>JAOXXN010000082.1:5897161-5943309 GCA_026770055.1 Myrmophylax atrothorax
ATGACCAGAAATGGATCATTGTGCAGAAATATCAGCACCTCATGAATCACACACATACAGGTAAAAACTCCAGAACGACACAGACAGGGTCTTCCTGTCCCAACAGCAAAAACTGTGTTTGGATAAAGTGTGAGGGTTGCCAAAATGCAAATATTTCTTAAATTTTGTGCTGCAACACCATGGCAGGTAATAAAACCATGTGAGTGTAATTATTTTAAAATTATTTAAGTAAATTCAGGAACTGATTGTATTAATTATGAATTTTGTATAGCTTGTTATATTTCATTTGTAATGAACCAAATGCATTAGTTTTATAAATATTTATGTTTTTCAAATGAGCCTGTTTTCATAACTTGATTATTTTATTTTCACCACTTGTGTGATTCGGTTGTGTAAGACTTGCAAGTCTACATGAAACTGCAGAGAGAGAAGTTATTTGAAGTATGTACAAATCTGGAGTGAAATAGAATTGCATTCCATCAAAAACTTTACTTCATTGTTGATGCTGAGAGATTGTTTAGCATGTATGAATACTACTGACTTTGACGTTTAGGAAGCTGGTCAGTTCTGAGGGCTTTTTTAAAGTGCCGTCCCCAAACCAAAAGGTGTGTGCAAAAGATGTGGAGGTCACTGAGTTTTTGAGGGAAGGTCTTTTAAGGCTGCATGAGCAAGGCTGAGCTGAAAACATTTGACTGTGGTTAAAACTGACTTGGGAGGAAAATGTGTGTGTTGTGTTGTTTGGGTCAGCTCATTTCTCTGGTCAGTCTGCATCCACTGCAGATCCGTATGGATGTGCTGGATCACTTGGGAGGCATCCAGGGGAAAACCTCTGTGACTGGAGCAGCTGGTACGAGTGTTGTGACAGAGACATTTGGACATCTCTGGCCAAAACCTAATCGACCTTTTAAAGGAGAGGGGGGGGTTGAAGAGGAGAGAGAATTTCCAACTATAAATGCAGATTAAAAGGAACTGTATTTCAGCACTTTAAATGGTTGCTTATCATAAAGTTATTCCTTTATTATTATAGTCAAAACGAGATACCTTTCTTTTGCCTTCTTGCAGCAGAACTTGCCTACTGAATAGCTGAAATGTAATAGGATTTGTGTTTTGAAGCAATTCTGCATGTGGCTTTAATGTTACATGATAGGTAACATTTAGAGTAGTTGAAGTTATCAACTACTAGGATGAGGTTCAGTAATGAACTTCTTTCTCCCTTAGTGTGTTTTGAAAATAAATTTTGGTAAGCCTGTGAGTTTGGTGTGGGGGTTTTTGTGGGGGTTGTTTGTTTGTTGGGGTTTTTCTTAAAGCAAACCAACCAAAAAAACCCTTTCCTCCTCATCTACCAGATTTGTGTTAAAAAGAAAAAAAAGAGACCAGAAGCTTGGGGTTCTGAAGGAAGCATTTCACAGAATCACAGACTGTTCTGAGTTGGAAGGGACCCACAAGGATCATCGAGTCCAGCTCTTAAGTCAGTGGCCCACATAGGGGATTGAACCCATGACCTTGGCATTGTTACAAGCAAGTTTTAACCAAATTTCAAGGTGCTACTGCTTGTTTGGGCTTCTAAGAGGTACTATATGCCCAAAGACGTATGATAATGCTCTCTTGCTGTTGCTCTCTCACTCTTGAAAACTCAAAGAAGGGAAAAGAAATAAAAAAGACAAGAAAAAATGAAAAAGAAGAAAGTACTTATATGTCATAACTGAGGAAGTGACCCTGGGGGTTTGCTGTAGGTTAAACAGGAAATAACACTACAAATTGACCCCAGAACTTGAATTCCATCTCACCACTTTAACTGCAAGAGCATTCACTCTTTGCAGATGGGCCACCCAGCTGAATAAAGTACCTTTACTTGCAGGGGAGAGCTGTGCCCACGTTGTTACTGGGCCTTGGATGGAACTTCCTGGTCCTGCAGCCCTTCCAGCCAAGAATGTGCTGCCGGGCAGAAGCTGCAGTTGGCAGAGGTGTGAGCAGTTCTCTGAGTTGCTGCTGAGTTCTGGTTTTGTGAGGTTCATGTTTCTCCTTGCCTGAAACGCACATTGCATGCAGTGTGGTCATTTCAGATGCAGCTGGAAGGTTGGTAGGAAAAAACAGCTGCACTGTAAAAATTTCTGCTGTAAGGGAACAGTATCAGCTCGCTGGAATGTTTATTGCACTTGTAGATCCGTAGTTTTCCGTGTGGTTTTAACTTGGTGTCAGAAAATAAGGCCAGAGCAACCACTTGAGTTAGTACTGCTGGAAGAGGAGTGTGTACTTCAGGAAAATTGGGAAGCTTAGATTTTATTTTATGCAAGAACTGCATATTCTAAAGTCTTTATCATCCTTTTTACCTCATCATATTTAGTAGGACTTTTGGGCAGGCTGCTTTCTGAAGTGACAGCTTGAGTTCAGTGTAACATGTGCAGCCACTGAGATCATCTCTTCCCGAAGCTGCCCCAGCCCTTCAGTCTATATTCAGTAGCAAAGATTGAGTTTCTTGTGTCACATTAAACTGCTCTTCAGCTCCATCTACAGGGTTACATAGTCTGTAGGGTGCTGTCAGCAGGAACTGCTCTGTGAAAAGGTGGGTGAGTGGTAAAGAGGTCATGGTGGCTCTTGCTTTAAAGATGAAGGACCTTCCAGAGTGGATTAGATCCAAACAGTGCATGGTGTGCTGTTTCCATTAAGATCCTTTGAAATCTCGTGTCACCTCTACCCTGGATGCTGCTGGAACCAGGTTATGCCGTGTCAGCACTGGGTGTGCCTGGCACTGGCTCCCAGGTGTTCGAGCATGGGTGTCTGGAGCAGTTTGTGAAACACTTTTTACTGAAATAATGTCTGAAATCAGACCTGAAACTAAAATGCAAGAACATGTTCATGTCAGGTCACTGATATGTGCTGATACTCACTAAGGAGTAGGTATGAATTGGATTCTTGAACTTGCCTGCTTACTGTGCAGTATCAGGAAGGTTTGTGAGCCTTTTAGAAGAATTAACCAGGGAGGAGAAGACAGGATTTTAAAATACATTTCTCTTATAGTTTAGATTTTTATTTGACTGTGTTTAAACTGGCACCTCCTTGGAAGTCCTGGGTTTTGCTGCTTCATAAAATAGTGCCACGAGAGCGGTGTAGTTGGGGAAAGGTGCAGTGATACAGAAAATTACTACTCAAAGTTTGAGGAAAGTGTTTCCTAGTTCTTTTAAAAATAGCTAATTGGATTTCAAGCTCACAAAGGTAGGTTTGTGCAACACTTTATGCATCAGCTCTACCAGTGATCAGGATTTTACATGCTGCTGCAATAGGAATAATAGGACTTTCCTTCCTTAGAAATACAAGAGGTTTTATGTGCACGAGGTGCTTTCCCCCTCCCTCTACATTCTCAATTTGTTGCAAAGTAACGCTGTAGTCCTAGCCATTTATGGTCTTGACCACAAGAATTACTGATTTTCCTTAGTGGATGGGTCCATGAAATGCCCTGGATTAGCTATACATGGAATTTTGAGACAGAGGAGACAGGTGGATGTGGCTGTTAATGCAGAAAATCTGTCATGGAAGTAGATTGCTTGTTTCAGGTTTCCAGAGATTGACTGATCAATGATAACAGCTGTTACCATTTTGTATCACTCAGTGCCTTAGCAGTTTATTTGGCAATATGGCACACAGACAGAGTAAATTGCTGTTAGTATTTTTGGATGTTGGATGTGATATGGATAATAGAGAAAAGCCAAAAACTCTGTACACTGGTAGAAGACCTGTGGTCTCCAATTTCCATATTCTGTTTGTCTCTTTTTGCTGATCATATCAAGCCTATTTTCAAATACAGATATGTAATAAAAAGGCAGGTTATCCTTTTGGAAAAACAGTGTATTCACATCCAGAAAAACATGTTTGATTATGGGCTAAATGAGTAGCAGATTTCAAGATTTTAGGCACTATTAAGGTAAACGTGAATTATTTTATTACTTGAGATAATTGAACTGTCTCCAAGTAATGAGTAGCAAGATGAAGGGCAAGTTTCAGGATGAAATTTAGAAGAAATATGGTAATGAGTCACATGCTTTTGTACCCAGCCTTAATAACTGTTTGATGTTTTTCAACCCAAACGATTGTGTTGAAATGGCTCTTTGGTGGTTAATTGGACATTCATGATATTGAATATGATGTGTGAATATCTGGAGCTTGCAGTTCATACTCAGATCTGTGGGGTTCGTGCTGACAGGTGAGAAATAGCTCATGTGTAGTGCAGACAGGTGGTCCCCCAGCTCTTCCTCTGAGCCACCTGCCAGGGGTCCCCTGCCCCGGGTGGGCACAGGGGTTGGTTCAGGGCAGTTTAAACAGGACTGAACTGTGGCTCTTGGTTCTTGTTTTCTGCGTGCCAGCACTGCCTGTGTGGTGTGCCTGTTCAGGAAGCAGATCCAGGAAAGGAAAATGGGAGGAGGAAGGGAAGGGATTAATTTGTGGGTGTCTCCTGCTGGCTGTGCTGGCCCTCCCTGTGCCTGCCTCAGGAGCCCCTGCAGGAGCCAGGGAGGGGCACTGCTGTTTGGCCAGGACTGGGCTGGCATCTTGGCAGCCTGTTCATGCTGGCCTTGCCACCCATCATCAATGCAACACCAGGATCTGGCTATGAGGTGTTGTGCAGGCTCAGTGCTGTGGTAATGTGATTTTAGAGCTTTTGATTAGTGCAAAGCATGAGCAGAACAAATCTCTGCAAGTTACAGATGAATAGAAATCAAAGCAGAAACACCCTCATTCTTTTGGGTTTTTTTAGAACCCAGTCCTTTCTAATTTAATTTTAGGTGAGCTTGGTCTGTGTTATTGTCTGAACCATTGAAAAACAGACTGAAGTAGAAATCCTGTGTGGTGAAGGCAGTGGAGGAGTTGATTTTGGAACAGCATGCATGAATTTTAACGATTTGAGGACAATGAGCCCTTGCAATTTGACTTGTTTACTCTGTTCCAAAATGTCTCTGAAGACATAAGATTGTTAGTAGCTCTAAGTAAAGCCACATTTAGAAACTGATAGATAATGTCATTGAGATCAGTTAGATTCCTGGAGTTTTAATCCTCTGAGATGTGAGCTGACAGTTTAACATTCCTTCAGAGCTTTTGGGCAACTCTGTATTTTCTTGATTTGATGGGTAATAATACCAATGCTGAACATGCTGGAGTTGTGGTTCTCTGCTACAGAGATGCAAAACATTAGAGGAGGTGTTGTGCAGGACCTAAAGTTATAAACTCTGCCTGAGTTTGCTTTTTCCTTTTTTTTTTTTTTTTAGGTTGGGTTTGTGCCGGTTCTGCTGGTGACCGGGAGAAGGAAGGGGGTGGCAGGTAAATAGTAGGAAAGGGCCTTGAAAAGAAAGCAGTAGAGATGGGAGAAGACACAAGAAGGCAGAGATAAAGATGTGAAGAAAAGGACTTGATGGAAGGAGGACTCAACTGAGGAGTTAAGATTTTGTGATACTGGTGTTATCTGTATAATGCTTTAGATTTTATGATGCTGGTGTTATCCTGAGGAAGATGGGCAATGCTCGTATTGTTTCACCAAATCTGAAGGCAGTTATGTTCTTTAATTAACTTTTCTTCTAGACAAGGAAGGTGTCTATGTCTAAATAATTGTCTCTTGGACCACTAGGGAATAGTCACTGACATAATGAAATTTTTCAAGCATTTTCCAGTGTACGATAAATCTAAAGAGATGGTAATTTTGGAATTTTGGCACATTTTGGGCAGAAGATTATGGAAGCTAAGCTTTCAGTAAGGTTTCTGTTTGTTCTTAAATTTTCCTCTCTCAAATTTTACTGGCATAAACCTTGGAGAATATTTGTATAAAGCTGTAAGCTGGTGTCATTTTGTTAGAATCAGGGCAAATCACATGTGCAGTTTAAGTCATGGATTTTATTGCAGAGAATAAAACTGCTCCTCAGCCACTGCCTTGCTTCATTTGTTAAATGTGCTGTTTCTGACATTCAGTTGCTCTAGGCTTTGTTTGGACTGTGGAATTAAGAGTTGGCTCTACCAATTTGTAGCTGTGATTTTTCATTTGCCTGTATGAAATACCCTTCACAGCTTTTTAGAGCAGACTTTCAAAAGATCACTTCTATTATTTATACTTGAAAACACACAAATGTCTGAACTGTAGGGAATGCAAGTGGGCAGCTCCCAGCTGGGTTTCTGTGGAGCAGTGCCCAGGTGCTACTGAAAAGCTGAAATGGAAATTGTCTTCTCTAGTGGTTCTGCGTGGGGAAGATTCCCAGAGTAGTTGGTGTGATGCTCCTGTGTGGCATTTCTGTAAGCTGATGTTGTTGTATGTAGTGGAGTAACAGTTCTGAGAAGCAATATACCTGTTTTCCTGGGCTGGGGATTGGGCAGAAGTTCTGTCAGACAAGCCATGCTGCCTGTGGCTCAGCAGCAAGGCATATCTGGGTGAAAGAATAAATGAATTATTTACTCCTAGAAAGCAGGGCTCGGTCTGAGAAGAAGGCACTGTGCTGAATGCAGCAGTCTGAGCTGTGTTTCGCCTTGTAATAGGGAACATTGAGACAGGAGTTCCATTTTAGACATAGAGTAGGTGAAAATAGGTATCTGTGAATCTGTAATGCTTTTATAAAGTTTGTAAGGTTGTGGAGTTTGTGCATTTGGTTGGCAGGAGGCTGCTTTAGGTTTCCCAAGTTAAAAGGTGAAAAACAAAAACCAAAGAAAGGTGCTATAATATTATAAAAGGGGATGGTCACAGCACATACAACCAGCCTGCTGCTCTCCAGGATGAGAGCCATTTGAAGGGGAATAGAATGACTGCAGCTTTTAATGTGGAAACTTGCTCCCTTTTTGCTTAAAACTATGTCTTTACTTCACAGCAAGCAAGGGCAGAACAGGAAGAGGAATTCATCAGTAATACTCTATTTAAGAAGATCCAAGCTCTGCAGAAAGAAAAAGAAACACTTGCAGTAAACTATGAAAAGGAAGAAGAATTTCTCACTAATGAGCTCTCAAGAAAACTGATGCAGGTAATTGGTGCCTTTACTGATGTTTCTTCCAGGAGCCTCAAGGCTGCCCTGAACCTTTCTGTTTGCATAACTGAGGGCAGAGGGATGTGGTCCAGTGTAGCTGTTGTAAAGCTGACACTTGATAAAAGCAAAGCACAAGAAGTGTAGTGAGTAACCTTTTTTAATATGTTGATTTAAAGTTTGCACCTGTGAACTCATTGTTGAGAACTTGAAAGTTTGTATACAGATGCAAAAAAATGGATGTAGCTTAGAGTAAATGTTAATTGTCTTCCAGAATGGAGTTACTGATTAATTTAAAATGTGAGTGAAACAGACACTTTATCCCCTGGAGTATTTGATATTTAACTGGAGTCCTGAAATATTAAACTTTATATACAAGAATGTGCAGCAATGCTTGAAAGAGACTTTATCTGTAAGTTTATCCATACTTTTAACAAAACAGTTGCTTCTCTTGAATTAAAACTTACCAGTTTGATGCCAAAAATAGAAAGTTGAAGATACAGGGACAATTTGTGGCAGAGAAAAGTCATTACCCAAGTTGCTAATTTTTGGAAAGTGGGTAAGTATTTTTTGGAAGTGTTGTACATGCCTGCCCTGTTCTGATAGTCTTGCTTAAATACCTGCTTTTCAGCTTAGGTGAATGTTTGGTGTGATCTGCCTGGGCTTTTTCATGCCATTATTTATAAGTTTTGTCATTAAAAACTAGGCAATTTACAAGAAGCTCATTTGTATGTTTTAAGCATTTCTCTGTTCTGCAGCTGGAGACTTAAGGCATGTTTAGCCCTGCAGTTAGGAAATACACTGTTTGGAAACAACGTTAGAGCTAATCCCATCTGGTGCTTTTGTTACTGAAAACTAGGCCTTCTATGGCTTTGTCTATTTGATTCCTATTATCACATAGTAAATTCAATAGCAAGATGAAATATCCCCTATCTGGTATTACCATTTCCCCCTGCTGTTCTTGAGGACTGACAGTGTACACGTTTTCTTTCTAAATCACACATTTTCATGAAAAATAGAAAACCAGATGGCGGGAAAATAGAGGTATCAACTGTTCTTTTCTAATTGAAGTACTTGTGGATATCACTGCAGAAGAGGCTTTCCACTGAAGTCTTTTGCAGTAAAGGGAGAAATGGTATGTTAAACAATGTTGTTTGATTGAAAGGGAGATGTAGAAATCTGTTACAGAACCAGGTTATGTGGGACTGTCTCGTACATCATAGAGAGCAAAGTAAAACTTACTTTAGAAGTAAAAGCATGAATTACACTTGATTTGGTTGAAGGATTTTGAACTCGTAAAGTTACCTTGCACACCAATTTTTACTGCACAAGTTCTGCAGCAACTACATTGTTGTATCTAGTAATTGCTTAAAATATGCTTAGCCTTTTCCCTAGAATTCACATGAGATTGCTTTAAAGCTCTGTAACAGGTCTTAAATTGATAAAATTATGCAAAATAGGTTCACACATTGCAAAGAGAAGTATAAGCTTCTTGTCAACATAAAAGTACAATTAATTTTTATCCTCTTTTACTATGGACTTTCAGAAAGTATCCTTTGATTGTTGCTGCAAATTAAAGAGAAAGGTAACTGTTCTCAAATTGCCTCACTGTAGTGGATGAAACAATGCAAGGGCAATGTGCTGTTTGTCCAGTGGAAACGCTGAAAAGGTGCAACTTCTTTCTCCCTAGTGAGAGAATGTTTCAGAGAAGCACCTGGAACAGAGTGCAGGCATAGAACTGGTGAAGTCATTCTCACCTTTTGGGCAACATCTGGAAGAAATCCTCGGGTTTGGATTCAGCATCATCCTGTAAATATTACCCAGCCTTCAGTAGGCAAGTGCAGGTTTCTGCTGAGAGAAAGCAACTCCATAGCCTGAACTACAATAATATGGAAGTAAAATGCTGACCATTGCCTGGTTTTTTTTAAGCAGTATCTCAGCCTGCAGCCTTAGATTTCATTCCATGTGGCCTTCCTCATTTAATGTTTGGTAAACATGGCTATGTCAACCAGGAGATGTTAAAATACAGCAATTCACTGTTCAGCAAGTTTGGTTGTCCATACTTCTGGATGACTTTTCATACCTTTACAGTAGCTCAAGACTTGAAGTTTTTCTGAAAGCTTATTTGTTGCCTGAAAGCTTTGATTCTTCAGTTTTGAATCTGGGAAATTACACTCATGTAGAGTGCCAGACTAAAAATCTAAGAAGGGAAACTCCTGATATTACTACACCTATTACTATGCCTCATTTTTTGGAAGAGAAGGCATTATTAGCACACATCACATGGTCAGCTTAGAGTCCATTACTATATCTTTTCTGTAATGGGATAGTCTTCCTGTTAATGCAAGCATAGTGCTAAATTTCTAAGTAATGTTTTTTAGACCAAGAAGTTAAGATAATTACAATTTCCTTTCTTGTAATTTCCTGAGATTTGTGAGTGCCAATACTTACTATTTCCCATGAGAGTGTAGCAATGCTGTCTTTATTAAGTGAATAATGAATGCATAAATGCCCACTGCCATTTTTGGCATCTTTGCTCTGGAGAGAATTCTGGCGAAATTAGATGCAGGCTTTGGATGATGACTTAACCAGAAATACAGTAGTCTCCAGTTGGTTGCTCCACCAACCAACTGTTCTTTGGGATTAAACTCTTAATCTCTGTGTTAGCCAGGCAATGTTGGTCTGACCTGGAACAAGACTTTCAAAGTGCGTGCTGTCAGACTGTGTGCACCAAATGGCTTCCTGCTGTGTATGACTAAGAGGAAAAAACTTGCATATGGATCTGTTGTTTTGCCTAAAACTTTGCATTTTGGAACAGAGAAGGGAATGTACTTCTGGTGAACTGCATATGATTTGCAGCCTCTCAATTTTTCAAATGTTTACAACCCTCTGTCTGTATCCAAATGACTGCCTTTTTATTCAGCTGAAAGCCACTTAGCAGAGGGACTTTTTTCATAGTGCCTGTGTGTTTTTTGCTTGGTCAGACCTTTGTTTGTCTCAATTGTAGGGGCTTAAGCGTTGCATTCAGGGTGGCATCTGGAATGAGCTCCCAGAATGTTAAAAGATTTTCGGTGTGGAAGCTCTGCCAGAGCATGAGCTGCAGCTCCTCACTAACAGTGAGCAGGAATGTCCCAGTTCAGCACGATGTGCATCTCTGTTACAAAACACAGAGTGACATCAGGTTTGCAGTGTTGTAAGAAATCAGTTTGAAACTTTTTACTGTATCCCAGACTGAGTCTAAACATACACAGTAGCACAGAAAAGATGTTTTCACTGGAATAATACTGTTTTCCTGGTGCCATACCATTGATGGATAATATCTCTTCATAACTGTCTGGCATTTACTTTCCCTGCCTCTACAAACCAAATGAATAAATGTACAATTTTATTAGATACATTTTCTTTGTTTAGCATAATTATTAATTTTCTAGGCTGAATGCTGTAGGAATTAAGAGGCACGTGTATCTCAACAGAGGTTTTGGAGTAAACAAAAGCTTTTTGTCACATACATGCCTGATAAAGTTCTTGTAAGCCTTATATACATTTCCTTTATTTTTCCATGTACTTCCTGTAATTATATTTTTGTTTACCTGATGAAGTCTCTGGGAAGCTTGGAACAATATTTTTATGGCATCCTCGATCCCTGCTCATTGCAGAATGGTAGCAGTGTTTTGCAGAATATCATTAGGAGTGTTTTGATGCAGACTCTGTTCTTGCAGCTGTGAACATGGACATGCTGAGTTACCATTTTTAAATTTAAACTAGTAAATCTTGAAAATTTTATCTTTTGTGAAACAAGGCTACTCCAAAGAGTAATTAATTTTTAATATTGTTTGATCTTACAAAGTCAGTTGTTCTTTAAATTGTGGAACAGTCTTCTTCAAAATCAAATTCAGATTTTTTTTTTCAATACCCTTATATTTTTGGAGGTGCAAGTTGGTCCAAGTATCTGTCCTTGAAAGTAAGATATTATGACATACCAAGATAATAGCATAATGTGTAGTCAGGCAGATTTAAGTAATTGGCTGTCTATACAGAAATGTTTCTCATGCAAGTCTGATTCTTGACAATTCTTTAAAAAATTATTAGTCTGTAAACATAAGCCATTAGCCTTCCTGCTCTCCAAAATACGATGCATCAGCTCAAGGATGCAAATTGGATTGTGCGGAATAAACAGTCAGCTCATCTATCATTTATTTGATGAACATCTGGACATAAAGAGAAGGCAAACTGCTGATACAAATTTGTTAATAAATAGGACTTTGAGGATGCAGTGAAGGAGGAATTGGACAACTTTTGAGGGCCTGGAGTACTAAAAATATGTTCTTCAGCACAATGTACAAGGTCCTAGTCTGGGAGTTAAATGAGGGCTGTTTTTACATCTGTTGGCTTCGTTACTTATAAAAACACCTTCTGCAGTCCTAGAAGTGAGCCAGTCCAGTAAGGAATTAAGGCCAATGTGGTCCTACATTGTAGCAGGACACTTGTTTCTGTAGAGAGACTGTTACTGTAGTTGTGAAGGACTGAACTGAACTAACAGATGCACTCCTGCTGCTGAGCTTTGTATTTGATAGCCCTATTCTCACTTCAAACTATTAGCTGTGTGTCTTGCACCAAACCCATCTCTAATCTTATGTAGCTGAAAATTCTCCTTCAGTTTTAAGGTGCAATTCAAGGTGACACATTTTTTCCTTCTTTTAGCTTAGCTGGCAGCCATAGGTGTATCTTTAAACAGTTATTGTAAGTGGATACAATTAAAACAGTTTGAAAATACTCTCTTTTCTGAGTAAAATAAACACTATCCCCCAGTGTTTTACCAGTGGATACTTTCTCATTGTTAGCAATTCTGTTTTTCAGCATTAGGGTTTCAGCATTAACTGTGCTTTGTTTGTTTTGGTTTGGTTTTGTGATCAAAGCAAATAAAAGGAAAAAATTACCCAATTATGAGTGGCAGACACCACTCATATGTATCTTGGGGTGTGTTATTAGTATTTTTCTCCCACTTATTAAAATGAAGCCACAGGGTGAAGAGGAGTAGCACAATGAAGTAGTTTCAGAATGTCCAAGAGGTTTTTCATGTTAGCACTCAAGAGGAAAGTGATTGGTGGCTTCTTTTTATTCCCAGTTTCTTTCTGATCCGAATAGAGGCTGTTCCTGTGGTAGAGCTCTCCTGGCTTCCCTTGGTAGCTTTCTGATAGCTGGGATGGCCCTTTGGCTGCAGTGTATTTGCACTCCCAGGAGGGTTTGGTAGATCCTACACAGAAGCTGCAGATCTAATGAATAAGTCTCATCAGTTCTCATGTGGTTGAAATTCAAACTTTAAAAGGAATGTTTTGCAAGCCAGATATTTGCAAGATACTGAAATACAGGAGCTGCGCTTGCATGAAGGACACAAGAGCAGGAAATGGTGCATGGTGTTGGGTTGGTGTGAGGTGCCTTCATGTGCCCGTGTGATGTGCCTGATTCACGAACTGATGGAACTGCCAGCAGTGCCCAACCACACACTGTTCACAGCACCTGGCTCTGGGCTGAGCAAGAGGTTCTGGCTCTCTGCCTTCTCACACTGTTCAGTTTGCTGACTGAATACAAGCTGAGTGCAGCAGTTGGATTTGGGCTCAATTTTTAGGTGGAAAAAAAAGGTCTAACTTTTTTAATGAAGGAAAATGAAGATTGATGATAGTGCAGTCAGTACCTTGAGACAGGTGGTGGCAATCCATGGGCTTTCTGCTCCTTGGGTTCCTTGTCTTCAGTCTCAAACTGTCTCTGCTGCGTAGGGTGGGGACAGAAAGGAGAGGGGCTTATGGAGTTGTAAGGTGAAATAATGGCTTTTTCATATTAGACCTCTTTTTTCCCAACCAAGCTTAACTCCAATACTGAAGTAAGAAACCTCAAAGTTTGGTTATCAACCAACACGAACAGTATTTTGATTTAAAAGCGTGAACTTATATTTTTCTTCTAATGCAAATCTCACGTAGCAGTCCTGCATATTATCACATAAGGAATGAAATGGCTTTATTTCCAACTGGACAGTTTACTCAAGTTCCCTGACCATTTGCTCAAGAGCTGCCTTGATAGTCTCAGTGATTATCATGTTGGAATCTGGGTGGCTTCCTCAAGTGCACAGGAACTTGAGTAAGTGTCAGAGGGTTTAGAAAATACACTGTAATTTAGTAAGTGACAGGAATGTGTCATTTGTTTTCTAACCAATATTTTCTATTCTAAGAATTTTATATTCTGGTGTTTATTTTAATTTTGGAAAAATAAAATCTCAACATTGACAAGCCCTGAAAACACAGTTAAACTCCAAACTTCTCCCATATATGTACGTTGCCAAGTAGTTGCTGTCCACCTAATGCTTTTTCCACCTGAGACTTTTGCCTCTGATCTCTCTGTCAGACTGCACTTCACAGACCATTTTGTCTCTAACCAGCAGCAAAAGGAACTGAATTAACAGACTAGCAATTTTAGCTTGTTTTAAATTCAAAGTATATTGCTTCACTGTGGATACCCAAAAACCTTGACTTGTGTCCAGGACTGCAACGTGTCTCTCCATTTCCTCAGGTTTTCCTCACATGTTTAAACACTGTAATCTTACAGATTGTTTTGTGATAGCCAGAGAAACTGGCACTGAAAATAAGCAGGTGGAAAAAGGTGCCTGCAATTTTCAGTGGATGGACAGAACACAATGTAATTACACCGTTGTCTTTTGGTGGCATTTGCTCCGCTGAGTCAGATTCACCTGTTCATACCATGGTGCCAGTCACATGTTTTATCCACAGGACTTGAATCCTTGTCTCAGAGGGATTCAATTGTGATTTTGACTTTACTGTTAAAAGTGACTCTACTCCAAGCCATAATGTATGTTAAAATGAGGAGGGGGCTTTTTTGTCTATTTGCTTGAGTGTAAACATTTTTTTTCATTGAACGTATTAACTGGAAAAAAAATTTCCCTGAGTGTTAATGACATTGATTTGAAATAACCAGTATTTCTACATCATCAAAATATTTTGATTCTTGATAGCACAGGAATATAAACTAAGAAATTTCTTTCATTGTTTTTAAACTTGTTGCACAGCAATTTCAGTAGTATGGCTTCAGTCATAATTTTAAACTTTCAGCTGCCTGGCAGAAGGAAGTGCCAAGACCTGCATTTTGTGCCTTGGGTATTTTTGAGATGATACACTTAGAATAAAATTAATGCTTTTGTCAACATTATGATAGATTTCTGACTTATGAAATGTCTATAATCCACTATATGTAGCATATAAAATGATCTATTTTGATTTGACTTAATTCAATAATTGGAAATGTACTTTACTTCTATCTGCTTTGTAAATCTGCATCACAGTTCCTTTTTGAAGGGCTGTTGGGTGGTTTGTGCATTTTGAAGTCTTTTGAGAAGTTTTATTTGTAGAGAATTTAAACATGCAGGAAGAAATGTGTAAATAGACACGTAAAAGGTGCCTAAGGTCATACTTTTATTTCTGTGTTTAAAATATTTACATGTCTCCTAAATTTTTAGCTACAACATGAGAAAGCTGAACTGGAGCAGCATTTAGAGCAGGAACAGGAATTTCAAGTGAACAAACTGATGAAGAAGATTAAAAAACTGGAAAATGATACAATTTCGAAGCAGCTCACCCTGGAGCAGGTAACTCCTTCCTTTCAGAATTATATGACTAAGAAAAAAACAAGGACTTTTTTGTATTAGATTTGCCTTAATTTTTTAAGTATGTAGGAAAGTAGCAATATTAAGAGAAGTCAATAGTTGGGCTGTGAAAGCAATAACAGCAATGTATTTTATTTTGAGAAAATTTGATTTTTTTCATAGCCACTATAACTTTTAGTATCCTTTCTTCAGGCCTTCATGTCTGCTGAGTATCAGTGAGTTTTGCAAATGCAACATTTTTCTAAATAAAGCTTCTTGTTGCAGCTCATCAGCTTCCACTTGTGCTGCCGGTAAAAAACACTGTCCCTTCTGGTGGGGGTTAAGCACAGTAGTAAATGATCTGTATGTGGTCTGGTGGTGCTCTGTGTCACCTTTTGTGGCAGCTGGGAGAGCACAGGACTCGAACTGTGAGGTGTCAGCTGTGTGTGTTCTTCAAAAGATTGGAGGTTTGACTACATCCAACTCCCTTTCTCCCCAGACAGCTCTGTAAGTTGCAGAGATAAAACACCACTTGTTTTGGTCATGTTTCAACTGGAAGTTTGGACACTGGGAGTGCTCTTACGTCTAATTTTAGGCATGTGCATCCTAGCATCTCAGTGGTGTTAGTAGGAGACCTTTCAACTTAAAAGGCAAACTGATGAAACCTGTGGGCTTGTTGAAGAACTTCAGATTTTCTGGCATGTGGAGGTCAAACAATTTGGGTAGTGTAAATCTAGTGCCTTATTTCTGTGATTTCTTTTGCTGTGGAACTTTTTTCTTGCTGGTAATCTGAATTCCTACAAGTTTTGTATGATTCTCTTATATCTGTTGACGTGGATAAACTAATTAATGGCTCTCTAAATGGTCAGTTGGGTTTTCTTGAGTCTTATGCTGACATTCTGTATGGAGATGCCTATGGAACAACAGAAAGGTGGGAAGATGTAGTTGCCAGCAAATCCTTAACCAGCATGGCAATCAGCATGAGATTGAAATAACTCTCTTAACCACAAGGTGGTGGTGGCTACCACTTAATCAAAATGCAAAGTAAGCTTAACATACTAAGCTGTTGAAGTCTTTGAACATGAGCCACAGCTGAAATCTTAATGGTATTTATTTTTATATCATCGTTCTGGGCAGACAGACTTGTGAAATCATAAAATTTTAAACTTTTTGCTACATTAAATATCAATGATATGTTGCTCAAAAAGCATAGATGCACAAAGGTCTTTCAAATATCTGACCTTGAAAACTTTGTGAAAATGTTACATTTAGCTGTCAAGTCTTGCTTAGAAATTTCATGCATGTGTGTCTGTAATGCAAAATATGACTTTGTTTCCTCTCACTGTAATGTCTAGTAAATCTCAAGTTACTTTGGACTTCACCACGTTTTCTTCCCTTACACAAATAACAAAAGCTTATTTTCCTAATTAACCAGCTGAAACAGCAACCTTTAGGGCATGTGCTGTACCTACCAAGAAGCAACCAAGAGTTTTGAGGACAGTCATGCTGCCTTTATGGGCAGCACCTGGGGAATTAAGGCAGAGAAACTGCCCCAGTGCTTCCACATAACCTTTGGAATACCTGTCAAACAGGGCTTGAAAGGAGGACTTCAGCAATGCTTTGAGCTGGACTGCATTACTAGATCTGTCACTAATCAGTGAGCAGATAATTACAGCATATGTTCACTGAACTGTTATTTTTACAACAGAGAACATCTATGTTTTGTCTCCTTTGCTCTTTTTCATCTGAACTGCTTATGCTACAGATGATCAGTAGTTTGTAGCACTGGTGGTTGCTTAGTATGTTATTCTTTAATAAAAAATTAAGTTGGATCTTAGGGTTCAAATATGACCTGAAATAATTTAAGTCAGCTTGAAGTCAGCAGAACATTCTTCTCTGAAGGCAAATGGTGAAGGAATTTGCAACGTGACTGTTTCATTAACTGAATGTCTCAGTTGCAATGAGCAATAATGTTCTGTGTTACAGTTCAGTGCTGTGATAGGAAATAAATAGCTGTCAGTTCTGTCCTACAGAGGCCAAGTGTGTGTAGTCTTGCTGTTACTATTTTTAAGTGTTTTTCATACAGTATGATGAGAAACTAGAATGGGTGCAGTTAGGAGATGAAAAATAAGAACTAAACTGCTGATAGTTATATCCTGTGTCTACTTTGAAAAGAGGAGAGTATGTAATGTGTAAAATCTTCTGGAAGGATTTTCTTGGAGCACAACAGAGAATTAAAGCTGCAAAGGGGAAGGGGCAGATACGAAGCAAAGAAGTTAAATTTGGCACAGTGGGCTTAGGCAGAGATCAGTATATTCAACTGTCACTGATTTGGAAGATCTCCACTTCAGGAGGGAACAGTTGTGCTTGTTAATCAGTTGTCAAGAAAATTCAAATAGCAATAATCCAGGAATACACAGACAATGGATATTTTAGCTGTATTTTAAAGTAAAGTAAGTGTATGTGTGCAAGAGGGAGAGGTGAAAAGAAAGAATTGGGTGGTGAGGAAGGTTACAAGGAATTCTACTCTTCTTCTGAAGGGAAGGTGAAGGTCTGAAAAAGCAAGCAATACTTCCTAATTTCCCTGTTTTAATGGCAAAAATTAAATTATGTTTGATTGGAATGTAACTTTGAACCTATGTAGAATGACACTAGTATTGAAAGAACTGCTGGCTTGAGATATAAACTGCTTGGTCCTGAGATATAAACCCATCCTGCTTATTTTAGTTCGGAATGTTATCACATTTTTTTAATATTACCACATTTCTAACAAATTCATTGACTGGAGTACATTTCAAAGTTCACTTGAAACTATTCAATACAAAGCCAAATACACCAGTTCTCTGAATTCATAGCTCTGATGAGAATGCTGCAGTTACATCTTCTGTAGGTTCAGTTCAAGGTATTCATCCTCAGGTCTTTAATAACCTGGCAGTGGAAGCAACTGGGACAACACTCAAGATCAGGAAAGGAAGATACTTGTTTTCAGTATGTTTTCATATTGCTGGAAATGTGGAGGTTTAGATGTATTTCACAACCTGGTTTCTTTGGTGTTTCATCAGAGAAGCTTTCAGGACACATCACAAAGCTTATTTGAATGTTGTTGCTGGTGGTTTGACTTAGCCATTGTGCACATTCACCTATATGAAGATTTATAATTAATGGACTCCACTGCCTTAGTGGTGGTTGCTATAATAGTAATCTTAGATTTTTCAAATCCACAGTTATAAATAATTTAGTCTGTCTTCAAATTCCAGTGTGTTGCTCTTCTTACCATTCAAAAAAGTGAACTTTTCACCTCTGTTTTGTTTGTTGCTAAATCAATAACATAGTTGTAAAAAGACCAAGTTAAAGCAGGTGAGTCTAAGCCATGCTGCATTGAAAGGATTCTAAAACCATTGCTGCAGAGGTTGTGATCTGCATTCAGACTTTTGTCATTGTGTTTATGCAGATAGCTGTGCAGTGCAGTGGGATCTGTGCTTAGGTGACAGAGCAGCACAGTGTGCAGATTCCCAGGACGTTTTCTGTACTTCCTTCCCTCCAAACACTCTCAGCCCCAGGCGTTGTCCAGACTGGCAGTGCCCAAAGGCAGAGCAGAGTGCCCTGGACCTCCTGGGGCTGAGCCATTTGCCTTCCAGCCAGTGTGGGGAACAAAGTGTTGGTCAGGATCCAAATTCTCATCCCCTGTGTGAGGCTGGAGCACATTGCTTCTCTTATTGAGATGTAAGTTCCCTCAGCTGTTAATGTACATCTGGAAACTCAAACATAGAAATGTTTGCTAACCAGTGTTTCTTTCTCTAGTTATGTTCTCTATTACTCATCAATATCTATCTATTTCTACTTACAGTAACTAATTCCTCTAACCTTTAAAGAAGAAAGTTGTACATTCATTAAACTTGCACAGTTACTGAAGTGTGTAAGTTTGTTTTGTTTGGTTCCTCGGTGTGAATTTAGTGGTGAGCCCTTACAGATTTAGGTGCTGTAAAAGCCCTTCACCCACTGGTGTGTAAATGTGCGAGGAAATTGCTTAATCTCCTTTCGGTCTTTTCCATTTGCTGATGTGAGACTATTTGCCCATCAGAAAAGTGGTGTTAACTAAGTTTGGGCTGGGAGAAATGCCTCCATGCTATTTTCCACTGTGTTGGTCTGTTTCCAAATGTTTCATTATTGCTAACTTTTTCAATTCAGCTACATTGTTACTGAATAAGATCAGCTATGCCTCTTAAAATTCTCCTGTATTATTAATACTTTTGTTGTATTTCTACTTAAACATCAATAACAGATTTCTTCATGTATGGTTCCATTATAGTGTTCCCCTTAGAGAAGTAAGGTTGTACATTGTATCTTCTTTCATTAACTTAAAGTAGAAACAAGAATGTTTGTTCACACAGTAAGTGAACATAAATAATGTCCAGGTAAGATTTTACTTTCATAAAGGCTTTGCTAAGTTAGAATTACATTTGTTTTGCAAGTAATCACTGATACAATAACACTCAAGGCATTTCACATACTTTTTTCTTTACTGTTTTTGTTTTGTCACTCCTTTATCTAACTCAAGGCAAGCAGGGCTTCTCTTCCATTTTTGACTTACATAACTGATTCTTCCACTAAAATGTCTAAAGTTTTTCAAAAGAATAAATGTTGGTGTTGTGACAGTTCAGTTTGAACTTCAGAGATACATGGAAAAGGAGATGTCTTTGAATAGATTTCATGCTCCTCCTTGTTGGCCAGAGAAAAGTTCTGTGAGAAAAGGTTCTGTTAGGGAGATGACAGCTGTGCAACCACTGAATCTCGGTTTTTCCTGGATTCTATGACCAGTGCATTGTGCCTGAATTTTGTCTCTTCTTTCCCATTCTCCTTTCTGTTGTAGAGCATTATTTAAAATGATGTTGCTAGAGCAGGGATCTTTCTTAATGGCAGTTCCTTGCAAGAAATACATGCCCATCGTTTTCATTAATTGTTTTTCCTCTGCAGCTGAGACGTGAGAAGATTGACCTTGAAAATACTTTGGAACAAGAACAAGAAGCACTAGTGAATCGTCTCTGGAAGAGGATGGATAAGCTTGAAGCAGAAAAACGGTTTGTCATGTTGCAGTGCACTTGTTAGTATGGGAGAGATTTTTAATATATAATCTTCTGGATTAAATATGTTCATCTTAGTCCCGTAAGAGTTGTTTAATCTGTGAAGCCCTGGAAGTTATAGCAGTATTAAAGCTCCTTGTTTGCATGCCACATCATTTATTGCTTAAAGTAGATAAAACTAAATAGTATAAAAAATTACCTAGAAAAGCTTGAAGGAATTTGCTGAATTATTTCAACTGCTGATAACCTCTTTTTAAAGCTTCTGGTTTGTGGTCAGCTTTAGGTTCATGGTATTTTACTGTATTTGTTATATGAGAGGCTCTTGTTTTTTCCCTGTCTGCTCAAAGAAAACTTCAGCTTTTTCTTAGTGGTGTGCACCCACTCATATCATTGAGACTTCTGACTGCTTCCTTAGGAGAAGTTAAGACAGTGACTCTTTATATTCCTGGGAAAGTTAAAAATATATATGAAAGCAACCACCTCTTTAATGTTATAATGTAAGAACTCTATTTCAGGAGGGAGTAGAGGAGATTAATTAATGATAATTAATAGCTTTTTTCCCCTACATGTTTAAATACAGTTATGTTTGTGCAACTCTGAATCTTAACTGGGACATCAGAAAACCCCTGAGCCCAAGTGAAGAGCAGGTTTTGTAGTTCTATTTTACAGAGCCCTGCTGCGTGGAAGGTGCTCTGAAGGGCTACATGTGATGCTCAGCAGTGGTAAATGCATAGCAGGATGAACCTTTGGTAGGATTTGTGTGTATCTTAGATTTAAAGCCTTCTTTAAGGCAAACCATTTCTGGTTTAATTTATCTCAGAGACTGTGCCTTCCTACACGGAGCCATGGTAGAGTCAGACCTTGCTGTAGTACAGTTGGTGTGGTCCATGTGAACACCACACTGTGCACAAAGTTGTGCTTGCACAGTGCTGTCCCTGCTCTTCAGGGCAGAGTTGGGCCTGGCCAGTCAACATGTTCCTAGTGAAGAACAGTTTCATCCTTTCAAGCTGGAAAATACTTCCTATGTTGGCTCCAAAACCCATCATTTAGAACATGTAATATCTACCACCTGCTTATTGCATAAGAGAAGTTCATTACTCCTGAAATTACCATCAGTTATTTAAAGTATTTGAAACCATGACAATATGGAATATATTAATACCTTGGAGATTTAAAAAAAAAAGTGAGGAGACTATTTGACTATCCTTCAGAAAAGGTCTGTCAAGTTTTTTCTTTTGGTAGTGGTGAAATGCAGAAAAGCTTATGTTTCACCACAGGCATTCTTTACTCATTATTTATCTTCACTATTTGTTACTTCTGTAAGAACATAAATGTAAAAACTCATAAAAGACTTTTATGACAATTTACTTAGCAGAATTTTGTGAAATAAGTAGTGCTTGAGTATAAAACTGAGAAACTCTATATAGTTGAGAACTTGTTTTTCCTGAACTGTGTGAAGAAATATTTGGGAATGTCAATGTCTGGATATTTTAGAAAATTCAGCTGTACTCGGACAACAGATTTTACCTTTTTTTATTTTGAATTAAAAATATACTATAAATCTTCCCAAATTTATCTCCCCAAATGCAGTAGTTGAAATAAATCTTTCATACTTATCAGAATCCTTGCAGTGGCTTTCTGGGGGATATAAGAGATTTTCTTTTCATTAGAATGGAAGGTAAAGTTTTGAACTATTTTTCCTACAGAATTTTGCAGGAGAAATTAGATCAGCCAGTATCTGCTCCACCATCACCCAGAGACATATCAATGGAGATAGACTCTCCAGAAAATATGATGAGACATATCAGGTTTTTAAAGAATGAAGTGGAAAGGTTAAAGAAACAACTGAGGGCTGCACAGTTACAGCGTGAGTATTTAAATCTCTTAAATTTTGTTTAATGTAAGATTTTTATTTGTTCTTTCTTGAGTTTGAATTTAAGGGAGAAGTGGTGAAAAAGTAGAGCAGATTTGGATCAAAACATTTTTGCCCTGCCTTCCCAGAGAAGAGGCCGTGGCCCAGAGCACATGGACTCAGCTTCCCAGGAGCTTTGCATTGCCAATCCTTCATTCCTTCATGTTGTATCTAACATTTCAGTCTCATTTTCATCAGTTCTGCTCAGTTCCTGGCCAGTGGTGTTATATAGCAATTAATAAGTGAGCAGACACCCCTCCACACAGACAGCTCAGTTCATGTGGGTGTGGAACAGGCAATGCCCCCTGTGCCATGCAGGTTGGGCAGGCCAGCTATTGCCACCTCCATTTGGAGGAATCGCTTGCCAGAGGCTGCAGCCTTCCTCCAAGGCACAGATGATGGAGCAGGAGTGCTTTTGCGGAGACCTTGTGTGCAGGTTTGTGGTATTATTAATTTGTGGCTGCCAAAAGAAGATAAGGACAGCTAAGCTATGTACTTGCCAGTTCTGCACTGCAGCCTTCACTTACTGAAGTTCAGAACGAGAGCATGGCCTTCGGATTAAAGTACTGTGTGCAAATCTGGCCTAATTAATTCCATCTCAAGCGTCCTCTATGATTTTGAAGTTGTTTCTTTTTGAATTACTGTGATTTAAAGTAAAAAATGGGAAGCATTTGAAGTCAAATTCTCATTGACAGTAAGATCTGGGTTTAAAGGTACTCTTTCCCTCTGTGAGCAGGTTGCATTCCCACTGCTGCAGCACGAAGAGCAGTGCTGGTAGGAAGGGTGGATGTGCCTGCAAGCAGAAAATGAAACTGAAATGCAGTTTTCAGTTTGCTGTTTGCAATATGTGGTCCTTAGAGAACCTCTAGTATTGTTCATAAATACTTAAAGAAATCTTCTTACTAAAGTCTGATACTTGTATTACATTTTTTATTGCTGAAGCACTTCTAGGAACTGGATGGTATAATAATAGTTTAAAATAAGTGATACTGTTATATTTAGAAGTGATATTTCCACAGAAGAGAGATAAATTACATGTTGTTAGTAGTTTGGGAGCAGTCTTCTAAACCAGGAATATTCTTTCCATTGAGGGGTGCTGCATAAAGAAGTGATCACAAAACAAGATGAATCATTTTGAGCTTTTTTAATATCAAGGATTTAACTGTAACCTTGATCAAACATTACAAAATCTCACAAAATACAATGTGTGCCAGATCTTCATCATATGTTCCATTTAATTTAAGTAATCTGTCACGGTGCTTCTTAACTTTCTATAATTTGATTTCATCATTTTAAATAATCTGTGTTACCAGACCATTTAAGTGATGTTCTTTAGAATGGAAAACTCAAATTGCCCTTTGATGTAAAGAGTAAACCTCTTGTTGACTTCTACTATCAAAATTTAATACAATTTTAATATAAATATTTTAATACTGGTACATGTTCTGCTGGCCAGTTTCTATGACAAAATGTGTAATTGAAGGAATGCTGTAGAATACATGTAAGGTAGCAATTTTAATACAAATTTGAGTTTTGAGTTTCAGAGCTTGTGTTGTGCTTTCTCCTTGGAACTGAAAATATACCTCTAAAATAATTTCTTCTATGTGTTGCAGGAACATCTTTGTAAAACTGGAATAGCATTGTTTTAACAGAGTAGGAATCATTATTTCTTCTTTATGGTTTTAGTCATATTATTTTCTTCATGATGTTTTCCTCCTCCCTCCCCAAGATCCATTTAAAGAAATCATTAGGACTTTTGTTGGTTTTGCTTGTTTGGGGTTTCTTAGGTTTTATTTCTACAATTGCTGTCAAGCAGTATTTTGTTTTAGTAGGTACTATTCTGAACTTGGCTCTGAGCCAATGACTTAGAGATGAAAATTTTGAGTGATCTATCCTGAGTAGTTTCTACACCCTAAACTTGAAGTATTGGAATAAAATGAAACACAACGTACTTGTGTGTCTGTGAAACTGAAAATGAATAAAATTTAACAAAATTCTGAATTTCAGATTCAGAGAAGATGGCTCAGTATTTAGAAGAGGAGAGACATATGAGAGAAGAAAACTTGAGGCTTCAAAGAAAATTGCAGAGGGAAATGGAACGTAGGGAAGCCTTGTGCAGACAGCTGTCAGAAAGTGAATCCAGCTTAGAAATGGACGATGAAAGGTTTGTATCCTTTAGCCATCCAGATATGTTAGCACTGACTTACTTATCAATACTACTTTTTGAATATTATAGAATAAACATAAAAATAACCTATGTGGGTTTAATATACAGATCAAATTTCAGCATAGTCCTAGAATGTCTTTGGTAGAATTGCATCACAGTTGTATAGAAATCGCATTAGTTTTAACAGTGAGAAAACAAAACATTTGGATTGTTAAGGGTTTTGATAATGCATATTGAAATAAATATAGCTGTGGAGCTGAGAATCAGGATAATTTGATCATAGTACCTTTGTTTTGCCCCCAACTTGGTAACTGGAAGGAATTCTGTGAGGTAGGAACAACATCCTTACTTGGGGCTAATTGTCCTTTGCAGAATGTAAAGTATCTTCAGGCAAATACAAAGGGATACTCTGTAAAGCCTTGGAGAGAGGAAGCATTTCCAGAACTGTTGAATTGTTCTTGATGTCTAAACCATAACACCCTTGATTTCCTTTTTTTCTCTATTACAAGCTTCATTGCTTGCACTGACCCTACAGATAGTCTTGAGTTTTTCATGAGTTTGTATCCTGCTTTTTAGTGTTTTCTCACATGGGAGTCATATGAGTGTTATATCTTGAAAGAGGATTTTAAGTACATTTTGAATAAAACATTCTTATTTCTTATCACGTGCTCCTTAGTTTGTTGCATTGTTTTACATTATTTTGTATTTTTAGTGGTTCTTTAGAATAAATAAAGAAGTTACTCTGTACTGTGTATTCTTCTGATTCTGAGAGATTCTTGGGTCATCAATATATTTGTTGTAAGTTGTAATTTATGAGAAACAAAGTACCAGATATTTTGTGTCAAGGAGTACCCTTAAAGTCCAAAGTAGTGTATTCATTTTAATGAAATACTAAGACAACTTGACATATATTGAATTAGCATCCAGTATTAAGATGTAGCAAATACTGTACAAATCAAATTGTTAGAAATATGGAATTCTGGTTGTCACTGGTGTTTGAATCTTTTCTTATTTAGTTTGGTATTTTCTTCCACTATGTACAGTGTAATGGAAAACAGTCAAAATCTAAATCTATGTGAATTACCAGTATTAATCCAAAATCGTAAAGTACCCTCATAATTGATTTTGTCAGCCACTTGTTGGTAGTGGTAACCTATAAAATGCAGGAAAACTTGATTAACTATTCTGTACTTCTAAGAAATTAATTGTCAAGCAGATTTTTTTGGTACCACAAAGGCCTGACAGAATAGTTCCAAAGTAGGTATTTGCAGCATAAATAGTACAAAGCAAAGGGAAGGATGGGTCAGGCATCAGGGGTTAGTCTTGGAAGCACTGTGTATGCAAAATAGTTGTGGAACTGTGTGCAGTAGTGATTTTCAAATGTAAATTTTTGTCAACTTACGTCTTCCTAAAAATGATGATGATGATGGATCAGATATCCCTTATTTTCAGTTGCATTCTGTTAGCTGACAGTACTTACTGTTTGTACATGGGGTAGATGATGATGCTTCATTTAAAATGCAAAATACACAGCTCTCCCAAACCCTCTCCCTCCTGACTAGTGATAGCTTTGTTTTCTCAATTCTCCATCCTATTCTTTGGACTAGCAGGGAAAAACCTGAAACCAGAAAGCATCCTAATGGTGTGCTGCTGTTCCATATCACCTGATCCAGGTACTAGGATGACTCACAGAATATTGTATTTGTGTAGAGTACAAGGTGATTAAACCACAAAGATACTGCCTGTAACACATACTCTTGTCTGCATTGCAAGTTACTGTGTGTTGCAGAGGTGGCCCAGTCAGTTCAGTTTCACTAACTTTGCCACTGGGAGCTCTTCAGAAAACCTATGTTTAATTAAACCCTGATTTGTTAGTTTGTCAGTTTTCCATTGTTCTGTTGAACTGCTTTTATTACTTGGTCTACCCAAATTCAAACCAGCTGTGGTATCACTACAGTGTACTGCCTGTGCTAGGGCATGTGGCTTAGTAACTCTGAGTAGAAATCAGCTAGATGCAGTATCAAAACGTGTTTCAAATAGTCCATGATCAGACCTCAAAGCAGTCACTGNNNCAAAGCAGTCACTGTTGTAAGTTCCACCAGACAGGAGTACTTTTAATGCTGCTTCATGTTACTGGTTTTTTCCCTATGACTTGGAAATAAATGCAGCTACTAAGAATTTATGAGGACACAGCGGTACAAGGAAAGTCAAGTAATAGTCAAAAGGGCTAATTTTGCCTGCTGCTTTGCTGTGTCCAGTAAAGAAACACAGCTAAGTCTAATAATATAAACCCAGGTGCACTGATTTGCAACTACATGTGCAGGAGAAGGTGAGCAGGGGAGCATCTAATCTGGACAGTGACTGAAAAATCAAAGTAGAGAGTGAATAAGCAACTCAGCTTGAAAGCTGCCACCCTAGTACTGTGGGAAAAAGAAAACATAATTTGAGATAAAAACGGTAGGTGGCAATAGGAGCAATTGGTATTATTTTTATCTCCTTTTCTAAAGCTCTTAAAGTCTGTGAAGATGCTTGAGTAAGTAAAGGACAAAATATCACCAGAGTTATTAAAGGTGGGGAAATATGCCTTGCCTGAGGTTCTAATCAGTTTATCACAGTGAAGTGTGGGAGGTGTCTTGCAGCGCAAGCTGGAAGTACCTTTAGAGACAGAAAGTCCTGGGTTGAAAATGTTTCTGTATTCCAGTGGCAAAAGACAGGATGAGCAAATGGCTATTGGGACTAAAGTGATTCAAGTAGAAAACAGGGCATGTTTTAAATGGTATGGCTGATCAGCTACTGGAACAAATTATTAGTACTTTAATGACTTTTTCCCCCCCTTTTCATGATTTCAGATTAGTGCTGAATGCCTTTGTGGAAGATACACTCCAGCCAGACAAACTATTGAGTTCAATGTAGAAATGATGTGTAAAGTGCAAGAGTGTAGTATAGGTCAGAGTGGATGACATGGTTTATATCTCTGACCTTAATATGTACTATTCTAATCATATGCAACTTGTATGGGTTTAACTGGAAATGACTAAGATAAATCCAGCTGTTTCCACTGAAAGTTAAGCCAGTGTCAGCAATGATGAGAGTTCCTGTCATGACTTCCTAAAGGTGACTGGTCCTTCATTAATCTAATGTGATTCTTATGGGAATTGAAAAAAATCACAGTGAAACATTTAAAACATGGCACATTTTAAAAGGTTTGATCTAATTATTCTTTGCCTTTTTTTGTTAGATATTTTAATGAGATGTCTGCACAAGGATTAAGACCTCGCACTGTGTCCAGTCCTATCCCTTATACACCCTCACCAAGTTCTAGCAGACCTATATCACCTGGTAAATATTTAACCCAGTTTCTAAAATTATTGTATGCATCACATAGTAACGTGCCCTATTAATATATTTAGGTCAGTAGCCTTTCAAAGCTAGTTTGGAGAAAAAATCCTGCATCATAAATGCAAGAATAGTTTTGCCTTAGGTGTCTTCTAGTGCGGCATGTTTTGGGTTGGTGAACAGGTATTATATATTTCAGATTTGTGAACAGATATTAAAGGTCACTTAAGTAGCTATCACACTTGAACTTTTAATTTCTTTTTTGCTCTCTTTTTCTCTCTTGCTGTGTTTTTTTTGCTTCCCTACCCCTACAAGTTGCCCAACAGGACACGTAATTCAAATGGATTTCTACAGTTTGTTGATGAACTAGTAACGAGACTGCTCTTGTGCTCTGAATCAAAACTTCTTAGAGAAGTCTAATCTTGAATGTGTTGGAAAAAGTCAATTTTCATTTCTCTGGAGCAGAGAAATGGCTTTTGTACATCTGCTGTTTTCTAATATTAAAAAAAACTATAAAATTCCTGTCTCAGGTACTTCATATAACAGAGGCAAAAGAACTTTTGCTGAGTTTCTAATTACTGAATATATTTTAAGTCACAGGAAATGTACTTGTGTTACTAATACATTTATTGACTGAAATTTAAAATCCCTTAAAATTACACTTAGAGATTCATTAAAAGTTGTTGTCTGTGGGTGTTTTATGACAATTACAAACTCACTTGTATGTAATGAAGTGAATCCTGTGTGCCCTGCTTTCCCAAGTTCACCTTTAGAACCTGCCAGACAGAGTCCTACGCTATGGGGAAGTGAGATGTGCTCTTTATTGACACATTCTGCAAGATGGGAACAAGACATTTTATTACACAGGTCTGCTAGAACGTACAAAATGTCTTTAAATTGTTTTAATTTTCAAGGTTGAATTTAGTTCTTCCAAAGGACTCTCAGTGGTTTTCATCCAGGTGTTGCAAAAGGAGTAAGTGTGTGTGAAAACTGGCTATGGCCATAACCTGTGCTACGGTGTTAGACACGAACATTATGATTACAAGTTTTCAGGAGGTTTTTGCACTTCTGAAATGAGCCAAATCACTTGATTTTCACTGTTTTGCAAGATAGGTTACCAAGAAAATAATCCATATTTTCTTACCCATTTCCTGTAACTGGGTGTACAGAAATGCAGTCCTGCCAAGAGCTGTTGTGGGGTGAGCACTGCGGGCGCTCGTGGTTCTGCACTTGCAGCCTGCATAGTAACACAGCATTGCACTGCACCTTGTACCTACAGTGCATGCAGAGGGTACAGTCACAGCTGTGTGGGGCAGGTTATCTGAGAACTCACAGCCTTGCAGCTTCGATTACTTAGCAATGTACCTTACTTGGGTGCTGGTGTGTCAGTGCAGGAGTACTCTGTTCCTACAGTGGGACTGAAGCGCATTCCTTGTTCCCTGTGGACTTGACTTCCCATCAGTAGTTGATACAAGAGGGCTGTGTTTTCATGGGAATTACATCCCACAAACAGGGGATGCTGAAACACAGTCTGAATCAGAGTTAAAAAGTAGCACAGCTGAAATGGTAGTTTCTAACAGAATTCGTGAATTTGGAAATTGCGATACAGTAAATGTTCCAGGCTAGCACTTCTGCACAGGCAGCTGCATTCCTCTCCTTTGCATCTGATAAATTAATATCCACAGATGGGAAGTCTCAGACTTCAGAAAAATAGAAGCAGCAATTTTTTAGAGAAGTAATGAGATCAATAGGGAATTTTGTAAAGCTGTCTGGGATACATGAGTGCAGTAATGGATGGAAAAAGAACAGGTTTTGAGAGTACTTTGTATCTAAAGTAATACAGTAAGACTATGTCAGAAGTATTAGCACAGAGTAACACAACAGTTGCATTTTGTATCAAGTAGTTGTATGACTTGGCATGTTTTGTTTGGGAAATGATGTGCCTGAATGTGTGGAAACATAATTTGTAACCCGTTAGAAATCCTATCATTTCATACGGATAGCTGGTCAGGTTTAATGGGTCAGATTCCGGCTCCTGAGTCCCATAGCCTTTCGTGCTTGGGATCCTTCTTTTGAGCACTCTTTGAAGCCGAGATACTGCTGAGTTTTCTAGCACAGTGCATGGAACTTTGAAGATGGTGTAATTATCACTACTCCTGAGCCGCTGGGGATTAGCTGGTTTAATTACCAATTAGTCTTTAGTGGAGATAAACTGTTTTATGCTTTGCAGCTGGGCTAGATTGAGATTTTGGTTGATTTTGCAAAGATGAGCTACCTGTTTTTGCATCTTTGCCTGCCACATAGATTTGCCTTTGTAAAGCTTGTGGAGCTGAATTATCCCAATGCAGTTCAAAACTGTGCTGTTATGAAGTTTGACTTGAAGCCTGTTTTGTCTTCTAGGCTCTTACCTCTGACTTGAAACACATTGTCACCTCCCTGAACGTGGTTTCTGTCCTTGTGCTTACACACAACACACGTGGTCTACAAATAATTAGATTGTGTAGTCAAAGCAGATAAATTTTGGTGTTATGTTGTAGCCCCAGTGACTCCATTGGAGTCACTCATAGTTTGCACCAGAGGTACATTGGGGTTGTAAGAGAATCAAAGAGAACTAAAGGAAGCAAAGAGAGTCTGTTTGCTTATATGACTTTATTAGTGATCTGAGGCTTGTTTTCTCCTCAAGATCTTGTCTCATCTGTTTTAGGGAGAAGCAGATACCTGCAGTCAGGGATGATGCTGAGTGTTGGTGCATCCTGTAGCTGCAGTGGCACTGTTCTGAAGCGTGAAAACTGTTAAATCCAGTGTGGTGTTACAAAAATTTAAGAGACCTTTAGAAATTTTTGTTGGTCATTATTCTCCAAAGCAGCTGCTTGTGTCCAATACTGAGAAAAAGTCCTGATGTTTTTGTCAGAAAGCAGAAATGAGATAAAAGTTTTGGAAAATATGCTCTTTTGAGAGAAACTCAAACTGTTTAGAACACTTCAGGGTCTGAACTTGAACCATTTAGCAATTGCTGTTTCTGTTTGCCCTGGTTAGCTGTGCAGGTACTCTGCAATTTTATAAATGAGTTCTTACAGAAAGGAAATACTTAGATGAAAGAATGAGATACTTGTGCTTTTGAATATTAGGCTTTCCTTAATGTGGATAAAATCAGTTATTTCAAATGTTAGTTGCTAGCCTAGTCCGCTAGTAACATTTCCCAGGATGTTCTAATTTCAGAGCTCCAAAGATCTTTGAAACACTGAGGCAAAAGAGGAGGAAGCCTCGGTGCAGATCTGATATGCCAGATTTTTTTGTGGCCCAGATGGCTTCTCCAGGCACAACCTCTCTGCTTCTTCAGACTGTATTGTTATTCAGGGAGTCATTTTGTCAATGGAGAAATGGAATGCTGGGTGGAAATAATGGTGAACTAAGCTACTAGGGGAGCCTTACACTGTTTACCTTAAGTGAAAAGTAATGTGTGTTTCAAACATATGATAATATGCTCCAGGAAAAGAAAATAATTTTACATCACACTTTTCAGTATGATGAATATTTTTAGATGTCTAATCTGCAGGAGTTACCAGTTCTTAACCTATCATTGATTCAGAACAAAAAAAATCTAAAAAACCGCCCCCACTTGTATTTTTTAGTATGAAACAAGAATGTTGATGTTACCTTGTTTTAACCATTTTAGGTCTGTCATATGCAAGTCACACAGTTGGTTTCACACCACCAACTTCATTGACTAGAGCTGGAATGTCTTACTACAATTCCCCAGGCCTTCATGTGCAACATATGGGACCATCCCATGGTATTACAGTAAGTATTTAAAATAGTAAATACTTATTACCAATATAGTTTGGTTTTTCAAAGTTATGATTGCTTGTCCTTAAGCTTTTTTTACAAAACATTTTTGTAAATGTTTGTTTTTGTCTCCTTACTCCAAGATATCTATTGCTGCTTTCTTCAACCCTGACTTTCCTCTTCACCCCTCAGAAACTGATTCTTTTTGGAGAACCTTATTTTCTGCAAAAGAATAGGATGTGTTATCATCTTAAGGACAGTAATAGGTATCATCTTATGGATCAGCAGGCAGGGTGTGAAAAGTGATGTTCTAAGTTACTAAGCCTATCCCAGGAAGTAAAAACATTGCTTTCATTTTTCTCCTAGTCTCCACCATCTGACGGCTGAGTCATCTGAGGTTGCTTCAAGCTCAGGTTTTCTTCAGGATGACACACAATGCTACCATCATGTCACTGTAACAGGCAGTTAACTCTTATTTTCTGTTCTCATTGGCAAAGAAGAAAGTTAATATAAACATTTGTTAGGGCAATTTCTCATATCTTTCAGCTGAATTTATTTCCTTTTTACCTGCGATGTTTGATGCATTTCTGCTTCATCATGTTTCTTCTAAATATTTGTGGAGTTTAACAAGCAAACAGAGCCCAAATATTAACAATTTGGCAAAATACGGTATAGTTGTTATGTCAAGACCGTTTTGATTTTTCTCAGCAGGTATGGTAGTTTGTAAATATCCTTCAAGGTTTTTGCTTATACTTGTCATTCTCAGATGTAAGAATGCATTGCAACAGAATTTTTAGTACAGTGCTAAAATATGGCTGTCTCTGGGTTAGGTGAGTGTGAAAAGATGATTGTTACAATTTTCTTGAGCAAAAGTGGGTGTGAGTGCTACAGGGGCAGGTAGAACAGGAAGGAAGCTGGAGCTCAGCAGGAAGGTGGAATCCTGGTCCAGGTTCAGCCCATGGCTGTGTGTCACATGGGTTAGCCACAGGAAAATCTTTATGTTTCTGGAAAACCTGGAAACTAATTATTTATAAATAAGTTTTTCAAGGAACAGAACTGTTCAGTCTCTGTGAAATACTACTCTTTCTGAAACTGTAAATGAATTGAGTAACTATGAAAAAGATCATCTTCTGAACAAAGTACTAATTGTTCTGAGAAGGGTGTTGATAAGTAGCTCTTGGCTTTGTCTCAATACTGATGCCAGATCCCTTCATACTATTAGATGTATGCAAATGTGATAAACAATATTAAGTGTTTCAGAGACTTCAGTCAGTTTGTCAAGAATCCCTTGGCTTTTGCATAGAACATTAATCTGTTACGTGTAGTTGTGCAGAAAAATAGATACAATGTACTTGATTTGACTAAATTGCAATTTGATTGTTGACTCTTCATTTTTGATCTCCCTTAGAGAATAAATTTTACTTTACTTGTAGTACATTTGGTATAGAACTGTAATCATTCTCTGCTGAGAGTTGATCACCTGTGGTTGATTATTAATTATGGGTGGGTGGTTTGTCATGCCATGAGGTTCTTTATTAATCGTAACTAGATTGGTAAGTAATGAGCATTTTTGTATCAAAAGTGCAGAAGTTAGTGTTGTTCAGTGTAATTTATATTTTTACACTGGTAACATTTAAAGAAGTTCATCCTCCCCCTTCTGCCTCCTGATTCGTAAAGATAATGTGGGTTTTAAATCTTTGTATTTAAATGTACTAACTGCTGAAAATCTGTGGTTTCTGTTGAGGGGGTTTCTCTAACAACTGCTTCTCTCCTGCAGCTCTAAGGGTTGTAATCTTTTTTGTTCTCTAAAGAGCAACTTGTATTATGCTTTGGTCTTACTCCAGTGTGTGGGCTAAGAGTCTTTCAGAGAACTAGAGATTCTGGGCAGACTCTCTGATAGTCCAAACATTTCCACCCACGCTCAGGTACCACATAGTTGTACCTCATGCCAGCAGCATAAAGGAAGGCAAAGGTTCATCAGCACCTGCTGGTTGGGCAGGCACAGCTTGGGAGGTGCTGTGCCTGCAGCATCTCTCATTTCTTTTTAGGTTGCTGGTCATGACGGGTAAACGTATCTTCAGGACGTGTCTTGTGTTCATTTCCTGCAAGCTGACAGGAAAGAATGCATGTTCTGTTTGATGTCAAGAGTACTTCCCCTTCCCTTTGCTACTCCGTTTCAGAGGAGTGTTTGTTTTATGTAAAAGTTGTATTTATTCTTCCCACATAATTGTTCTGATTTTTTGTGTGATTTTCTTTTTTTTCCTTTCCCAAGATTAGAGGACTTGCTTCTAACATTGCTCAGGAGTGTGTTAAACATAATTTCAATATTTGTTCTGCAGAGGCCTTCACCACGAAGAAGTAACAGCCCTGACAAATTTAAACGTCCCACTCCTCCTCCTTCTCCAAACACGCAGACCCCAGTGCAGCCTCCTCCGCCGCCACCTCCGCCACCTGTGCAGCCCACGGTCCCACCCGCAGCGTCGCAGGCAGCCACTTTCCAACATTCAGTGCATCCCTCCTCTCAGCCTTAGTGCATGTGCTCAGCAGTCTGTATGTCAGAAGTGGACTCATAACACAGAGCAGTTTACTAAAAGCCAAAGGCTTACTTGGCGTATTTGGATTTGACTTATTTGCACTGAGGTTATATAGGCTTCACTGTTAATTGTGTTGTAAACGTTTGTATAAAATGCAGCCAGTGTTGTGGGCCTACAACACTAACTTAACAAAGTTTTCCATCAGTGTTTACTTGAACTACATGTATGTCCATTCTCTGGCTGGAACATTCGCTATTCGGTTTGGTAATACGGCATTATGTCGTTTTGCTTGGCTCCAAAGCTTCATTTTCCTGGCTTTTAGGTTTGTAAAATTAAAGGGATACCTTTTTATATTTTTTCATGGCAATTTGCAGAAAATGAAAGGCATGATGGGCTACATGATAAATTCTGAAATATTACAGTGTTTACCAAGCTTTTGGAAAATCAGCACTATGTTTCAGTCATTCAAAATAACAGCTTCTCGTGCAAAAAGTGAGTCAGACACCCTAATCAGTGCCCAAGACACAAGCTCTACTGTATTACGTAGCAAATAAGCTTAATTCAGCACACAGGACACATCCATATTTCTCCTGTTTAAAGCACCTCAAACATATGGTACAGTCAGAATTTTACACTGAGGGAACTGTCTTTTTGGAGTCTGTGGAATGTACAATTTGTGGACCTTAAGATTTGATGATGTCACTTGACATTTATGTTAACCTGTAAGCTGCCCATACTGTGTGAGCTGTCACAAAGCCCTCGGTAAGTGTGGTCCTGCCCACAGGTTACTGATTGCTGATCCAAGTGTGCTCTTTGATTTTTTTGCTGCAGAAGGCAATGTGATTGTAGAGAACAACTCATGATAATTTCTTTCTTGTTAAAATACATTAATTGTGATTCCCCTGAAGCAAAGTTTGAACAGGTATTCTAAATGTTCAAAAGTCTGTTAGAAAATAAGATGAGCATAGAGGATTATATTGGCGTAACAGCCAAAACTGTGTATTGCTTGGTAGAAACAGAGTACAAGAAAGTAGCACAACATGGCACTAATGAATGCTTATTTAGCAGCCTAAGCCGGTACAATGTATAAAGAAATGTATTATGAATACATTCTTTCCATTCATTTAGCACAAATAAATTGGTTTCACTTTGCAGTGGAACAAAGTGTCACTTCTTGATATTGACATCTTACTCGGTTATATTTTTCCTGAGGTTCCTCTTGAGTACTGAGGTTTATATATTATTGATAATTTTAAGTGGTTTACCTCATATATATGGATATGTGGGCCATGGAAAATGACAAGAGAATGTTTATTTTGTGAAAATATGTATCTGGCTATAATCAGAGCAGAACATGAGTAATTTATCTTTTGTTTACAAAAGTTTGTTTGACATGCCTAATGCTTTATTAAGGACATTTTTAAGAAGGAAGTACAGCATTCTGGTAGTATACTAACACTTGTACATATATTGTCATGTTTGCCGCTCACCTAATCAGTCAGAATTGCAAACTGAAAATCCTTATAAAATTAGTGCATTAAATCAAAATAGTAAGTTAAAATAACGTTGTAAAATGTTCTGCTTAAGGCAAAACTAGAATTTCTTCACTGTAGCTATGTAGTTTCAGCTCTGAGAGAATTTAGAGAAATGCATATCTAGTCTATAACACTTCTTAAATCAGTATGGGATCAAGTGCATTATCAAATGACATTAATTATGGTAGTGATTCTCCAAATGATTCTCAAGATTGTGGCAGACCTGAAATTTGACCAGTGCTTCCATCTGAAAATTATTGACTATAGCAAATGTTCACCTTTGCATAGAGGAAACTCGGCTGTGAACATTGTAATTAAACAGAGCTCCCAAATCAGTGGTAAGATTGCCTGTGAGAAAGTGATAGGCATTCTGAGGTGGGAATAAGGTCAGGATAGGATCAGTTTAGTTTGATGCTTGTCCTTTTGTAAACATAAGACAAATTTAAAAAATTGTTTTTAAGTAGGATTCCAGCTCAAGAATCCCACTATTTGAAATGGTGCCCTCCTTTCTGAAGTGCTTTGAGATTCTTGGACATACAGCCCTATGGAGTGCAAGCTCATGGTGGTAGTGGTAGTACAAATGTGGGCAGGAGGGAAGAGCCTTTGACGGTGTTTTAAGATCTCAAAATGGAAAATTACTTATAATAATTCATGTTTGAAGCATATTCCAAAAATGAATTTGCGTAATCCAAGTTCAGCTGCTGTTATAAAGTGTCTTAGTGAACTCTCCTTACTTACAGTGGGACTGTTACCAGAAGAAAGTAAAGAACTGACAAATGTGTACTAAATCTTGAAAGTGTAACAAGGCGATAAATTGGCCTTATCGAACTAAATACGTTGAACAAAAATTTGCTTGCAATCAGAAGTGTTAAACTCTGTTTGTAGACTTTTTGAATAAGATGAGAAATTGTGCACAACCATCTCCTAATAAATGTAAATGGATTTTCAGTTTTCCTTGTGAATTATAGTCATGAATTATGACTCTGCAGCTGTGATTTTATTGGATCTCCTATAGACTGGAGAAACTCACTGGATGGGGGGTCCAGCTTACTGTGAGGGCTTAAGTGCTTGGTTTATCTCAGAAGCACCTGGGTGGGTTTCTTTCATCCCTTTCATCACTAATGCCTGTCAGTTGCACACTGCATCCTCACTAGTTGTGTAAGGCCACAGAAGCAGTTTCAGCTGTGATGAGCATTTTGTGACCATACCCCTTTACAGCTCAAGGTCTAAAAATAATAAAAATCTACCTTTTAGCTGTTTCAGCAGTGCTTTGCTCTCTGACAATCAAGCAGCTTTCTTTTTGTATTTTCTCTCAAAGGATCTGGCTTGGACACTGGAATGCAGCTGATACTCTGTAGAGCATTAAGAGTTCATTTTATCCAGAGTTTGTTCCAGAGAAGTTCTTTGGAAGAAGAGGTGGGACTCTTCAGAGATAGTTTTCCAGCTAAAAGCCAGATAAGACTGTTTTAATTATATGTACTCTTCTGAGACCATATTCCCAAGGGCAGGAAGTACTGTCAGAGTTTTCATGAAAGTATCAGTGCTTTTCTATTGGCAATCACTGTCCTGGAGCTGAACGGAATAGGATTCCTTTCCTGGTAAAATGTTTTTGTTTAGGAATCCAGCTGCCTGGGTGGAATCCCTGTGCACTTCAACTGAATGAAAAATACAGTCTTGGAAGCAAAACAGGAAAGCTTTCCGAAGTCTGTGCAAGTTGCACTGCTGACAGGAGATGATATAGACTCTGTATATTTTGTTAAATAAACGGAAACTAATCATGGAGACAAATAAAAGAGCCTTGAACAGTTTGTCAGTCAAAAAACCAGTCTCTTATCCTCAGTATTGATTACTACTTGCTAAGATACATCAAAGGACCTTGTTTAAGTTTTATAGTGCTTTTTCTAATCCTATTGCTTAGTTTTACAAGCAGTACAAGTTCTAATTCTGTTCAACTCTTTTTGATGTTTCCTTTTTGTTTCAGTCATGGCAATCTATTTCTTTTTGATCCTTGGGAGTCTACAGAGCATGGACTATGCAGAGCATATTTCTCCAGTTCAAGACATCTCATAAGAAACCAGGAGGTTTATGAGTGTAAACTATAAAATTATAATACTGGCATATGTTACAACAACCTCCTTGAGGGGAAAGATCTCTCTTGTTGAGGAGAGAGCAAACAGAAACCCTAATTACCAAATGGACTGTATGCATAGACAATCTGGTTTCCTCAGTTTCCTGAGGAGCTGAATTTCTCTTCCAGCCCTTTTTTGGATTCAGATTAGTGTTTTTGATTTTTTTTTAAATGCCACATCTCACTGTAATAAATACTCAGAATATCTTTGTGTTCCTTTTGGGTAATAACCTTTAGTCCCAGTACAAACAGAGGTTAAGAGCCATTGCCACTTTGGAGTCAGGAGGTAGTCAATGAATATGCCAGACTGTGGCCTTTACGATGCAGTCACAGCTAAAGGGGAGTGTGTGCTCATATAATGATTTTTTTTTTAAGCAGTGGATGCTGGTTTTGGTTTAGAGGTGTGTCCTGAGGAGGAGATAAACTATGGAGTTTGGCACTGCATTCCAGACAGCTGCTGCATTAGGGAGAACAGTGCTTGTTCCTCCTCAACTCGTTAGGCTCCAAAGAAAAGTACTACCTCATCTTTAGGTTGGGATGATGTGGCCACAGGGTCAGGAGAAATGTTGGAGCTGTGCTAGGTTTTGTTCTGCATGTGTTACCTGGATAAGAGGCAGTCCTTACTGGAATGGGGCTCTGGAGGTTATAAAACTTTTATAGAGCAGGAGTGAGTAGTTGGGGCAGATGGTTGAGGGTGGAGTTTGAGAAAACTGTGTGTCCCTGTAGTAAATTGCTGCTCAGAGTACTCTTTGTCTAGGCTGGGAATTGCCTGTACTAAAATGACTTTTTGTGTGTGTGTGATTTCCATTGAAAAAATGCTGTGTTGCATTTCTTTATGGTATTGGTATCTAATTAAAAAAAAATCCACCAACAACAATAACAACAAAACCAGAAAGCAATTCCCCTTTCCACAGAAATATTGGGAGTACTCTTCTGTGTGCAAAGGTGGTTTTTCTCATGATATAACTTAATGCTCCGTCTATAAATGGAGATGTTTTATTCTACTGGTAAAACCGAAGCTGTCCAAGGCACTTTAGTTTGTGATTGCTGACTTCTGTTTTGGCAGGTGTTTCAGATGAAATCTAAGCCTCCTGTGGAGGAAGAAAAAAATCACCTGACAGCTGTAGACTGTTCCTTTCCTGCAGAAATACAACAATTTCCTCAAATGCAAGTAAAACTGGAATAAGCATCCTTGAGCTTTTCTGAACCTTATAATTAATTTCAGTACCTTAGTGATTGCTCTTGTATATTTAGAGAATCAATGAAGCCTCATTATAGGTTGATTGGGTGTCTAGCTGGTTACTCCTATGTTTTTCTGATCCTACTGAAGGAAGCCTGTTCGAATTTGGATCAAACAATGGCCAAAGTTCAGATTTGCTGAGCATGAATCCAAGTGATGACTTTAAGAGCATTACACTGTGTTGCTGTGGATTGGAGCTTATTGTAAGAACCTCAGCTATAAAGAAGTTTGGGGTTTTTTAGCAGGTTATGTTTTATTCCTGTATTAGCTGTATTATTGCTTTTTTGTATATCTCAAGGTGTTTACATATATTTGTAATTGTTCTGATGTGTCTGTAATCAAGCTCATCTGTGCCTTCATGCAGATTTCTAATAAACACTTGATTTTTTTTGTATTTCCTTGTATGGAAGACTACCGGGTGGATGCATATTTCCTTCTCTGTCAGCCTGTCATCACTGGGAAAAAGAGGAAGAAAAATGAGAAGTAGGAATCAGAGAAAGATACATGCCTGTCTTTGTTTTTGCTGTCTTTGATTCTCATTGTGCTGTTTCTGATATTTTCACTTAAATGTCTGAGTGTGGAACCTGGGAATTAACCTATTTGCCTAATAAATTTGCACAGGAGGTGCTGTTCACTTTGGTATGAGTGAATGTTCAAAGTACAATGCTGCTTGGCTCTTACCAGTTTTGGTCCTGTCTTGGAAGAATGTAGCTATATTTCTTTAGCTGTTACTGTGGGGAAATTTTGGAGTACCTTTCTGAATTAAACATGTCTGCTTAACCTTTTACTGCTGCCTTCCACTGAGAGTTCAGGCTTTTTTTGCCAGAGCCAGAACTGTACCATCTTTTGGTCTTAGTAGTGCTGTTTATCTTGAGGGTACTTTTCCTTGGGAGGGTGGAGTGGGATAGGAAAAAAACAGTTTCATCTTTTTCCAGTTTTCTTAAGCTCACAGGAACAGAGATGTGTATTTGTGCAAAGTTTTAGAAAAGCATCCTGTGTATTTTGAGTCAAAAGCAGTACAGCTACTTTTGTAATCTGATATTAAGTGTAAGATGAAGAAAATGCAAAAAATGTTTCCTTGATTATGGTAAGGGGTATGCTGCATATTTTGTGGCATAGAAAGGAGTCCTTTTGCTATTTCTTTGTAGTAGTAATGGTCATGGTATCTGGTGGTCTACTTCAGTTTGACTGTCTTGTGGTCAAACCTCATTGTTCAATCAAGGTGTACAATTGATGGATTCAGTAATTTCCTAATGGAGATCTGTCTTAAGAATCCACCATAATTTCTACTGTTCTGACATATTTTCTTACCAAAACTTTAATCAGTTATTGTATTTAATAATTTTAAGGCATGAACAAGTTGTAAACTGTGAATTGTGTACATTTGTGTAAATTCTGTGCATACTTCATTGTGCCGTGCCTTGTAATGTCTCTGGTTGTCAGTTCTTGAATGTGTGCACTCATGCATCCGCTTAGCACAGAGCTCACCTGTGTGGCTCAGTGGCTTCTTGAAGTATTATTTGTTCTATCTGGGTCTTTTGCCAAGTTTCTGGGCTTAGATCTGAAAGTGTCAGGAGCACTTACCTATGCTTATCCTGTATTCTGGGTCTGGAGTCTTGCTAAACTTGTTGGTTGAATCCTCCATGTGTGTCTGTCTTCTTGTTCACCTGCCACTCTGGCACATCTCTGTGGCCGCCTGCTCTGCTCATGTCAGGACATGTCCCTTCATGCAGTGGGAATTGTGCTCTTCCCTTTTCACCAGTAAAAGCCTTGTGTTATGATGGCTGCAAGTTCTTGGACGCCAGGCCATGGGTGTATTTCAGTAAAGGCTGATCTGTGTGACTCTGTTCCTAGAACACAGGCAGTATTTCTTAAAATGCCTTTATCCTTCTCTCCCCTCTGCTACAAATGCTGAGCAAGTAGTTGTTCTGCCTGTCTCTGCCACACCAGTGGGTCTGTGAACTGGGTGAATGAGCTGTGTTGATGCTCTGTCTTCCTGTATGTCCTTGTTTCTGACATTTGTCTGAACTGAAATAAGTTACTTGAATACTTTCAGAAGAGCAGACAAGAAGGGAAAGATGATACATGTGATTGACTTACGTTCAGGTTGCCTTGTCCAAGTGATCTCCCCTTTGGGTGGTTCTTTTGTATTTCTTCCAGTGCTTGTACCCCTTTATAAAGGAAAGCAAGTTCCCAGCATTTCAGGAGTTAACTTAGAAATGCTGGTAAACTGCTGAGAGTGGGAGAAGGAACGATACATTGCAAAGCAAGCAATTTTAATAAGCCTAATCCTTTCTGTATGTAAAGATGCCGACTTGGGTATCAGTCTGTTTCACGTGCTTTCAAGGCCACTCCGTACCTTTCAAAGTACACAGCATATCCATCCTTCAGCACAGGAGGAAGAAGAGGTTGATGAAGTCAGTCCTGCATTTCCCAAGTGGAGACTGAAGGTATGTATGAAGACTTAGTTCACTTGAATGGAGCAAACAAGAATTGGAGAGACTGAGATGGGAATCTTGCTTTTGAGCCTCAGGGCTCTGGGAAGTCAGCTGGGGCTTTTCTCTGCTCCTGCATGGAAAAGTCTCTGCATGCTAACCAGTGATGTCTGCTGTGACAGACTTGTCCTTTGGGTGATGTGGAGCCAAAGTTGGAATATTTACAATGAAGAAAAAAATTGAAAGGTAGGTATGGCTTGTGTTTGGAGAATGGAACAAGATTAGTTCCAAATTCTGCATATTAGTGAAAATACTCTACAGTGTGTCCCATACTTTTTTACTCTTAAGCCTTGCACAAAGTCTAGCATGTGAATTTAATGAAACTATAACAGCAGTTTGTGGGAGTCTCTATCTGTGGTGTGACCATCTCCTTTTTGCTAACGAGGAGGGAAATAGTGATGTCTAGATGGACTGATTTAAGCTTCACAACATGAATGCTTGTCTTTGCCATACTGGAAATGTGTTGGAGAAATTACGGGAACCCCATGGAACATCTCTGTTCAAGGGGCACAGTGTGGTAGAGAGCACTTCCATAGCTTCAGATCACCTTTATGACACATTACATGGAGTTTTGTTTTTCCCATTCACAGTATGGAATGCATTTTTGGGGCTGAACTTGGGAAGTATACACTCCTCCCTCCTTTGTCCCTCAGTCTCTACAGTCACACTCTGATTTTCCTCCAGTCACTGAGACCTGCCTTGGATCAGGGGTGAAAAAGCAGTGCTGTGAGCTGGGCTCTTGCCATTCTGGATCTGAGTGCTTTTTGACAGTGCTGAATGAAACAGGTTGTAATTTTGTAGTGAATCTTGACACTGCCTTGGCTGTCAATGGCAAAAATAAGTGGATGGGTGATTAAAAATATTATGGCTCTTAATATACTCTTGTGTTGCTTTTAGTTGTCCAGATGTATTTCTGTATAATTTTAAAATTGTCAATTCACTTTTCCTGTACAGAGATTTTTTTCAACAAACTTAATGACCACTACCTTTCCTAAGTTTTATTTAAATTATTTCCCTGGATTTTCTTTCCAAAACAGGTGCTAGCCAAGACAACCTACTGAGGAATTAAAACTGTTAAAAATTACTGCATTCCTCACACTATTAAAGAACTCTAGGATTAGTCTGTTTTCTTGAGTATTTAATTAAGGATAATTTTAATGCTTTTAGTTCTTGAAGGTAATTAGGGGTTTCAAGTTAACTATTTCATATGTGAAAAGTCATTAAGTTTCCTTAAAAAACTTTGGTCTGGACTGAAGCATCCCCTACTATCAAATCTATATGTATTGACCCCATGTAACTGATATTAGTATCTGAATTAAGAGAGGAACTGAACTTTTTTAGCTGAAACACACCAAGAGATGCTCCAGAAATGCTGTGCCCTTGTTCTAGGAGTCTCCCTGATTTAATAGATGATTTATTGCAAGAACAACTTGTGTGAGTCAAGATTGAACAATAAAGCTTTGGCTTCCCTGTTCTGGTATATTTTAGGAATCCAACAAGCTGAAATGATGGCACTTAGCACTCAAATTTATGTCAACTGTAATTCCAGCCCAAATCTTACCTGGATTCTTGGGAACACATGGTCTCTTGACAGCAATAACCTTTCCTGGAGCATAATGATCTTATTTTTTTCTAGAGATTCTTTTTTCCTAGTGAAATCTCCATACATGTGCAAATGAAATTAGAAATATGATTAAGTCCTACCACATATTTTAACTCTGACCATCTCCCTGAGCTGTAAGAGAAAGGCCAAACCAAACTTACTGACTACTATAGCACATTTTTAGCACAGGCAACATGTGAGCTGGAGACCAGTGTGGAGACTACTCACAACAGGCTCTGGTTTCAACTGCCTGTTCCTGCCTTTGTGTGCAAAAGGTCCAGGGGGAGAGACATATGGAAGGAAAATGGAAAGAAAAACATGAAGGAAATAATCAACTTCTGTCTACCAAGAGCAAGAACCCCTGGAGGGTTTTCATGCTTGGACCATCTAACTTTCACCATGGACCACTGTTTTCAGGCAGGACTGTCAGGCAAGGAAAGACAGACTTTGTTCCTGTTCTGGTGTTTTACAGGTTACCTTAACCAGCCTCCATTTAACAGAATGGTGATTCAAATGAAACAGCTATTAAGGCAATACTCGAAAACAGTTTGGATACATCAGAAGAGTAACAAAAGGGTGAAGAGAACACAGTGTGAGCAGAGTATTTGCCTTTGCATGGCCTGGAGGGAGGGGGAAATCCAGCCTCTTCTGCAACAGGAAGTGGATCAGATTGTGGTACTTCTGCTGAAGTTAAGTAGCTTGGGTTTTCCAAATGCTTTCACAGAACTCTCTTTTGAAATACTTGGAATAGTCTGATTCTGAAACTATTTCTCAGTTTCATGTTTCTGTTAAACATAAAGAGGTATATGTGTTTTCCTGGCTTACCTCTTGGAAGAAAACTATAGAGTAGGCTACACTCTTTCCCCGAAAGTCCTAATGTTTAATTGATTAGAGTCAGGATGCCTCATGATAGTAATCAAATTTGCTTAAGATCTGCTAGAGATTTACTAGGTCAAGCCATTAAATGATGAGTAAACTATACACTGTTAGAAGAGGTTGTGATTGAGATAGTCTTTAAGGCTACAAAATTCACATCTTGAATAGTTTATACTGACATGAAAATAAATTTCATGCTCTTGATTTCATTATTCAGATTGGATGTTCATTTTGATGTTTGGCAGCTTTTTTAGTGGGTTGTGTGGGAATTTTTTGTTAATGTTCTGCAAGATTAATTTTCTTCCTGTTTGTTTCTCTTGCACATACTGCTCTTTGTTCCATACTGCATTTTAGTAATCTGTAATTGCTTTCTTTTACCAGTGCAGAGCTCAATTTTAGGGATTTTTAAATGGTACAAGTGTCCTGTAATTTACAGATGATAATGAACCTGAAGAGGTTCTACTGTTACCTGCTGCTGACAATACACATTTCCATACTCTTACATGCTTTGCAGCTATTTTCCATCCTCCAAATTTCTGTTTTTAAATCTCTTCTAAAAAAGAAAAGAGTTTGTAAAGGTTTTTAATAGCACTGCCACTTGTGTTTATGAATTGCTACCTGATCTTAACTGACATTTATTAATGCAAGGAATCTGCTAAGCTGTAATTTAGCAAGCATCACTCAACCTTTGGTAAGTTTTCCAAAACACTTGGATTTGATGAGGGCTGAAATTGGCACTTACCTGGATATTTTGGGTCAGCTGTTGTTCACCTGCATGAAATAAGTACAATGAGGTTATTTTGGACTTTGAAAAGCAGAAATGAGGACTGAGTTTGGTTGCAAATTCCAAATGGATGAGTGTGCTGTGGAATTAGCTTTGACATCTTCTACACCTTTTTGAAAATGTTACAGTGGTTTCTGAAGTGAATGCTTCCTCCAAGCCTCAGATCTCAGTGTTCAGTGAAAGGCAGAGCAACCTTATTCCCACAGGGGCAGAAGGGGCCAGGGAGCTGTTCTCCTGGCATCTATGCTCTCGTATTAAAGTTGCTCACATGGTGCTCAGGCTTCACTTTCTTTCTCCACAACAAATCCCCAAGAATAGAACAGACACTGAAAGCCTGACACTTGCTGCAGCTTTCCCATCCAAGTTGGCCTAAGGCTGAGGTGTGGGGGGAAGTCTCGACAAAGAGCAAAGATTCAGCAAAGCCTTTTTTGTTTGTTTTTCCCCTCCCAAGTGCTCTGCTCAGAGGCAAGGTTCCTGGCTGTGCCTCTCCTGTTTCCAGAGCAGTTACATAATTACTGCAGGACTTCAAAGATAGGTTAGCGGAAGCTGTTAAGGATGTTTTCCATCTCTGGACTGTAGAAACTTAAGGTGGTTTGTCAGCCTATCCTGAAGCAGAAAACTTCCCTTTAAGGAAAATACTTATTTTCTGCAAATGCAGCTTTAGTTCACTGTTCACCTGTTCAAATTTGCAATTCATCTTTTGAAATCTGTTTTATTTCAGCTCTGTTAACTAGGGTAAATCACCAAGATTATTCTCCTTAGTGGTGGATATGTAAAACAATAGTTAAGAAAAAACATCTCTGCAACTTGAAGCAATTGCATTTCATTTGAAGACCCTGACCTGGTATTTAAGATGTCATCTAATAGTGTATGAAGTCTGTGCCAGGTGGCCTCTTGGGCAAACTCCAGATACTTCTATTAATGACCGTATGGGAGGGTGGGAGAGTTAAAAACAGCAGTGAGAAAGAAAATGGAAGAGGAAATTTAAGTGTCAGTCTGCACAACTATTAACGGTATAGGAATGCTTTGTGTGTTAAATTCCAAGCCTGTGTAGAGATACTTAAAACAAAAGTTTTCCAGTGTTTCAACTATTTCTGAAATAAATAAGTATAGCCAAATAAGGAAGACACTGTTTTTCGGTCCAAGGAACACTTTTTGCTTTGTCTCAAAGCCTCTCAAATCCTTTTAATATCCTTGCAGATCCTGAGCCTCTTCTGAGGGACTTTTCATTACTTAAAAGTAATCCAGAGGAATAAGCTTTCTCTAAGGCAAGACTTGTCTGTAACAGAAGAATCTGAGAAACTCACTCCAAGCCCAGCCTTAACACCCTCCCTAAACTGCACCCCATTGCTGGACCTTATCTTGGCCATGTCTTGACCATGTCATGGTCTGACTTGAGCAGTCCCACAGTTCAAGGCCGGATTGCTTCCTTGCAGGAAGCACTCAATTCCTGCTGAAAGTGATCAGTCTTTGTCTTTAATACATGAGTTTGCTTGGGGGGAAAAAGCAAACCAAACTGTGACAACAAAATCTCCAAAGCCTTGTGAATCCAAGGTAGAGGCTTCACTCTCTGTATATGATGTGGTATGTGGTCTAATTTCTCACTGTTCAGGTTCATCTATTGCAAGGGGCAAAGCAACCTCTAGCCAGAAACTCTTCAAATAAGTTTAGTCTGGACACGAACATGCTACAAGATTTCTAAGGCAGACCCGTTTATGCCTGTTAGAGTGTACTTCACTTGCAAGTTCTCCAGTGACATTGTCCAAATGCCATCTAAATCAGTCCCTTGGGGCTCTATTTATGTCTGTGAGGGCACTGGGTTTTCCAAGATTGAAGTCAGTGGGCTGGTGGTTTGGCCTCTCTCTCCTCTCACTGTCACGGGGTTGTTTGAGCCTGGATAAATTGAGGCTCAGGGGAGACCTTATAGCTCTGAACGACCTGAGACTGTTTGAAAGGAGGTCGTAGCCGGGGAGGGGGGGGGTGTGTCGACCTCTTCTCCCAGGCAACCAGTGGCAGGATAAGAGGACATAGACTCAAGTT
>JAOXXN010000082.1:5957866-5970197 GCA_026770055.1 Myrmophylax atrothorax
ACTGTAAATCATTCCCAAAGGACCTAGAATGTCAAAATTTATTTCACATTAGTAGACAATGTTTTTGTTATTTTGGGGCTCAAGGCTACTGTCAGCTGTTAATTAATGGCAGGGGATCAGTACTTGGCCACTGAGATAGCTTGATTGTTTCTGTAGTTCCTCTGAAAAGATATTAAAAAGAAGAAATTTCATATGAAGCCACCATTTTTTCGGTTGTGTTAACTGTTCCAGTGATACTTTGGCTGAAAACTTGTGTTTTCGTTTTTTTTCTGCAGGTAGTTGCCACCTAAAGTTACATTTGTAGGAAACTGAAGGACTTTTTGTCATCATCTGTAAGTATCTATCTTCAAAGTACCATTTAAGTGCATCTGTAAACTAGAACCTGTCTTTTTCATGTCTCCATACAATTATTCCTCAACATTTTATACTGTATTCTTTTTGTAAGTCTTCAATGCAAATTCTTAAAAGCAAAGACTGTGAGGAGCTTGAATGGAAATTCTGTTATTGTTTACTTGTTTACACCATTGCTTTCATACACCAGTATTTGTTTTCCATTTCCTCTGGGTTGTAAGTCAAAAAGACAGTGCAATGCATTTCTTTTTCTGCTTTGCCTCTTGGGAGTCTCTCAGAGAAGAGCTGTTACTGCAGCAGTTTAATGCGTAAGCTGCAGCGTGAAGATGGTCCTTGAGAATATCTCCTGAAGGAAACAGGGTGAGACCTTATCTGTTTCTATCTTTCAGGGTAAAGAAAATAAAATTGTTGAGACTCATATATCTGGTTAGTGACAGAGGCAGGAACAGAGCATGAGTTTTGTGATCTTCCCTGTAGATAGGGAGGGCAGGTTAGTTGTGTGCACAGGGGGACTCACGATATCATTGAAGTCATTCAAACTCCAAAGCAATGCAGCCTGGAAAACCTCTAAATTATTTGGTGGATTTTACAAGTATCCACAAACTAGGCATGAGGATGGTAGGTTACTTAAAGCCATAGATGCCTTGGTGATGGATCGTGCCATGCAAAGCAGTAAAGGAGGTATTTGTGGAGCGCAAGATGTGGTTGCCAGTTTGGGGCAGGGTGATGTGTGCCAGCTGCACAGAGGGCAGACTCCATAACAGGTTATAGCAGATTTTTCTATGCATGTTAAATGCTGTCATGTCTTGGCACATAAGCCACACCTGTACACAGTGTTAGAACTCACTTCAGTGATATACACAAAGTGTTTTTTGAATGCAATGCTCCTCTGCACATCACTTTGTTGACAGAGCAGGGTGCTAAACTGTTGCAATTGCCAAAATGTCAGTCTTCCTCTTGGCCTGTCCCTCCCAGAGTACACTATCTGGTGGCAAACACCCCATTAATCATCAAGGCACTATGCTGAGATGACAATTAAGTAGAGATTTTTCTTAATTTTTTTTCTTTTTTTTGATCTTTAACTGATATTTTTATACTTGTGATTTTTTTTTAAATCCAAAGTTGTTTAATGGGATTGTTTTATATTAGTAGGTTTTCTTGTCTTTTAAGCCTGTGTGCTTCACTCAGGATATCCATGGTATTAACAGCAGGGGAACATGTGGTTCTGTTGTTGAACTGTGGCAGGTATTAATGCCTGAGGTCTTCACAAAGCCTAGTTAACACTCAGTAAAGAAAATGTTCCCTTTTCTGTAATACTGTGCTGATGTATGTATGACTTACTGTGCTTTGTGTGCTGTCTCTATTATGCAGGCAGAGTAAAAGTACCAAACGGTGCTTCTAATTTTCATTGCCCATGTGCTGTGGTGCCTCTGTTTCTTGGAGCAGGGTTGAAATAAGCCTCTGTTCAAACGTGGACTTCTCCGTGCAGCTGACCTGTATCAGCACACCTTGGTCAGTCACATTTCTGATGCTCTGTTCGGTTTCTGCTTGCACAGGTTCTGCCCGTCCCTCCGCACTGCCTGACAAGATGGTGTTTCGGAAACCCCCCGATGGTGGCTGGGGCTGGGTCGTTGTCCTCGTTTCCTTCTTCACTCAGTTCCTGTGCTACGGGTCACCGCTGGCGGTGGGAGTCCTGTACTTGGAATGGCTGGATGTTTTTGGAGAAGGGAAAGGCAAGACTGCTTGGGTTGGATCACTAGCAAATGGAATTGGATTGCTTGCCAGTAAGTGCAGAAGCAGTGTTTATCTTAAATTGGAGTGTTTCCAGTAGATGCTTTTGTCTGTGTGTGCTTTTGGAATTATATCAAAGATAGCTGCAAATGATAGAATGAGGATGCTGCATTTTTGGTTTGGGTCAAGATGGGTAAGAAGATTACATTTACAGTTCCACTATGCAATACCAGAGCAATGTAAAGATAAAAGAGCAGTAAAAATATTTCCCTTAGGAAATTCAAAGCTTTTGTATTTGAATAAACTAGAAAAACCAAACTGTGGGAGGCTGAATGGTAAATCTGTTGATGGGATTTTTTTTTTAAATGAGGGTTTAATACTGACATTTGCATTAGTATCTCAAAATCAGAACAAACTGTTAGTCTGAAATGGTTCAAGTGATTTATGAAAAAAAGGTCAATAAATCAGTTACTAGTTTTTCAGCTCTACAGGTAAACCCACCAGCTAGGGTGGGTGAGGCTTCCTTTCCACTGTCTGAGAAAAAACTCCCTTTGAAGCCTGGAAAGGTATGGCTAAGTACTATTAAATGAAACAACTTTACTTGAAGCTTCTCTACAATAAGACATTGTCACTTGGAGAGTAACACTAAAGCTTTAGGGAAATAAAACACCACCTTGAAATTCCACAGGTCCAGTTTGTTTTTTTAGCATTGAGCCTGGATGTTGTACTGGGTCATATCACTAACTTCTGTTTTTCAGAGATTCACCATGGGAACTATTATCTTTTTGCTGAATCTGGAAAAAATTGCCTGTCAGCAAAGCAACTGCTATGGGCAAAAGCAATTATGCAACTTAATGGGCAAAATGCAGCTCAGGATTCTGAGGAATATCTCCTTAAAAGAAAGTTGGCATTCAAATAAAGACCTGAATAAAGACCAGTGCTTTGTATGACACTGTAACTGGCCAAATACTGGTGTCACATCTGTTTGGGCTTTATATCACTAGGCAGAACAGGGACAGGCAAAGGCAGGTGGATCGTTAACCACAGGAAGACTGTAGATTCATTCTCGGGGTGTAAGTGGGTAAAGGACTATAGACTGCTCTTCCATCATGCTTTTTTTATTTTTCTGTTGTAAGGGTATTAACTCCTGTTATTAGTGCATCAAGACTGAAATAAATTTGAGTGAGAGAGTGAAGTGGGAGGAAAATAAGGATATAAAAGGTAATTACTGAAGAAAAAAATAGGCAGGAAGGAATTGCAAGAGATGTCCTCTCCCAGGAGACCAGAATTCGGTGGCACTGATAAGAGCCTCAGTCCCCTTTCCTGTGTGTGAACATGTTTCCAGATTTCGTAGTGCCCTCTGTCTTGCTAGTGTGAGCAATTGTGAGTTTTGTGCTTTGTAGGTGTGCTGGTTTGCACTGGGCTAAGAGTTAATTTTGTTCTTAATGGCTGGTGTGGGGCTGTGTTTTGGATTTGTGCTGAACACAGTGTTGATAATACAGAGATGTTTTTGTTCTTGCTGGGCAGGGCTTACACAGAGCCAAGGCCTTTTCTGCTGTTCATACTGCCATACTGGGGGTGCATGGGAAGTTGGGAGGAGACACAGCCAGGACAGGTGACCCCAACTGCTCAAAGGAATATTCCAGACCATAGGACATGAAGCTCAATATATAAACTGGGGGGAAGAAGTGGGGATGTTTGGAGTGATGGGGTTTGTCTTCCCAAGTAACCGTTATGTGGGCTGCTGAACACCTCCCTACCCATGGGAAGCAGTGAATTCATTCCTTGTTTTGCTTTGCTTCCATGTGTGGCTTTTGCTTTCCCCATTAAATTGTCTTAATTTAAACTCATGACTTTTCCAGCTTTCACCCTTCCAATCAATTCTATCTCCAGTCCTGCTAAGCAGCTGCATGGTCTTGGCTGCTGGCTGGGGTTAAATCACAACACAGCAGATCCAAATAGAAACTTCTGAGACTGCTAAACAATACAAATCAAAGATGCTGTCGTTAACTGATTTTGTTATGCAATGATTGAATGAAATTTTGACAGGTTAGGAGGAATGGTGTCTGTCCATGTGCTTTTATTCTTCCAGTTTGACATTTGGAAGCTTAATGATAATTCCTATATCTAATGCCTTCAAAGAAAAGTACAGTGAGGTTCTTTTAATTGCATTGATGCTATCACAGTTGGCTGAAAACAAATCTCTGATATCCACAGCTTCTCTGGGCAACTTTCTCTTCTAGTATTTGCTGTTTGTTCCTTTCTCCACCTTTATTTTGGTGTCTAGTCTCTGATCTAGTTACCCAGAGACATTTTCAAGTATCAATACTCTTAAAGCAATTCTTGTTGCATGCAGAAACTACTTTAATGCTCATTTGATTTTGAACATGTTTACTTAGTGCATTTTCCATCTCTTACAACTTCTCCTCAGTAATTAATTTCCCTCTTGAAAGTATGCAATCTTATGGCACAAATTGCTTTGTTTTAGTGTTCAGCAGATGAATAATATGACTTTTAAGTGCTGTATTTTGAAGTACCTTTGGATTAGTGTGAAGGATGTTTAGATAATGCGATCAAATTCCTTCTAAGTTTTCTCTAAAGCCTGCACCTTGATACAGTCTTTTTGCCATTGACACAAAAGACTCACACACTTTTAATTAAGACTTTTCTGGAGAGCCATTAAGACTCTCCTGTGAGCTCTCTTAAACTTAACGTCACCTTTCTGAAGCTGTAGGTGCCAGACTGGGAAAAGAATGACAGTTACGGTGGACTTGCAGCTGCAGAAAGGAAATAAGTGAATACCCATTTTATTAGGAAGATTTTTATTACTGATAGCACCAGCAATCACATTCATTAGCTACCATCTGTTACAGAGAAAGGTAGGTTCAGTGACTCTGCTGTATTAGGACTGTAATTTCACCAAAGAGAAAATGATATATAGGGCATCTGGCATGGAAAAAATTCTGTGTATCTCCCCTCTTCCCTCTGTACATGTAGTCCTAAACTTTTTTTTAAGCAGCTGATGCTAGTGAGCCCTTTCATGTTTGCTGCACTAGTATCCTTTCTAAAATGTTTACTTCTGACTTGTGTATGAGCTAAACTTAGTCTCGAGACATAGAAACCCAGTCCAACACCTTGTTTATTGGGATGAATTTCCTGGCCGCCCGGTGTTCGATTTCTGTCCTTTGCTCACAGCTCAGCCAGCACTGCTGAGGCCAATGTTCAGCCCTGAGCTGGACTGTTCACCTCCTCAGCTGCAAAAGGCAACAGCACAGGGACCTGCTTGACCTGTTCCTGGTAGGATGACTTGGGTTATAACTTTGTGTGACACAGCCTGACAGTGCATTGGAAGAAACGTGCCTAAAACAGTGAAAGAAAAGAATCAGTGTTGCTGTACAGGGCAGAGGTGAGACCCCCTCTACAGAATGAGGTGTTACTGCATTGGTCAGACTATGCAGATGTGGCACATGGCTCCAGGGCTTGTTGCATGTGAAGAAATTCAAAAAGCTCAGTGTGTTTCCCCTACTAAAACAGGCTAGAGGAGGATATTTATATACATTCTTGAAGATCGTGTGTTTCTCCTGCACCAAGTGTTCTTAATTTTGCATCCATTTGGAGCCTGAAATTGAATTTGATCCATGTTAACACTTGTTAAAAGCAAAACAGACAAAGATCTTGGCGCCTGTAATAGGCACCACAGCTGTTTATTGTAAGAGTTGACTTCACAGTATTTAGCATAGGAGGAGACACCAGAAGTGTCTCCCATTCCTACTTCCCTTTATTAATGGAGAAAGAACAAAGGGAAGATTCTCTCTTGAGAGCCATGTCTTAATAACATGATGGGATGTTTCTGCTGATCTGAGGAATTCAGTGTTACATGTTTAAAAAGCTTAATTTTGTGTTTTCAAGTAAGAATTTTACCACTCTAAAACTGCCTTTGCATATTTTTGGACAAAACCCTCATATATACATAGCCCCCACTGCAAAGTATGGAAGTTGTATGTAGTTCGTGTGAGGGGAGAGGGTGTCCCAAAGATTCCTCTGAAAGGGAGTCTAGTTCATAGAATAACTTTATCAGAAAGGAGCAGTCTTTTTAATCAGTTGGGTGTTGGTTGCTGTCTTGTCTAAAAAGCTCTTTTGCTGATCTATATTCATATCCAGACTACAAACATTTGGAGAATATTATATTTATTATAACTTGATATGCAAGAAGTATTACTGTATTCTGTCCAGTGGATTTTATGTGCAATCCATGAGTGTTGCTTCCACTCCGCAGTGCCAACAGGCTCGGACAGATACCAACAGTAGGGTGGGTCAGATTAATGCAGGTGATAAGAAAAAGAACTCAGCTGTCCAATATTGTTTGTTTAGCAAAAGGGTTTGTGTGTGTATGAGGTGAGAGAGGGAGGACCCTCCAGATGAGAGAGTAGAGGAAGGCAGCGTTGATTTGCAGATTTTTTTTATCTTCATGTGAAAATATTGAGGAAGAGAGTGCTAGTTCTTGATGTCCATAAAACAAGTTTGTACTTGCCAGGAGGGCAGCAGATTGTGGTAGTTATAAAGTTCCTGTATGAGCAGCAGATGGCTTGTTTTCACATCTTAGGAAGGACTCACTGTCACATCGAGGTGTCACTGAGAGAAAAGTCTTTTACTCAAAATAATAAAAATACCAATGTACAAATGAATCCTTCTAGGTGTCCTTCCTCTCTGGTCTCTCTGCATGAAGATCTACTATGAAAGCCCATCTTTCTACTGCTTTTTCCCATTTTGTCTAGGGATCCCCTTGACTGCTCCCCTGCAGAGCCTGATAATTGTGTCACTGACTGCCGAGCTGTGACAGGTTGTGTCAGAGGAGCAGTCCTGGCTGCTGAGTCTTTCTTCCTAGAGTTAGCTGTCATTGTTATCAGCTGAGTGATAAGAGTTTGATAAGAGTTCGGTCTAGTTTTAAGATGCATCATTTGGAAAGGAAAGAGCCCCAGGGATTTTATTTGTAAAAGAGGTAAATATTTATCAATGTCTTCAAATATTATTCTAATTCTAGTCCTAACCCCTGGAGTTGTTGGCAAACTGAAGAAAATGCTGGCTTAATTTTCATACTTACTATTGAGGATTTCCACTGGGATTTTATTTTTATGTTGTTCACATTACGATGAGAAAGGGTCTTTCTGAAAGAGAGTCAGCTAATGGAAACCCTTCTGCTGCCTGGAGAGCTGTTTCCTATGTGGCTGTATATGAACTCCTGCATTCTTCAGGAGCCACTGAACAAAATCCACAGGGCAGGAGTTCACAGAACAAGTCTCAGTCCCACTCTGGGAAAGTTGGATTTTCACTAGAATTAGCTGCCTTGAACTCATTGGGTTTCAATTACTTGTAAAGAATAACATGTTTGTGTACAGTGAACTCCTGTGCAAATACCATGGTAATAACTGAAGGTACTGTGCCTGGTGGACAAAAAATGGCAACTCTTTGAGAAACAGAGAAAGGGAAGGAATGCAAGAAGGCAGGGAAAGAACAAAGATGCTGGCTGTCACGGGGGTTTGCTTTTGTGACTTTTATTTTCTGGCAGTATGATGAGGGGAGTGTGAAAGCAGTGCCTTGTGTGAAAGGGAAGATGGAGCTATTTTTCTTCTCAACCCAGAAACGAATAATAACTATTTTAATACTTATACTGGTGTTCCTTCTTATAAACAGAACCATTGCTGGGCTGCCAGATCTCTTGCTGTGTGAGATGGCAGATTAATACTGAGCTCATTGGAGCAGGTTCTTCAGTTTTGTGCAGGTTGTTTTCCATATTGAAGCGAAAAGATCTCTTTGTTCTTTTTGTTCTCCTTTGAGATTAGTTTTTTTAAGTGAGAGAAACTGGAAGAGCATCTCCTTGGGCCTTGTCAGGGATGCTTTTGATCATGTTCCACTGGAGAGTGTCCTTCTCAGCACATGAAGACATATTTTTCATCCCTCTGTGTCTCTTGCTCTGGCTTGGGTCAGAGGGTCCAGTTTCACCTTGGATGCTCTAGCAGTGATCATTGAGGTCTGTACCAGTAGCACCACCCCAGGCTTGGCAAAGACCTTCTGAAAATAGCTGTGTCAAAATATAGAGAGCAGGTAGAACAGAAATACTGTTTGTTTTAGCAAGGTAGTGGGTCAGAAATAAAGACTAGAAAGAGTGCAAATTCCTCTGCTTAATTGAATTATGTTATCACTACCTAATGTTCTTTTACTGTAGAAGAATTTTTTATGTAATACAGAGTCAATCCTTTGTTTATTTTTAAATCCTGTGGTTTTGGGAAACATACCAACCTTAATTTGCCAGTCCTAGCAATTAATTCTAAGAATCAGCAACAATCTAACACTCTCAGCTTTTGTTCTCAGCAAGTTACTCTGCCCAAGTTACACTGGCCAGCTTTCATTCCCACAGCGTGCTGGCTCTTGAGAAGCAGCAAGTGCTTGCATCTTCCTTTTCCATTGTTTCCAAAATCCAAATAAACCCTCCTTCCCCAGAACATTTTCTTGATTCCTCTGTAACTCTGACTCTTTGCCTGGATAAGTCCCAATTCAGACTCACTCTCCTTTACATTCTCTAGCCAGAAGCTCTTATGTAGGGCAAAAGTTCTGACCTGCCTTGTCTTTGAGGATCGTTTCACCTGCTGGCAAATCTGTGCCCTGCCTGCCAGAACTGCTTGTCCCGTGGCTGGTAACCACACGAAAACCTTGCCTGCATTCCCAGCTGCTCGCTCCTGTCTGCAGACCGAGGCAAGCTCCATCCTCGGCTCCAACTGCTGTTTACCTCCTATCACCTTTCTGGGCTCACCTCCCATCTGCTGGGAATCAGCTCGGTGTGAGTCAGGGAGCACTCACCTTAACAAATGGCACACTCCAAAATTACTGCTTTTGTGGATTGTGTCGGCTGTGGAGTGTCTCTGAGATGCAAATGAGATGCAGAGGCGGTGAGATGGTTTTGTTTGTTTGTTTGAAATAATGTGGGTCATCTGTGTATCTAAATTGTAACCTCAGAGTTGCTGAGTTTAGACTCATGGGGCTAATATACAAGTTTATGTATGAATGCTTGGAACTGCAGGGTTTCACACAGATTTTGCAAGCCAAGTCCCTTGCTGGTTGCTTATTTATGCAGAGCACCAACCTTGCATGCTACTTAAGACTAAAAGGTGTATTCCAAGTCACACAACTGAAAATAAGTGCTTGTTCTACAACTTCTGTGAGGAGAGAACTGGCTGAGTAGAGGCAGGGTACAAATTCTGCCTCAGTTTGTTCTTGGTTTAGAGAACTAAACAACCAAGAAATACTGGGTGAAGAGAGAGAGAAACCTCTTCCAAATTTCATGAATGTCGCCCTGGGTGTTCTGAATAACTGCCTTTTATTTTCCGTAGTTTTACAGTCAAAACCAAGATAGGTACTAAAGAGTTATTTGGTAGAATACTGACTAGCAGGTATTGATCTCCATCAAAAATCAGGGAAGATTACTGTTTATCTATGTATCTGTAGATATTTCCTCTATGTAAGCACCAGGTGGCATTCTTACTGTGATTGTGATCAGAAGTTATTACTTTTCCATTTCAGTTTTATAAATGTAATATCGAGATGAATACAGATACTGCCTTTCTGAAGCACAGTTTTGGGGCTCTGTCAAAAAATACCTGCTTTCCTAAAGTCTGGCTGATGGTCTGTTTTGGTTTGGTATCTCAAGATGAAGATTATTACCAGAACCTTTGTACAAGTCCTTAGGTGTGCAGTGCCAGTGGTGCAGTCCAGTATGTATCTATCATCCCATGTTTAAGGATTGTTTTACTCACGTTTCCCTCCCAGCCCTGGTACCCTTTCATGGTCTTGATGTCACTTTCTCCTGGAGCAAAAATCTGGCATGCCTGAACTTGAGTGTTTTTATAACTGACTCTCTTAAAGAACCCTGTAAAAATGAGCACCCTGAATTGTTATTTAATATAATTCTGTTTTTAAATAATTATCACAAGGAACATTTCCACAGACTGAAGTTTTTTAGAAGTTCCTCCTGGTGCTGGTATTTACTAGGAATGTTTTTTCTGTTTTTCCTCCAGGTCCTGTCTGCAGTGTATGTGTATCATCTTTTGGAGCAAGGCCAGTAGCTATCTTCAGTGGCTTTATGGTGGCCGGCGGCCTCATGATGAGCAGTTTTGCACCTAACATATACTTTCTATATGTTTCATATGGGATAGTTGTTGGTAAGAAATGCCTTTTCTTCATGTTGAGACTTAGTCTTGATTTTTTTGAGTCTTGGGTTATGAATATGAAATGGAAAACTGGTTCACGGAGGCAGTTGTAGTCTGGTACTTGATTTATCAACCAGTACTTTACTTTTGGGCAAGGAGGGATGTTGCACAGGCAGGCTGTTACCATGTAGTAAAAGATAAAAACAATGTACATGTTCATCAGGGTTTGAAAACAGTTTGTCTTCTGTTGACACAGTTGTTAGAGATGGAGAAGCTGAGGTTTTACCTAAGGGCTGGAAGCAAGCAGGTCTTCTGTGGCCATGAAGGAAGTGCCAGTCTTAAAGGAATAACATCTCTTCTGGATTCTGTCATGTACTCATTCTAATTTGATAAATTAGAGCTCATTAGGGAGCAATGTTGTTCTCCACATAATTGGATTGAACCTCCAAAGCTGTGCTAGAGGCATGGAAGTGCTGTTCTCCCAGCAGGAGGTGACCTGCCCCTGTGTGCTGCAGAGGGCTGCTCTGGGGGGCTGACCAGATTAACTGTGGCAGGAGTTTGGGCACCTTGCTGGCCTGCAGGGACCCGGTGTGGGGCTGGCTGGGCATGGTGCCTGTAGCTGCAGCCCTGCTGAGTTCTGGGGCTAGACCAGGCCTGAAAGCCTTGGAACCTTCCACGCAGCACTGAAACTCGTCTGGGGAGTGCCTCAAAGCCAGCCTGCTCCACACGGGTTCAGCTGCCAGGGATGGCCGGGGGAGGCAGGGGGACAGTGCAGCAGCCCAATTGCCGTGTCAGTGCGAGGCTGGTGTGGCTGGTGCTGAGCCAGAGTTAAGAGGTACCTCTGTACCCAGGGTTCGTGACTATTACCTGGGGCATAAGCAGGAGCATTCATTTCCCAGAGGATATAGCATGCTTTATATCTCTCTTTCTCAAGGTCTTGGATGTGGCCTTTTGTATACTGCAACAGTTACCATCACTTGCCAGTACTTTGACAAACGCAGAGGCCTTGCACTAGGTTTGATTTCAACAGGTATGGCTTTTAATTGTCATTCTCTCTAACTTTCCAATGCTGATACAGCTACTGTTACCCTGGCAATAAAAACCAGGGGATTATATTTTTTCTCAGTTATTTCCAGAAGCAATTCTAAAGTGAGAACATCAGTAGTAACGAAGAGATAAACTCAGGCTTAAAAATAGTAACATAAACTTGAAGATGTATGCTATGGGTTATCCATACAGATGAGAAAATAAAAGCAGACTCGTGTGTAGGTTGGGCCATGTGCCATGGATAATAAGAGGGGACGTGTTCCATAGAGCACTCTTCATACACAAGTTCAGAGGTGACAAAGAGCTTGGACATGCAGGATATAAATATTGTACCACCATAACCTCACACTAGCTGCACCTTTAAAGGAGTAGTTGAAATTTTAGCTTACATTTGAAGTATTTTCTTTCTTTCTAGTCAAAAAGGAACTAAATTCTGAAATCTTCCAATCTTCCAAAGGCTTATCCCAGCTTTTTGTCCACATATGTTAAAGTGATCCTAGAAAAATGAATCTTTAGACTGAACTCCCACCATGCGAGACCCACTCCTTGAACACCAGGCAGTCAGGGGCTGTTTCTAGGAGGGCTCTTGGTGAACCCCTGGTCTGTCCCTGCCTCTAGAGGAGAAAGGTGGCAGTGAGGAGGAGAAAGGGGAAAATCTTGGGGTGGGAAATTCTAACTGTGCTGACTCAAAATGGTACCTGAAGGGACATGTGTGAGTGTGTGGTAGAAGGATGGCTTACTAGTTTAAATCAGATATAGAATTGATCTTGTTTCTAAAGTGCTTGCTAGTGTTAATTGTCATAAATTGTTCAGATTTTTTTGGGATACTCAATAAAGAAACTGTAACTTCAAGAGGAATGATGACTTTTACCAGCTCATTGAACTGAGGAGAGAGGAGCACAAATGACTTACCATTTCTGTGACAGTGCTGCTGAATTGTAGAGGTTTGTTAGTGTTGAAGAATGGCTCAGTTCTTCATTTTAAACTGATCTTGTTTTCCT
>JAOXXN010000082.1:5970788-5983294 GCA_026770055.1 Myrmophylax atrothorax
AGGCTCAAGTGTTGGACTCTTCATATATGCAGCGTTGCAAAGAGAGCTTATTGAGCTCTATGGATTGGATGGCTGTCTGCTAATAGTTGGCGCCCTGTCTCTGAATATATTAGCATGTGGCAGCCTAATGAGACCATTGGAGTCATCAGGTTCTCCTCCACCAGAAAAAACATGTGCAGACAAAGTCCCAGACCAATATTTTGTTTACCATGAAAAAGGAAAGGCTGTTGAAGAAAATATAAGCATCCTTGAAAAGGGCTACGTTGATGAAAAATGTGGGAACAACGTGCCTGATTGCAAACAGGATAGCATTTTAAATAAGAATGTATTGAGCTCAATAAATGTAAATGAGAAAGACACTTATAAAAAAAAAGTTGTAGAACAGACAAACTTCTGCAAGCAACTTGCCAAAAGGAAGTGGCAACTATACTTGACCTACTGGAAGGAAACTGTGGTTCTTTTTAAGAACAAAGTATTTTCAGCTCTCTTTGTTGCCATCTTGCTCTTTGATATTGGTGGATTTCCTCCTTCTCTGCTCATGGAAGATGTAGCAAGAAGTGCAAACATTAATGAAGATGACTATTATATGCCCCTCATTTCCATTATTGGCATTATGACTACTGTTGGCAAGCTTGTTTTAGGAATACTGGCAGATTTTAAGTGGGTTAACACTTTATATCTGTATGTAACTACCTTATTAATGACAGGAGTGGCCTTGTTTGCAATTCCATTTGCCAAAAGCTACCTTACATTAGCAATGCTTTCTGGGATTTTGGGTTTTCTGACTGGGAACTGGTCAATTTTTCCGTACGTAACAACAAAGACTGTGGGGATTGAGAAACTCACTCATGCATATGGGATATTGATGTTCTTCGCTGGACTTGGGAATAGCCTCGGACCACCCATTGTAGGTAAGGTCAAGGGAGAGAGTACAAACTGAACATGAGCTGGGCAAGACCAGACAGAATTAATTTGCATGCGAGTAGTTACAGTTGTTCCTAATAATAGTGGAAAGGTGAAATCAAAATCTTCAGCGAAAATCAGAGCCTGTTTGGCTTGAGCTGACCAGCTGATTGTGTTCTTTTGGCTTTGATGAAAAGCACATTTCATGTCTAAATGAGCAAACTTATAGGTTTGGATTATTTTATTTTATTTATTTATTTCATGTCATTATTTTGTTTCATTTTATTTTATTTTTCCATTATGTTCCTCTAACTTAACAGTGCTGTGTTACATTTAACTCCTCACTAATGTGCTGCTCTCTTTTCACCCCCAGGTTGGTTTTATGACTGGACACAGGAGTATGACACTGCGTTCTATTTCAGTGGCTTTTGTGTCTTACTGGGAGGATTTCTTCTGCTGTTGGCAGCACTGCCCTGCTGGAATGCCTGCACCAATCAGGGCTCAAAGCTGCCTCCAAATACTTACTCCTACAAAGTTGCATCTAGTGCTTAGGTGACAACTGGAAAACACTTTGCGCCTTTTTATATTATATAGCGAAGTATTTTAGTAATTTTCCACTTATTTATGAAGCCCACAAATCCTCTTCCACAAGAAAAATTCCATTGTTGCTTGTTGTTTGGTTCCTTTTTCTTCTTTTTTCCTTTTTTTTAATGTTATTTTTAAAAAGTCTTATTTTGTCTACTATGCACCGTGTTTCCAGCCTTTGTCTACTGTAATTTCCTTTTGCCCTGTAAGGGGTATGTCCTGCTGGATTATCAGCTGTACTTTTTTTTAAAGGGGGGTGGTATGGAGGGGTGAAAACTTTGAAGCAAAAATGAAGGCCTGTTCCTTATAGAAGGCTGGCATTTCTGTCACCTTTTATAGGTCTCCAAGTTGCACAATCAGGCTTTACAAAACAAAAATTTGCCTTATTCGAATGTAATACTGTGGTGAGGTGCTTTTAACATCATGCTTAGATTAACTTTTTGTCTTTTTAAAGTTTCTGCAATTTACAATAAAGTGCCAATTGCAGGAGGGAGAAGAGGGGAAACAAAATCAATCTTGTGTTGCATAACTGAAGTGAACATTATGATGAAAGTAAAGATTCTTACTACCACTACAACTAAGAACTGTGTTTATAAATATTGCACATTTTGTGAAGTCTGTTTATAAAACTGTTGAACCAAAATGTTTTAAACCAAGGAATAAATGTGATTGTTGAAACCATGAAAAGAAATGCTGACTTGGTTATGCAAGTTCATAATCTTTAGATCAAAGTGGAGATGTGCTCACAGAAACCCACAGGTGAGTGTTTCTAAGCAAGTCATCCCCAGTCTGGAGGTGCTGGGGGCCTCTCTTCTTGCACAACCACAGTTTAATAGGTTCAACCTACTGCAGGGAACTAAATAGTAGATCTTTCAACTAGGTAAACCTGATAAAAAAGGGGAAATGTGACAGCAATGTCATCTCTGCTGTCATTTTTGGAATGGATACAGCAAGGAGAAAAGTTGGTAAGAGGGAGCAAGAAAAAGCATCGGGGAGGGTTAACAGAAGAGGTTCAGGGAAAGCTGGTGTGGAAAGAGTTGCAACACTTTAGCACCAAAGAAGCCAGTGAAGAGAGAGCCCCTGAAACTTACTGCCTCTCTAGCTGCAGCTACCCCTGTACACGTGCTGGCTTTTTACTGGTATGACTGGGGGAACTCTGTGTGATCTTGAAGTCTTTCCAGGTGCTCCAGCAAAGGCAGGATGACTCTTGTAGTTCTTTACTGCCCTGTGTGCCTTGTGCAATGGCTTTTGCCTACATAGCTGCTCCTGTGCCAAGGTGGGGTCTGGTTGCTCTTGCGTAGCAGTCACAGAAATCTATCCACGGGTGGCACGTCCTGTGCACTTTGTTTTCTTGCTGTAGGTTTAAAGTTTAGTGGAGCATGTTGTAAGCCTCGGGTGAGGTACAAGTTCTTAGTCCTGAGTTGCATCCTGCATGGTTGCCTTCAAGTGCCCAGCTAATTCCCAGCAGTTCTCAGCAGTACTAGGGGCCTCAAATTCTAGTGTGATTCTGGCTCATAAATAATTCTTAAGGTAAAAACCAGGCATGTAATGAGCAAACTTTATTGTCAAAGTGCTGTGCACAGTTACTGTGTTTGCACACCTCATTAAGCAAGAGATGCAACATCTAAGTGGGGCAGACCTGACTGCAAGTAATGTTCCCTCCTCTAGTCCAGGGCAGGAAAATCCAGCTTGGCTTCAAACAGTTTTTGCTGACTTTCTGGGGTTCACTTATGTTTGTTTGAATTAAAGCTTGACAAAAATAAAGATGTAGTTTGTCTCTTTATGTTATTTTAATCCATTTGTCAGCAGGGTGTAACTACTGTGGAGGTTTTCTTCCTGGATTGCTTATTCAATGCATGTGGAAAAAGTATTCAGTAGAGGCATATACACAACTCCAATTCCAAATTGTAGTCCTGGGTATCTGATATGGATTTGCACCCATTTTATGTGCTGTATGGCAGCTGTAGTGAGATTTCACCACATGTATATAAAAGTAATACCATGTTTTACCTATCTTAAAGAAACTGCAGTGATATATGGGTACAATCAGGGCATGAGTGCCTTCAGATTAATTCTTTGAAGTTTCACTTCCTGCCAGCAATCCAGTCTGAGTTCTTTAAATACGAAACTGCATGTTAAATTAATTGTCACTCTGAAAAAAATTCAGCTGGAATTAATGTTAATGATTGGGTGCTATGTAGCACACTTTTGCAATGGAAATGGAGTCTATTATTAGGCAGCCTGATATGTTTGGAAATATGACTACTGATCTGTAATAGTTTCCTGATGTAACCCTACCCATCCGTGAGTAAAGAACCCTGACTGTTGAAGAATTTTATTTGCCACTGCAGGCAATATGTGTCAGGACTCCTCATCCCAGCCAGTCAGTTGAGCACTGTGAATGTACTAGTCTTTAATTGATAAACAAGACCCAAGATTTAATGTTTTGGTTTTTTTTTCATTTTAGTTTTCTATTTTTGCAGGGTTCCTTTACAAGAAGATATTTCCATAGATGCTGCAAGTTGTAGATTGTCTGAGAGCCTTTCCTTCTTCTGTGTTCATGATTTATTCAAGTTAGCCCATAGGTTTAAATATTTTTTGGAAGGTGGCAGGAGAGGCACATGATTATCTGTTCCTCATTTGCTTGAAAAGTAGGTCATTGGCATTGACAGAGTGCTAGAGGTAGGTAGGGGTGGTAGAGGAAGGCAAACAGTTTGCCATGTAGAATCAAATTCTGGAGCCTCTTGGATTTTGTGGTTCCTGACAAACAGATCTGGAACAGAAGGAATGAGAAGCTTAAGTAATTATTCTTTATTGTAGAAGAAAAAGTTACTGTTTATTGCATAAATTAGTTTGTTACTGTGAAATCAGTCATGAATAGACCATTTATCATCTAATTTGCAGATCTTAAAGTTTATTGTGGTTGCTTTTTTGGTAACTAGACAAATGAAACTGCTAAGTTTTATTAGATTTAAAGGCTATTCTGTGCCTCCATCACTTGATGGGTTTTGTCATTAGCTGCAGAAATAGATTACACTCCTTTGGTAGCTGTTAATTTTTCTACATCATGCTGATACTGGATTCCTGCATCGCTCACTGACATCAAACAATGTGCTGAGTAAGGGCTATAAAAATTGATTGAGAGGTTTGCATAGCATTAAACTGACACTGAGGTATTTTTTTATTGGGAAGATAATTCATTTCAGGCCTTTCAGGAGGGCCTTTCACATATATGTATGGTGAATATGTGGGCTGAGCAGTCAGATTAGAAATGGCAAAATGATAAATGATACAGAAATTGGACAGTTAGGTCAAGGGAAGTGGTAAAAGATGCTTTTCTATGTAACACAATTTCTTAAATTCAAAGGATTTGATTTAGTGCTGTTTTACTGTAGAGTCAATTTGCTGAAGAGCCAAGTTAAAGACTTGTCAGTTCTCTTACAAGAAGCTGTCTATAGAGATGTGTCATATACTCTCAGATTACCAAAATCCTTTTTACTTTCTTTTTTTTTTTAAGAAAGTATTTTGTTCTTTTAAATTATGGCTTTTAAAACAATCAAAACTGTTCTTAGAGTCAATACACACACGATCAACCTAAACCATGCTATATCTTGTAATGAATTTGTTGCAGGAACTAAATCATAGAACAATTTGATTTGAAAGGGACCTTTAAAGATTATCTAGTTTAACCCCTCTGCCATGGCATAGTGATTTCATGTTTCTGGAAATTGCTCTGTTTCTGGTTTGTTGTTTCTTCCAGAACTCTGTGGGGAAGGTTTGACTCCTTTCTTTCATGTCCTCATTGGTTATGTCCTCATTTTCTGCAACAATATCTTATGTTAGTTTTCTTCAGGGTGTCCATAGTTTTTTATAACTACACTGTTGGTCAGCTTTAGCTATCTAAATGTGTTCAATGTGTGGAATATTTGCTTGGTTGGGTTTTTCTCATTATTATTAAATAATCACATCAGTCCACATTGACTTATTATCCCCTTATCGTTTCATGTTGGCAGAAACTAGAGGCCCAGATGTCTGAAATGAGCAATTGCTGAAGTTCTTGCCCAGAGCTATATAAAGAGAATAAAATATGAGTGGTATGCATGCAGATTTCTCAACTTCTCTGCCTGCAGATGCTCAAGTCTTCATTTACTGAGGAATGGGAGTCTTGTGCACGTGTGAAAAGGAAGAGGGAAGACATGGCAGATCCTTTGGCTGTGGGGTCTCACTGCTAAGCTTTCTTCTTTTTGGATCTCCTGTGTTGGGTGCAGCTGTTGTACTGTGTTTGCTGCAGTTTTGTGAGCGAGAGTTAAGGTGAGGGGAGGAGAACACATGTGTGGGGCATGAGGTTTAACATGTGGGTACCTCCAGTCTCCTCCCTTAGCCTGCAACGGGGAGTATCATGAAGTGCTTCCTGGTTTCACGTGGACCTCAGGAATCTCCAAGGGAGCATCCCTGCACCCATTCCTCACTGAGCCCCAGTGCTGCTGCAGAGAGCTTAGCTACAGTGAGTTTCCAGGCCACCATTATATGTTGTGTTTTCTGCCAGTGGAAGGCACCCAACAGAGCATCCTTGTGAGTGCTTTGTTGTAAACCCACTCACAGAACCACCTCTGGAAAGACTTCTTTTTTAACCCAGACCAGCTCGATGTTTTTGTGGTGTGAGGTCACCTGTAACTGTTAGCACAACATGCGTTAGTGCACCACAGCACATGGCTGGGAAGGAGCTTGGAGCAATCCCTTTGTAAGCTGCCCTTGCAGTCATGACCCTGTGAGGTGAGTCTGCAGCAAATGTTCCCAGCTGCCTTTAGCTCCAAGCTTAATCTTACCTGGTCATGGTTAAATTCCCCAAACCAACTCCTTTGAGTTCAAATTAATGTTGCCCACTCCCTGTGTTTCTCTCATTCCAGGCTGAAGAATTACCTGACTAAACTCTCCTTGTTTCCCTGTGTCACAGCTCATGTTGAAAAGTAAACGTTCTCAGTGATTAACAGCAATGACTAGATGCTGCTGAGTAACAAGATGAAGACCTACATCCTCTGTTCTGTAAATGGCCAGTGGTCTAACCAACTGTATTTACAGATCATAACTAAATTGTGTGGGCTTTTCTCATTGTAACTTTGAAATTTTATATATCACATACATATCAAGTTGTATTAGGTCATGCTGTCTTCTGTTGGAATCACATTGCTTTGAGTGGCTGTCTCCCTACTTTGCATTACTTAAGGGACCATCTTTGCAAATTAGGATAACTGAAATTATCTGGCATGTCTTGAATGACAATAAATACTCTGTATGAGGTTATGCAAGAGATCACAAAAATGCTTAATTAGGTAATATTTGCTTCAAATTAAACAGAGTAATTTGGAGGTACTGTGAAGAAGTAAGGAGCAAAAAAGTACACTTATGAGACTAGTCTTGACAATGTGACGTCTCCCTGGTGTATCCATTATAGGTAACAATTAAGTAGTCACTATTCTGGGTGTGTGAATAATCATTTTGTCTAGCAAAAAGATTCCTGGGAGAGAGAGATGGGAAGAGGAAATTCCCACTGAGAGTACATTACCTTGTTGCGTTAGAAACAGGAGACCTGAATTTGCATATGACAGACTGAATTACTGCAAACAGTGTTTCATCATCTCCCCTGGAACTGGAGAGCTTGATGGAGATGCTGCTGCCATCTTGATTCCTCTGGAGGGGAGGAAGATCTCCTGTTTGAGGGTTTTCCACCTTTTCAAAGTTTTCCCTAACTTTGCTCAAGAAGCACTATCACAAGGCTGCAGAAGGCAGAGATAATTGAACATAATGGGAGCAACTCTTTGGAAACAACGTTGAGCCAGTGAGGACTCGTTCTATGCCACTGGAGAAATACAAATGAAAAGCTGCCTCTGCCTGGCTGCTCCGTGGGTAAGGGCAGTGTCCATGGTGGAAAAGGATGCTGAGGCCTCTACTTACTGCATTCCTCCTTTTTTTTTCTTTTTTTTTTGACCTCACCTCAGGTGCTGTGCAAGCCAGAGGCAGAGAGGAGGCAAGGGCTAGTTAATACTTATTCCTTTGCAGCTCTTCAAAGAGGCAATACTGTGTTGAAACTATTATTTATGAAAAATGGTAGCATAAGATGCCAGAGACAATTGCTTCAGCAAGAGATTCATAGACCATGAGCTGTCTAGAGCTGGAGCTGGAAGCTGTTTCCTTTCAGCTGTGGGAGGGTGTCAGAATCCAGTGAGCAGTTTGTGGATAGAGCCTCATGGGAGGTCTGTCTTCCTGGGAGGATGATTAGGGATGCAGAAACTGGCCTGGTACTTGCAACTTTTGCTGAAACTATTCCAACATTTCAAGTTTCCATTGAAAATGAGTAGGCAGAGAACAAATGGTGATTACAAAAGTTTTGTGGTGCTTTGTGTTTTGCTGTTCAGCTTCCTGTTTCTTGGAGAAATAAGCCCGGGATCCACCAATTTCATGATATAGACTGAAACATAAAGGAAATATGGATTTTAAGTAATTTGTAGGGCCTGAAAAAGCTTTACTTTCTTTATTACAAGAGTTTTCCGCCTGTGGCTATTTTTGCTGTTCTGCTCTTTAGCTGCAACAGCAAGATAGTGCCCTTAGATAATGAAGCAATACTGGATTTTGAATGCTGACTTGTTTTCCCTGGAACAGCATCAAGAAAATTAAGAGGTTTAAGTGCCAGGTGGAGATTAGAGGAAGAAAATAAAATTCAAAACAGGAAGCAGAGAGAGGCAGGCTCCAAAACAACCTTCATGACATTTCATTCCAAGAGAAGGGTATTGACAGTTATTGACCTGTCACTCGCCAGTCATTTTCAGTTCTGCAAAACCACCAAGGAAGTGTGTGCTTTCTGCACACTTCTCAAAAGCCTTTAAAAGGAAAATGATGCTAAGAGAGTTTAATAGGCTGGGAAGACAAAAAAGGCCAGCAAACAGTCTGAGCATTTGTCTCCTGCTGTTTCATTGGGCAGTTCTCCACATGCCTGTAATTCAGCCGCCTGGAAACAGGCTCTGCTGAGCCACCTCAGGACACCAACACATCCCTTGCCAGAGATGGATTCAGATAGAGAGAAGCAGCTCCAAGCTTGCCAGGTGCTGGGTCTACAGTAAGAAAGAGCCTTGCCATGACTCAGGACATATTTACTCAGGCACAACACTGGACTAGTATGTGCCTGGCTGATGGAGAAGGGGCAGTTCCCATGTTCCTGCGTGGCACTGGCTGTGCAGGCATACCCATCTTTGGCCCTGGGCATCCACATTCCGAGGAGACCATCTGATCAGCTGTGAGCAGAAATAGTCAGAGGAGATGCTGCTGGCAGCTGACAAGGACTTGCCTGGCAGGAGGGGTTGTGGCCTGTGTTCTTGTTCCATAAGCTCAGTGAAAAGCCATGCAAGTAGCAGCAGGGGAGAGCTGCTTTCTTGTCAGAACAGCAACTCTTCTTGATAATTTAACTTGCTGAGTAGCCATAGTTGGCAGTCAGATGATTGTGATGAAGGATGTGTGGCAACCGGTCTTTAAGTCTATCCTATGACTTTTAGCAGCTAAGATGTAAGAAAACTTGCATTGATAGGGTAGTAATCAAAATAGAGATGCCTCATTTCATGCCAATGATTACCTAATACTAGATGCATTTCTCCTTGTCTGTAATTCTGTCTTGGTTTTAACACATATTTCCATTGTTGCTTTTTGTTTGAGACTCCCTATAGTTTATCTGCCAGGTCCATAGATCAAATGTGCAAATTTTCAGAACTTATTTTTTCAGTTTAAAGTGGCTCGTAATTAATTGGAATAAAATATACAAATGCTGTGTGTGAAATGAAAACATGCTTTGAAAGTCAGTAAGACAGGTTTGTCTGATAGAATCTCATCTGTGTGTTTCAGGCCCTGACTGTGTTTCATGATAATTCAGGGATACTTTCTTGGGCTTAGCTCACAAGGGTTGTCAAGTCTGAAATAGTGCAACTGATACATCATAGTGCATTTAGCAAATGATAATGCTGTTTCCAAAAGATTACATAGAGAAAGGAAAAAAATACATTCCAGAATGGGACAATTTTGAGCACTTTTAGTCAAGTAAACAATATAATTTTTCTGGTTTTCTTCTGTCCAGACAAGTCACTAGAGCTTTTTGCATTTCCAGTCCTACTTGCTGCAGTGTAAGAGGTCAGCACATACTCACTTGGCATGGGTTTGTGAGTTTGTTTTAGGGTTTTATCCTATTTTTAAGAAGTCAATCCAAATTGCAAAGTTAGAGCAATAGTGATCCAACTTATCCCAGTGACTTTTATCTGAGTTCCCCACCCAAAACAAACTGTTGTTTAAAACATTTCTGAACAGTGCATTGAAGTCTCGCTACAACGTCAGCTTCCTATGTTCTCCTGTTCCTCAGTTCCCACAGGATGTGCTTAGCCCTTTTTACCCCACATTCTCCTGAGGCCCCAACACTGGGATGGGTAAGAGATGGGGTCTCACAGCTGGGGGGTTCTGGCGAGCTGGCTGGGGCACATGTGCTGATTTTCCTTTTGGCAAGCTGCAAAAAGCAACACTATCAGCTGTGAGGTCCTGTGGGATGCTCCCATGGCTTTCTCCACCAGGACAGTATTTATTTTGACATATGAGAATAAAAGGTTAACAAAGCAGCTCAAATGATGTAGAGGTTGATGATGCAAATTTTTGATGTCCAGTGTTCTGGGTATAACACAGTCAGTTCATGATCTTTCTGTATCATTCTGCATAATCCAGCACCTTCTAGGGAGCAATCACAGGGGCAGGACTCTTTAGTACAGATGAGAAAAATTTAGTGATGTTTTCATGATCTGATTAACTTGTATTTAATTTGTATTTCTGATGTTCTCTGACATGCTGAAAGGGATTATCATCTCTTCAGTTATCCACTTAAAAAATAGAAGAAAGAAAAACTAAAAACCCCAAATACATGAAGGCAACACAATTAAAATCAAGGCATCACAAATTCTGGTGTAGCATGACAGTAGACACCAGAATATAGGCAGGGTGGCTGAGACACAGCATTTATGGTGGAAAATGCTTTAAATAAAAAGCATATGATATTGATCTTTTAAATCAGCACTGTATGCCTGTATGCCCTTGAAAAGTTGCTTTTGAAGTTGTCACTGGATAATGAGGATCATGGTATGGAGGGGCAGGCTAGCAGTTGCAACTGGATTGAATTTCTCTGCTTCAGATCAAGCTTTATGTGTTCATTTATGAACCCCGTGGTCCTGCTCTGATCCTGAGCCCCGAGCGCTCAAAGCTGCAGCTGGCACCAGCAGGGCTGCTTGCCCCAGTGTTTACTTCTAATCCACAGCCACGGCAGCCTCTCCAGCTGGATCCGGGCCATGGCAGGGAGAGCGGCACGGCAGGACTGCCCACATCCATGCCCAGCCCGGGCTCCTGCAGGGCATGCACTGCCCCGCTCGGCTCCTGCCCACCAGGAAGGGCTTTCTTTCCGACTTGGCTGGAGGCTTGGAGGCTCCCAAAGCTGAGGCACAGATCACTAGGTTAGCAGAGCAGGCTGCTGTGGCTTTGAAGGAAAATTTAAATGAACCATGAAGCTTCAGTTAATTATTTTTCTTTTCTGCTATTTTTTTTTTTTTTACTGCTGCTGACAGCAGATTTACCTCTGCCCTCTCTCACAGGAATATTGCTGTTCTTAATGCTTCTGTAAACCCTCGCTTGTTTTCTAAGCAGGAAAACTAAACTTTTCTGTTTTCCTTTCATGTTTATCCTTTCTTTATCTTTTTTGAGACATCAGCAACTCTCACAAGCAGCCCTTTCAGTAGCTGGAGGCCCCGGTCCCGGCGAAGAGAGTACAAAGGCAACCCCTGATGCTCCTCCAGCCCTTCACACCGCCCAGGCCCAGGGCACTGCTTTCCTTACAGCCCTTCCCCTGGGTGGCAGGGGTGGGGGGACACCAAAAGCTTTGGTTTTCATTTAGATGCAGTCCTTGAAGTCAGGGTGGCTTCTCAAAGCACCACACATGCTTTTCATACATCTGAAGTCCTGCAGGGGCTGACTTTGATCCGGAGGTTGTGAGGGGAGGGTTGGAATTGCAGCTTCACAGTGTGAGCAGTTATATGTCCAATTTGAGCTGCCTGCGGCCCCCGGCTCTTTGTACAACAGCGGGGCGAGGAGAGATCGTCCCTTCGGTCCGTGTTACTTGGTACAAAAGGAAAACCCTGCCCAGGGCTTGGGGCTCCTTTCTCTGTCTGCGGTGAGGTTTAAGGGACCACCTCTCTGGCAAGCCTCGTGTGCCCTCTAGCTGCTGCAGCGTTCCCGGGGAGCGAAGATGGACCTTCATTTTCTGTAAGCGTTGCTGAATTTTGCAGGCAGGACTTGACAGCAAATTCTTCAATAATTGCAGTTAGAGGAGCAGGACAGACCAAGAGGCTGATTGCAGTCGTTGCTGCCTTGTTTGCCCTGTAATGACTCGACAGATAAAAGTTGTACCTGCTGCTCAGGCAGAGAACTTGTTGCTTTAAAAGGTGTTTGCCTACAATTTACATTTGGGAGTGGCATGTCAGCCTGATGACTCCTATGACATCTACTAAGATGGAACATGGAAATGTGCTGTGAGGCAAAGATCCAAGGGTTAGAGAGTTTTTGATTTTTTATTTTTAGTTCATAATTTTTGCAGAGGCCTTTTTCTGAAATGATTCTCTGCAGAATGCAAATTGCTGCCAGCTCACTGGCATGGTTAGCTGAGTCAGTGGTGGCTCTGAGTGCCTTGTGCTGTCCCAAAGGGATCCCCCAAAGCTGGGGGAGCAGTTCCTGCCTTGTAAGCACAGCGTTAAAGTGTGTGAAGGCACGGAGGGTGGGAAAGCACTGCTTATGGTGGCTGGAGGGCAGAGGATTTGAATGCAGCAGGAAGGAGAAGACACACGTCAAAATGCCCCCTGTATCGTCCTTTATCAGAGGTAGGGCTCTAAGCAACCTGGTCTAGTGAAAGGTGTCCTTGCCAACAGCAGAGGAGTTGGAACTAAATGATCTTTAGG
>JAOXXN010000082.1:5985538-6002940 GCA_026770055.1 Myrmophylax atrothorax
AGAAATGTGGAATTTTTGGGCGAGCAGGCAGGAGTTCTTTACCAGCCTTGTGCTGTGCCTGCTGTTTCAATTCCTCTTCTGGTTCCTTCATGGATCTTGAATTTTTTATCTTCAAGAATTGGTTAGAAATTCACAAATTTCATGGTGTTGGAAAGCTGTGTGCCAGCACTGGGTCAGCTTTGTCCTCTTTTGAGGAATAGTGGCCCCTGCCTGTCCTAAACAGGGCATCTGCCTTGATGTGAGGCCCCATTTTCCCTGACTCTGGGTGTGAATGGGTTTTACTGGGATTTGTCCTATGACAGGTCCTGTCTCAGCTCTACAGAAGAATGATAGTATTGGTATTTTAAGACTATGCAGTAGAAATAAAACCTGTACTAAGATGCTACAATAAGTAGAATAATTCTACCTAAGCTATAGACCCTTGGAACTTACAATAATAAAAGCCAGTCTCTGCTTATCACTTGCCTGCTCTTCTTCCCTAGAAATCTTTCTCTTCTGTTCAAGTCAGACACACAACAAATAAAGTCTCACCAGACCTACAGTTCAACAGAGAAAGCAGCACTTTTGGTGTTCCTCTGGAAACCCTTTTACAGGATGCAACACAATGTGGGGTTCCTTCTCTTGTGACACAGATGGTGGAGTACCTAGAGGTATTTGGTAAGTTTATGTTTTCCCTGTTTGGCCTCTAAAAACTGTTATTCTTTATTTAAACTGTATTTTTCAGCTATAAGTGCTAGAAAAAAATATGTATTTACAATTACTATGCTTTCTTAAAGGAGCTCTTGCTTTTGAGCTTCAGTTCTCATCACACAAATATGGTAATACAACCATTGCTTACTGTTTTGTCTTTCCTAAACAGGTCTGGAGCATGTTGGTATATTTCGAATTGGTGGTTCAATAAATAAAATCAAGGAACTGAAGCAGAAATACAATCAAGGAGAAAAAGTTGACCTTATTAATGATGGAGATGTTGATTCTGTGGCCAGTCTCCTGAAGCTCTTTCTGAAAGAACTACCAGTGGCTGTTTTCCCAGACAACATTTGCTCTGGCTTGCTAAAAACTTTCCAAGGTACAGAACGGCACCTTCTGAGCTTCTGTCCTTTCTCTGGCAGTGAGAGATCATGTGTTCAATGCACCTTCTCTAAGAAAGGTTTTATGTTTCCTTAACCCGAGACTGATGTTTAATTGCCTTTGATAGACCAGGTTTCTATGAACTTGTCTACAGTCTTTTATTGAATTCATTAAGACTTTTGGACTCCCCAGCCCCCTGTGGCAACACAACTTGCAATTCAATCCTGTATTTGAGAAAGTACCCCTCTGCATTGCCTTTTTTTTTTTAGGTGTATACCTTACTTGTTACTGAGATAACATTTTAATTTTTAATCTAATCACCATCATAATGCTGCTCATGTGATAATATAGCCATTGATTCACTTCTCTCTTTTCCAAGCTGAGGACTCTCCATTTAACATTCCTTGTTACAGGAGGGTTTTTTTGTACATCTTGGTTCTAATTTAGAACTTTATTTTTAATTAGTATTTATTTTGCTAATCTTCCTATAATCTTCTTGGACTGCAGTGTGAGAAGCAGGATGAAGCTTTCAAAATGCAAAACCAAGACCACAGTTGCAGCAAAACATTGCTTAGTTAACCATTCGTATCTATAATGGCTGATACAATGTTTTCAGACAATTGGGCCCAGTGATTTTGACTGATTACTAACTCAGGTGTTTACATACAAATAAGTGGGTTAGATTACAGGTTGCTTTTGTTCGAGGTGCCAGTGTAAGTGTTTGCAAAGAAAAAGAGAAAAGGAAAGAAAGAGACAGGAATCAGTTTCATGAACTGTGAAATTCTATGCTGAAAGATCTATGGTTTTTTGCCAGCACCTCATTTTGTCTACTCTTATTGGTCTTGCTGTTATTTTTTAAAAAATATTTTTAATTTTTCCTCTTCCCCATCCTCTTTTCCATTTCTCTCATTAAGCAGTTGAGCACCGTGGGCCTTAGCCTGTACAAAATGTATTTTTTAGGGCTACAATTGTGCTTTAGGGCATGATTTGCTATTCACAATGTTAAAGCTATGCAGATGTGTCCTGGTGATCTATGAAAAATTTGAGCATCAGCTGCCAATTACTGAGCAGTACTGTCATCTCAATTCTTATAGCCAGGAGACTTCATCCTACTAATTCTGAACTGCTGATCACATGGAGTTGTTTGTGAACCCATTTTCTGTCTTGTTACCCTTCTTTGAAGAAGGAGAACCAAGGAAATGCTAAGTACCCCCAATTTAGACTTTTAAGCACCTCTTGTGTGACTACAGTTGCATATTTATAGAGCAAAAATGTTTTGAGTCTGAGAGCTACCAATTAGTCAGGAAATGAAGATGATGTGGGGTTGAAAGGGTACAATTTCTTATTTCCCTTAATGAGAATCATACAGCATGTGTAAAATCTCTCAGGAGAGTTAAGGCTGACAACCCTGTGTCATCTTTAAAGTCAGCTTTAAGGATTTGGGTACATGACTACTGCCTGCAATTCCATTAAGAAAGCAGCAAGTGCTGGATAATTGTCATAACAGGAAGTATAGCAGAAACAGTGCATGTGAAATTCAGTAGAAAATCCATGGTACTTAAATATTTGTGAAAATGGTTGTCAAAATTTAGTGTACAAATTATTTGTTTGGGACATAGTTGTTCTACACTTTGTTCAAATGTATTCTAAAGTGTCTTTCTCAAATCTATGGTAATGTCTGTGATGAAATTGTGTTGGCTTTAGGAATATCTGTCATAATTTCTTTTTCCCCCCACCAGAGCACAAGATCAACACAACAGAATGCATAGAGAACCTGAGACAGTTGCTCAGCTGCCTGCCCAAAGCCCATCAAAACCTTCTTCAGTTCCTGTCTGCTTTCCTATTAAAGGTAGCAACATACAGTGCAGTGAATTCCATGACTCTGGAAAACCTCTCCATTGTGTTTGGACCTGCTCTGTTCAAGTGAGTACTCTCTATTTACCCACCTTAAACAGAACTGCCAGGCCACACTTTACAATGAAGCTTTCTGTCGTAACTGTAGGGCCAATAGTAAGTGGAGCATTTTGAAAGTTAAATGTTTATATTATGGGCAGATGTGATGGGTTCTGAGGTGGCTGACCACTTTCATCCTGTTGGGCACTGCCTAGACAGGTCCAGCCTCACGTGAGAAACCACCTGAGGAGAAGAGACATGAGAGGTGGAGAGCTGTTTAATGAGTACTACTCCTCTCTCCTTATCCAGGTGCTGTGGAGGCTACTTAGTTATTAGGCTTGATTCTGAAAAGATAATGCTGACTTTGACTCTGTAATAGCATTAGGTAACAAATGAATCTCTTTAATGAAGAAAGAGAAGCAACTCATTCTGCCCTTGCCACTAAAATGCAAGTTGCCATCCAAGCAAAGGTGCCCTGGGTCTGCAAGCAGTGAGTGCTTGGCTGAGGCTGGAGAAGGTGTGTTTGGGATGACAGCGAGTGGGCACAGAGCTGATGCTTGAAGGGGAAGTCAGGACACGTGTCATACTAGTCAAGGTGGTGAGAAAGAATAGCCTAGTGTAATCCGAAAATGGAGGATTTTGCGGTGAAACTGAGATGGTTTAATTCTTTATCCTATCCCTCATTGTTGATGCTAGAGGATGTTAAACTGTTCATACCTGTCTCACAATTTATAAACCTTTGTTTTAGTGGATCATAGCAATGCCAGCTTAATCTGAACTATAAGGCAATGCCACTTTACAAAGTACATATGCTAGCAATTAGTATCTCCTATGCAATAAAAAAGCCTTCTTATTCACTTTTTTGTGTGTATGTGGCAAGCCAAGTTAATTTTAAAAGTATATATTCAGCAAAATTTGTAACCTGCATATTGGAAATCAATGGCAGGCTTTGTTTTGGGGAACTGTACTCTTAAGCCTTGCTGCTATTTCACAGATCGCTGTGTCTGCTTCCCTGCTCTGCGTGTTTATTATCTGGTGTACCAGCATATGACCTTTTCAGGCAATAGAAATTTGTATCTGTAGCACAAATATAGTCAGGGAGATGAATCTAACATGTGATGTGGTAGGAGTTATGCCATTTGCTTCTGTGAGATGAGGCTTCAACATGGATGGTATTTGGTGATGGGACAGAGCAGTTTTGCAGTGAAATCCCAAGTTCCTGAATATCTGCATGCTAGCTAGTACATTAATGTAGACAGATGAGGTTTATTTCCCAGTGTTTGGAGTAGTTGTGTGGTGATACTTATAAACAGGTAAAAAGCCTTCATCAATAGACTATCCCGTGACCCCCTCACTGACTCAAAAAGGACTTCACTGACTCCTTTGCTATCACCTGGGGTTTCTGTGTGTGCACGCACATGCAAGAAGACTTAGTTCCTTTATTTCCACTCCCAAATTGTCTGAACGTGTGTCCACTGATTTCTGCATCTGCACATGAGAGTCCAGTTTGCTCCCTTATTGATTGATGAGTTGCTTCAGTTTACAAATGTCCAGCTCTTCTGGGACATGGTCCAGCTATTCCTGAACAGGTCCCTCTGCCTTGTTTTTAAAGTACACTTAATGCTAAACTAAATGCTTGTGGCAATGACCTGTCTGAGAAGCATCAGGTTTCCCTGCCAGTGACTTGTCAAGACAACAGCTACCATAAATAGAAGGATGTCTGCCCTATAAATGTTATCTTCAGCTTTTTAGTCATTCTGATCTCACCAGCTCTAGGAGAGAAACCAGTATGTTTAGGGCTCTTTTTTTTTTTTTTTTTTGTAAAGTGTATAAGTAATGCTGTCCTTGGAGGGTTACCTCCTAGGATCATAAAAAAAAATCACATTTTTAGTAGTTGGGTGGAGAGAAGAGCCTTGCAATTGGTATTTTCTCTCAGTGAGATTGCTGTATCTCTTCCTGCCGAATGACCTGAGGCCTTCAATGATTCAGAGTAAATCATGTGTATTGTCCTGTACAGCAGCAAAATTCAAGGTAGTCAGCTGTGGCAAACCATAATTGCTGACACAGGGGGAAAAGTCAAAAATATCCTTTGTCTTTCAGAGCCAGAATTAGTGCAATTATCTGACACATCATGAAACATTTGGCAGCCAGAGTGTAGATGCACTGGAAACTGAGACATTGGGTAGTACTTGCTGCTATTGCTCAGTTGAAACGTGAAGATTATGGAAAAACCAACTCTAGATCTAATCTGCAGAACTCTGTGCTCTGTGCAATTGCTGGAATTAACCTCCTGGATGTAATGTCAGCTCCACTTATGGCACTAATCCATTGCAGGTGTTAAAGCTGCTCTGCTTGTATTCTGGCAATCTGCATTTTTGTGCCATTTCTTCTTCCTTGTTTGACATTGAACAACTAAACTAGGTTGTTTATAAGCTTTCTTACTTTAAATTTCTTATCTATTTATATTCAAGTGTAAATTCTGTCTATGATTATCACCTGTCTCAATCTTTTGACACTTTTATTTGTGGAGACCTGTCATGCCTATGGTTTCACTGAAATGACTGAGTAGGGATATTCAGTAGTCTGAACATGGACCAGATATGGGCCTTGGGGACAAAAAAGTAGAATATTAAACTTCCTGCTCATTATACTTTGCAAGCTTGAACTGCATATACCTCACAATTAGTAGCTATGGTAATTGCAATAGAAAAAAATACAAGCCTTAACAGAGCTTTTATGTCGAAAGTGTAGTTGCAAGGTCAGAGAAAATTATTATCATGGATTTTAAGTGCTATGAAATTGACACCACTGTTTGTGTGAAGCTGAATGTTAAATAAGCTGCTTCTTACCTATTTTTAATCTGTTGCAGCCCCTTACTTGAATGCAGCTTATATTCAGTATTTGACTGAAATCATATTCATACTGGAAGAGTTCTGTTATATTATTAGTTTATGTGCTCCCTTTTCAGGGTTGTGGGACCCAGAGTGGGAATATGAAAAGAAGGTATATGTTAGCAAAAGCTTAACTGAGTAAAATGTTCTGGTTTTACCTTAATCTTCTTTGAAAAGAGATCCTTCTGATTTCCTCTATTGGCCTTCCTCCCTCATGCTGTTTTTTGTCCCACAAGACTGAGTTAAGCTATCTTCGCTGTCATTAAATTGCTTCACCATCACCATTCATGTGGCTTTTCATTTGGATTTTAGACCCTGGCATCTGTTTCTGATCTTTTGTGACTCAGTCTTGACATTGGCATGATGCAGCTTTCATGTCCTCACCCCTTTGTAGGTACGGGAACCAAAAGCGTAACTAGCAGGTCAGGTCTCAGGCTGGCTACTCCCCAGATTGAGCTCAGCTCCTCCCTTCTCGAACTTGGCTTGTTGATTTCTTTCTGCTCGTTCTCTGAACTACTTATTTCTCTTGCTGTTCGTCCCCTTCGTGATATGTTTTATGTCCTCCTGCCCTCTGTAATGCCTTGGAAAATGTGTTGCTGCACTTGTATCAGAGATTGGACTGATGTTATTGAAATTTCCATGGATACTTTGTTATGCTTCAGCTGCATAAAGAGGTTTTTGGTACTAACCTCAGCAAGTAATCCTTGCAGGAGTGCACAAGCACACTAGCCAGCCAGCTGTTTGCTGCTGCTCACTTTGACTCATTCTTTCTGTAAATTTGCAGCAAGCCTCTGCTGGAACCTTGGCAAATCTCCTGGGCAAAGCCAAGGCAAGGGACTGTGTGAATTTTTTAGCTTGCACTCTGTGGCAAAGAGCTTTGAAAGGTTTAAACTCAAGGAAACCAGTGGCCGATTCCTGATGATCGGGTCTTACTTGTTCCTTACTCATAGTGAGTGTTCTCCTGTGTTTGATTTGCACTGTAACTGATTACAGGGCTTTTGTAGTGAAGTGCAAAATACACTTCAGTAGCTGTGCTCTTCCTAGATTTTTTTCTAGGAATCATATTCCTGGATTTAGCTGTGTGTGAACTTGATTCCCCCATTGTCAGCCTAATAATACAGTTCCTGCCAGCGCAGAAGCATCTGAAGAGGCAGGAAGTGATTATTTTACAAATTAAATTGACAGTCATTGTGGAAGGTGGCTGCACAAAAACCTAAAAATGTATTCTTTCTATTTGCAATAGACACCTGTTGCCACCCATGAATCTCTGCTGATGAGACACTGCCATTTGGAGTCAGCTGTAAGGCTGCATCCTGTCTATAGCTTGGGTTTGTTTTAAGGTGGAAGGAGAACTGGGCACCCAAAACACAGGCTGCTGGTAAGGGAAAGTCAGACTCAGTTAGTGGGGTGAGAGCTGTTTATCTTCATGGGCAGCCTGTGCAGTGTTCCTTCCTAACAAGGAGTTAACAGCTGGTAGAGGTAGATTTGGGAACAGATGTCTAATATAAAGAAAGAAGCTGAAAAAGAAGACAAAAGACTAAAAATATTGCTTATATAGCCTGGGAGTTGATGGTGTTAATGTTTGGGTAAGTGATTAATAATCTCTTAGTATTCTTGTATGCAGGAAAGGCTGTTGCTCAGTCAACTAGGTTTTACTTGCAGCCTTGCTTTTTGTGGGGAAACTAAGCCTGTCCCAAGAAAAATAAGAACCCAAGAAAGAAAAATGTTGATAAGCCCTAAAGAAAATGATGACACAGCAGTTTATCCTGTAAATCTCTGTGTTGTACCTGGCTATAACTCTGTTTAAACCATCTCCTTTCAAAAGGAGCCCAAACTAAAGTTTTTACAGAAACAGAAAGTTTACATGAATGAAAGCAATTGGACTGGCCCCAATGTGTGTATTTGTACTTTAAAACTGCAAATCAATAATGAATGATTTGGCAAACAGAACACTGGTGTGTTCATGTTACACATTAGTCTCTAGAGTTTAGAAATTTCTTGTTTAAATTTTAATATTGTGCTGGGTGGAACTGAGTTGGTGCAGCATGGCTGGATAAGCTCCATTAAGGCCACAGCATTTATGTAAATGGTCTCCAAGCTTCCAAATAGTTCACAGAGGGAATACACAGGTCCTTCAGGGAATGAGATTAGAATCCTATGTAAAGAATCCCTTGACTTTAATTTATTCAGACTTAGCATGGATAGTACAAGTTCAACTATTTTTTGCTTTAAAAAAAATACTTGGGGAGAGCAAGAAGGAAATAAAAAACCCAAACCCAACCTATTAATGTGGGCAAACAGAAGATCCACTGCATGATGTGCCTGATGTCTGTCGATTTATAAATTAATACACTGAAGCAGTTTTTTTACCTATGTTTTTTTTCCTTTTTCCAGAAAGTTCTGGTAATAAGACATTCCAGTGATCAAAGTTCACTTTCATAAGCTAAGCTAGAACAAAACTACTCTCTTCAGCCCAACGTCAGCGAGTGCTGGCAGATTTTTAGGGCCCTTTTTTTTCCTCATCCTCTTCATCCTTGATTTTATGAATTTCGAGTCTGAGTTACTGTCAAGTTCTAACTATTTTGCTGTTCTGCCAGAGAGATTCATCATGTTGTGGACCATTGCAGCAAACTGGAGCTCTGTCACTGTGAAGGTCCCAGTGGTGTGGGCCCATCAAATTGTCAGTCCCCATCCCAAAAATTGCTTGTTGGAAATGGGGCTGGAACTCTGGTTTTTTGGTTGTTTTTTTGTGTGTGTGTTTGTTTGGGTTTTTTGGTTGTTTTTTTTAATTCGACACTCAGCTGGCTGCTTTGCTGAATTATCTTGGGTACTGGGTGTCTGTCTCCCTGTGTGACTCTTGATTAGTCCCTGATCTGAGAGCTCCTAAACTTAATCCATCTTCTCTTCCCTTAGGGTCCCTCTCAGTCCCTTGGCTTGTGAAGAGCAAAGGCTTTACAATGGCCTTCTGCTGTATTTGCTTCAACACCATGAGGTGCTTTTTGTTGACATGAACCCTTGCTTCTCACAGAGACAAACAGATGGCCTTCAGGTAAGAAAGTTACAGTGGTTGATTCAGCAAGTAATCAAAAGTGCCTCATTATGTTGGAACCTAAAAATGGAAATATACTTGCTTATACACAGTGTTAAGTAATGATTGTAACTTATTGCCAGCAATGTAAATATCCATGATATACTTAAGCCAGAGAGGAAACATGAGTGTTCAAAGTTTTGATGTTGAAAAAAAGTGCAAGTGCAAAAGCAAAAGGTCAAGAACAAAATTTGAAATTGTTCCACTTTAAATATGTTAATGCCAAGCTTTGTTAGATCAAAGCCACTGGGTTTTTCCTCAAGTGAAGCACTTTTTACTTTGTGTGTGTTTGTCTGTACATTAATGATGCAAGAAAGGAAACCCAGAAGCTTTGAAGCCCTCTCTCCTTTTACAGAAGCTACAGTGTGTGTTTCAGCCTCTCCTTGGGCATTTTCTTTTGTAACATGTTGTTAGTACTTTGATTCTTTTTTGCCTCTCTGTCAAAAACTCCTGGTGACAGAAACATGATAGACAAATGCTGGTTTAGGGAGAGGGTGAGTAGCAATCTTATTTTCAGTCTGTGATGTGGTGTATCATTGGTGCTTAACTTGAAATTGATTTTTAGAAAAAGACATGAAGGAAGTGTTGTAGAAACAGCTACAGTTTAATACTGCACCATGCAGTTACTACTTCCTTGTGGCTTATGACTACACTGACAGCACTCTGCCAGGTCAAGGGATGGCCAATGAAAGAGGTTTGCATTGCATGTGTATGTACATAATGCTATTTGTGTTTGACTCCTTAATTTTCTGTCTTCTTTCTCTGAGTATCTCTGTTAAGAAAAAACATCAAACTTCAAAGTCAAATTCAGTATTTAGAACATATTATATATCTCAAACAGGATATTGAGACTATAATGCTCCTTAGGAGCTTTCTTGTAAAATAAAATCTGTACTGACGTAGGTACAAAGAACAGAATACACTGAAACAAGGATGTTTCGAGAACATTGCTGCCATGTCATGGCCCCAAATGTAAAACAGGGACTGTTTCACACTAAGAGAGTGTTGGAGCCCAAGCCTCTGGCTCCCCTTTCTCTCTGAGCTAGTCCCATGTCACTACCACCTTGGAGAATTTCTGAAACCTGTACTCAAATGACCATATAAATTCAAAATATTAGCTGTCTCATTGTATCTGCTTCTACTTGCAAAGCTGGAAGCACCAGCAGCTAAAAGAATTTGGAAAGGTATTGGAGAACCAGGAAACCTGGCTTTCTGTTGCAGTGCTTTTGTTTTAGAACCAGCTTCACTGCCTGTAATTCTGCAAAATGTCACAATCTGTCTGGGATTATGGTGTTGTGGGAAAGAATTCTGCTGAAAAGATCCTCTCAAGTTGTCTAATAAAACCTCAGACAAGGCATAGCCATGGGGCACTCTCCTGCTCTGAGGTAAGCTTATGAAAGAAATCCCATTGTGGATGAGAGGGGAACTCAGTATTCTGTGGCTGTTCTTGTTTTTGTAATTTCTGGCAGGAAACTAAGCACATTGGATAGGTATCCTTCATCTTTCATAATATAACAATTGCTCAAAGTCCATTAAACTGGCAACATCAAAGTTTGGTTTACAAACTAAACATATTAAAAGGGTGTGTTTTTGTTCCAGCAAAGAAAACAAAAAATGAAATGGCAAACCTGGCTCTAATTCCTTGTTGCATCCTGGAAATGAAACTTGCTTTTATTGGCTTCTATGTAGATACTTGCATTTGGACTACTTAGTTCCTGTGATTTCTTTTGTTTGTTTGTTTTGTTTTCAGGGGTTTTTTTTGTTGTTTTTGGGGTGTCTTTTTTCTGTTGTTTTTTTTTTCACTTCAATATTTTAGGTTAAGCTGATTGGGTTAAGCCATACAGCTGACGAAGGCTTAACCCTTGGGTGTGTTGTTTGTAGGCTGAGGTGGGCAGATTGATTGCTCTGAGCAGAGTTCTTGGTGTCCCAGAGCACCAGGAGACATCCCCCTTACTCTGTGTCTGCAGGCTGAGCAGGCTGACAGACTGGCAGATGAATTTGCGCATTTTTGAAATGCATCAGTTTAATAGTTCAGAGCTATTACCCTGAGCTGCACAATAGACTACTCACAGCCACCTGTTCTATCTAAAGATACTGATTTAAAAGTTCTATCCAAGCCATGATGTATTTTAACCTCTCCCTTTTCATGGTCATTGCATGTTGTAAGTTTTCTTTTTCTGTAAAATAGTCATAATGCTGTAAAATCCTGCCAGGGTGGGGGTTTGTGTGTTTTCATAATAAATTTTGGGTTTTAATTTTTTTAATTTTCTCACCTGAGAATTCACTAATATTTAAAGGTGTCCTATAACCTTCTGTCTTGGCTCGCAAACTGCACTGGTACTAAGCTGATTTTCCAGTTTGGATGAAATAGTTCTTCAAAAAGAGGTTAGACTCTGGGGTGTTTCTTTGGACCTGAGGCCTCTCCAGATAACTGTGTTAATCTTGCCAGGCATATGCCTTGGGTTAATCTTAACTTCTATAGTGTAATTTAATTATGAACCAAACCTTGCTAATAGCAATTTGTCTTGCTGTTTGCCCTCATCATTTCTGAATCTTACATTCTTAGATGAAAGCTGACTGTGGATTTTTTTTTTGCATCTAGTACAACAGTGTTTTTGCATGTGTTCCTTTTGTGCAGAAATCAGAAAAATCCTTCCTGAACTGTGCAAACAGTTTTTGCAAACCTTTGTCTTGCAGACAGAGGCATGACTTTATGGGTGCTTACAAGCCACTGCATGTGTCTCCATTAAAGCATGGGTTTGGTTAGAAGAAATGCCTTTCACTCTGAGGAAAGGAGTCTTATTTCTTTTTTTCTTCTCTTCCTTTGTCCTTCTGTCATGCTTCACTATGTATCAGCAAGGCTGCAGGTATTGCCTATTGAATGCATCCCGTGTGGTTGCTCCCTACAACCACAGGGACCCTTATAAAGGGATTGCAGAGGTCCAGGGGATGGGGAGGTGGAGCTGGACAGTACTGTGGGCTTGCAGGTTGACCATAGACATCTCAGAATGAAATTCTGAAACTGCAGTGTGGTTTGGAGCTGGTTAGAAGAGTCTGCAGAGTGCAAATAAATATTTCATGCATACTTTATCTACTCACATTATGGTTTTATTGGGAAGGCTTTTGTGGTCTGGAGAGTTTTGTTAGTCTTGTGGTTTTGCCTTTTTCAAAGAGGAAATGGATGTTTCAAGATAAAATCTGTTCTCTGAAAAAAAAAATGTGGCACCTCACTCCCTTCTGAAGTTGCCATAAAAGAGGATTATGGTCTCCTAAATGGAATTTCTTCACTTTGGAGCGCAGCAATAATTTAACTGGTGTTTTCCTTTGCTAATCCCATGACAATTCTGATGAATTAGCTGAAGCCTTTCAAAGTAAATGGACAACCAAACAAACAGACATTATCTCATGATCTGAAGTTTCCAGGTTAGACTAAATTGTCTTGTCAAAATGTTTTTTTCTGGATAGGGGAAAGTAGATCCAACTCCTATTTGTGGCTCTTAACACTTTTTCCCTAAATGTAAAGTGGTAAAGGTGTGGATTGCTTTCTCTCATTTAAGTTCTTTACTTAGCAATGGTATTTTTTAGTAGGGTTTAGATGAGAGCATAGCAAAGCCTGCATGTGCCATGTGAACTGCCAGGAGATTTGTTAATTTTTCCATAGGGATTGCTGTTACATTGTAGAAAGACTTCTTCATAATACTTCCCATTACACAGAAAAACTATTTCCTCTAATCTTTGTAAATTTGGTAAAACATGAACTCATTAAACATTGTATTTTAGTTTTCTATTTGGGTACTGACCAAACTAGAAGACTGGATGGAAAATGCCATACATAGAAATCAAAGTAGGACCTATATCCCCACAAAAAAATTGTGGCCAATAGATTGTAAGATGTTTTGTCTTTTTTTATTTCTGAAAAAGCAGTGCAGAATGTTACTGACTGAACACATAAGGATTTGATGAAAACTGCTGTAGGTTAGGTAACTTTGACTTAAGTGGATGTGGCTGGTGTACTCATTACTCCTTCTACATCTTCAGTGCCAGAGCCTTTCTGCCTGTGGGTGGAGGGAATAGGGCATGAAGGGAGCAAGGTCCTTTCCTGTGCTGTGCCTGGGATCTGCAGCAGCCTGTCCTTTGCTCTGGAGAGCTGTAGCTTGGAAACAAGTGTGCCTGGTCTCCCTTTTTGGTGAACTGCTGGGTGTGGAGGAAGTGTCACTGATGTAATGTTTGCCCCAGCATTGCTGGAGGTTTCCCTTGACTTGCCATCCAAGTGCTCTGGGACACTGCTGTCACACTTCAACCCCACATGTGGGTTTTGCCCCGCCTACTTTTCTCTCAGATTTTTCTCTTTTTTTCTTTTTTTTTTTTTTTTCCCTGGGGAAGGATGCCTTAGGGGAGAAGCTTGGTAGGAGAGGGTGTGCTGTGTGTGACATGAGGCAAACCACAGGCTGTGCTTTACTGTAACAAGCAGCTTAAACACAGAGGAAGATGCTCAAACTGAATTGCTGAGGCTTTTTCCTGCCATCAATAAGAATAGAGCTGGGGCAGCCACACTTGCTGATTACATTGATTGCTGTCTGTTGCTCGATAAAGATGTAAAGTGTGTGAGAGAGGAAGGTCTTTCTAAAACTGGTCACTGATACAGGCCTTTGCTGGCTTGGAGAAATGATTCTGAAGGCAGTAAGGGTACAAAAACTAACTCAGTGGAAACTCGTCTTGGTTACTCTCAGTCTGTGAATGCCCATTTTCAGTGTGGCTGAGAATAGAGCATAAAACTCCCAGCAGAGCCACACTCAACTTGCATAGATTGCAGATGAAAGAGGTTTATGTGCAGTTTGTGAAGGGGAGCAGTACCTGCTGGGTTCAGAGTGGCAGCCAGTTGCTGTGCTTACTGACATCAGTACGCTACAAGGGAGAGGGTTATAATTAATCAGCTGGTGTATGTCACTAGAATAATACAAATCTCTGCTTTAAGAGGATCTGTGTGGCCTTTTTCTAATGTTTAAAACATTTGCACCCAACCCTAAGCCTTGTGACTAAGATTTTTCAGGCACCTCAAGGCTGCAGTAGAGGGTGGAGCCGGCAGTGTTTTCTTCCACTTGGTGTCAGCATTGTTCTCTTTCACTCCAGAGTTGTTACTCTCTATGAACACAACCCTTTAATATGTTCTGAGTACCTGTCTTAAAATTAGGTATTACATTTCTATTTTTGTACCATATCAGAACACCAGCCTCTTCCTTCCTCAGATACTTATCTGATAGCAGAGAGGCATGAAGGAAGGGTATGAATTCACCTCCAAACCATTATGAAGTGCAAGTGGTTTTTATTTTATACTGTGTCACCTTTCTTACCTCAGCAGGACTGCCAATGAAATTTCTTACTACTTTTGTATTCCTTTTCTTTGGTGAACATGGGCAATTTGATTTGTTTGCTGCTGATTGGGGCCTTTTGAAAAAATAATGTCAGAAGTGAAGTCTTTGATAGGAAAATCAGCCCTTGGGAAATTAAATGTATTTGTACTGAAAGGCTTGTTATACAAGCATCAGAGTATTTCAGCCTTTTAACTTGTCTTTGGCTGTAAGAGTAGAGGTGGAAGAAAGACATTATTTTTTTTCCTTTCATTTTATGCAAGCTTAGGGACAGGAGTGGGAAATGGTTTCAGAAAATCAGGCAAGAAATGGACAATAAAATATGAACCTGAAAAAAATTCACTTTCAAAAAAAAAAGAAAATCCAGCTTTTCATTTAAATATATTTACTTGTAGTTATTTACAGAGCTGTGCAACAGTGAATTTAATAGGCATATTCTGAATGGAGAGTTTCCCCTCAAGCTGCCTCTCCCACACCCGGCAATTCCTAGACTGCTTTGTTCCTCTCTAATTAGTTTATTTCACCTACTCCAGCAGATACGCAAACATCCCTAAGTACTTAAACAACACAAATTGAGAGAAGAATAGGACTAGCACTTATCTTTCTTGCAGGCGAAAGGCTTGGCAGTGTCTTGAAAGGATGTTAGCGTGTTACAGCCTAATGCAGTTTCTCCCAGTTTACTTGGGGTTTTTACCGTAGAGCGAGGCAGCAGAATTTAATTTATTTGCTTCAAGTAAAAAAAGAAAATGCACGTTCATGAGTCAGCATTTGTGCTTCATAGTTTCCAGAACTATGAAACTAAAGGCTGGGCACCTTTTTATTTTGCTATGGAAAAGATGAAATAAGGTGAAATAAAAATACAAATGTAATTGAGCCAAACCCATGAGAAACAACAGTAAATGTATGGGGAAGTTGCCTGCTACACCTGTTCCCCAGGGCTCATGATGAGAACAGCTTAATCCAAGTTGTCTTGATTCACTGATACATCTTAAAAATTTTCTTCATAGAAAAAAAGGGGAGGAATATGTTGAAAATGACCATTTTTTAATTTAAGCAAAGATTCCTGCAGTTTGGATTTGCATGCATGGGTTGGTTTCTGTGGCTGGCAGTTTAGATGGGCGCTTGAAGATGAGGTTCTCTCAGCAACCTGAATCCTGACCTTTGAATTTTCCCTGACCATCTGATTTAATTAGACGTTGCCCTATTCCCAGGGGACTGCAGATGTGAACACAAGGATTCTGGCTGGTAAAGAAGTACTAGTGCTGCCCTTAGGCTGCTCTGCCAAGTGGTGGGGCTGTCAGCTGTGCCCGGGGAGCGTCGGGTTAAGGGATGCTGCTCAGGACTGAGCTTTTCTGTGAGCTGTTAAGACAACCAAGGACTTGGGGGGTTGCTGCCGTTTCATCCAATGTTGCTTCCAGTACGCAGCTGGAATTTTGCCTGGGAGTTGCTGGTGTAACTGGGCTGCATGTGAGAGCAGCTAGGGGAGCTCAGCTTTTGTTTACTCTTATGCACAGGGATGTGGGCAGAGCAAGGAGCCAAATCTACAGCTTAACACTGACCTCCCCTCTGTCTCGCCCTTGGGGCGGCCAAGAGAGGCAGAGGTTTGCCAAGATGAGAATTCTGCCTGGCACAGGCAGGAGAGAGCTTGGGTGCTGGGTCAGGGAAAGGCTTATCCCAGTACAGACCCTGCAGGCAGAGGAATGGTAAAGCTACACAAAATAAGTATGTGGGTATAAGTAGAGGAGGACAGAAAGTGTCAGAGAGACTTCTTTATGGACCTTGAGCTCTGTAGCTTTAGGATGTTTGTGCGTGTTATTAATATTCTTCTTACCCTCCAACAATGGCATTAAGGTGAATGAGACTAAATTAAAAGAAAAAGATATTACTTTAAAGAAAAAAAAAGGAAAACAAACCAGAAAGAAACATATGATCTACCAAAGTTTATACAATGGCTTTGGTGTTTTCATGAAGTTCTGGTGGAGATCAAGTGAAGAAATTGTGATTTAGAACTGTTTACCTGATATATTTCAGTTTTCTGCATTTTAATGTTATTTTCAAACTCTCTGGGAATTCCATGGATGGCTATGACCTTCACAATCTGTTTCATTGGTCAATACCAGAGGACCATGCAGCAATAATATAGAGTAAGCTGGATTTGGATGTAGGCACCACACTAACTCAAAACCATAGAGTACCTGTAAAAATGTTTGCCTTTGGCATATTTTACCAGGAAAGTATAGAAAGTAATCTATTGCTTAATTGTAATGAATGATGGATGAATGAAATATTTCCTTGGCTAAATGTTTGATCTGCTGCTGTACTTCCCTTCCAACTCCTGCTTTTATGTCCTTAATGTTTAGTCTAATTCCTAGCTATTTTACTGATCATTTATATTCCATGGTTCCTTCCACGCTTACCCGAAATGCTGTTTGGGGTGGAGGGTGGGGGAAGAGGAAGATACACTGTGTTTAAAATTATTATTGAACGTGTACAGCAAATCCAGATCCATGCAATTGTCATTTTTTGTTCTCAAAATCTACAGAGCAAAACAGGAAGGAAATTAATTCATTTCTATGCCTAAAATTCACAGATATGCTGTTTCTAAAAAGGATGCTTAGGAATCTGCTAAACCATGATTTTATATAAAGGGAAAAAAACCCCACACCAAATGCACAACTTGGAAAAACTTTGCTCTGATTTCTGTTTTTAAACCCTTTGCTAATAGCTGAGACACATTTTTAAGTTTTTCTGTGTTTTCCTCCAGTGACGCCTATTTTATGTCTTTAAAGTAGAGAAGTTCATATTGAGTCAAAATCAAAGAAAAAAATAATAAGACCTCTATGTTCAGAAAAGGAGGGCAGCATTTTTTATTTTCTTATTAAGCTGTCTCATCTGAGAAGTCTGGCACTGCCACAGCCACCCTAGAAAAGGAAAAGAAACTCTTCAAAGTGGGATATGGTAACTTCAATTACAGGACAGGCCAGCTCCTAAGGACACGGAGGGGAATTGATGGCCAAAAAGGCAAAATAAGACTGTTTAGAGACATAGTTTTAGTCAGTAAACAGCAAGGTATTTATTGGTGCAACGTTG
>JAOXXN010000082.1:6011518-6026462 GCA_026770055.1 Myrmophylax atrothorax
CTGGAGTTGGACCAAGGGTTGGACTTGATGATCTCAGAGGTCTTTTCCAACCCAATTGATTCTATGATTCTATGATTGTAAGTCTAAAAGTCAATTTATAACTCTCTGTATTAACTTGTCTTCCTGGATCCAAGCATAACAGAATGCAACCCATAATTTGGTAACTGCTCAGAATTGCATATGACCACCTGAAAGATGCTCATGAGGTCTTGGAAAAGCCTCTAAGAATATGAGAAGGACCAAAAAAAGCACAAAGCAAATCTCAGTAATAAAACAATTAAGAAGCAATAACATTTAAAATAATTGAGGAAGCATTTAAATTTAGAAATAGTCTTGATTCCCATTTTGTGGAAATATGTACTGTGCAAGGAAATAGAAGATAATTATGCTAAGAAGACCTGTGGTAAAATCTTTAATTATAATCATTCAAACAAAAGTTAATTAAAAGCACATCTTGAATATAGCAGAATGGTTTTCCCTACATGCCACCATTTGGGACTGACTCTCTTCTGCCCTCTCTGTTATTTAACTTAAATAGTAACAAATAGGTGTGAAAGTAGTTCTAATTTTCTCTTATCTGCTGAACAAGGGCGTGTGTTCCAAAGGGAGTTGTACAGAACACTGTAGTCTTTTCTTTTTGCAGGAAAAGAAACAGTCTTTCTCGCTCTTTATTGTTGTGGAAAGAAGTCACAAGAGAAACTGCAAAATTTGAATTTATAAGCTTCTTGGCAGCTGCCTTTCAGCCTTTTTTCCTCCTGTTCTCCACCACCAAGCAGATCAGGCGTTCTGGGAAGTATCAATATCCCTGTTGATGGTCAGTCTGTTGGGACAACTTGCTCTCTCAGCTGCTGTTCTGGCACTGCACTCCCATCACTGCCACATGTCCTGGGATCCCTGGGATGGGATGTTTGGCCATGGAAATTATGTAAGGACGTAGGGGGTGGGGATGGAGACATAACTGCAGCCATGCAGTTGAGGTCTAGTGATGAAGGTGGTGTTTCAAAGGCCTGGCAGGTTAAAACTCCTTTTCTTTAAAGAAGGAATGCAGGTGGCACTGCCTACCTGCATGGAGAGCACTGCCAGGCTCCCACGGCCTTTTGGTAATTCAACATGGCTTATGAAGGACAGCAGAGAGGATTTTTCTCCAGAATTTTTTTCCAGAAGTGGTTTCAGAGTTTCTCAAAAGCTGGAAAAGTTGACAGACATTGCCATGCCTTGAAAGGTCTGGGGGGTTGGAACATGTTCGTCTCCCAGACTGTTTTCTGTATGTTGTGTCCATGCCCAAATCCTGATTGTTTTGATGTTTGGTTGGGTTTTATTTTTTAAGCAAAATAATTTGTTTCCAAAGCATTTCTACGTCCCTTTCCCAAACTAGGCTGCACTAAATTATTACTAAGCGGGGAAATGTTTCATTTAGCTACAGGCTTCCCAAACTAGAGTTTAGCTTATGGTGCTGAAAACCAAATCAGCCCTTACACTGTTGCAGTTGTCCATGTTTCTAGCTCACAAAAACCAGACTGGTCATGAAATGCATCCTCATTCTGCTCCTTGACCCCAAAAAGTCAGTGCTAATGAGCACAATAAGACAACAAATCAATTCTGAAGGTTATAGGTGAGACATTAGCAGGAAATTTTGAAAAGGGACTAAGAGGGAAGGCTTAGAAGTCCTGCGTCTTCAAAATGTTTGTCTCTCTGGCATGCAAAGTGCCAAAACAATTGTGTGCTGTGAGGACACGTGTCAGTGGCAATTTGGGGTAGGGCCATAACTGACTTCCAGGCCAGCTTGAACAGTAAGTGAACAGGACAAACACTTTCTCCCTTTATTTTAAAGCTATTGTGCAGCAGATACTTGAAAGTTTCTCATTAGAAGTCTGAGAAGAGCTAGAGGTGCTGGGATGATACAATCAGTGAATTTTACTGGGGGACAGTAACCTGCTTTCTGAGCATTACAGGGAAGTGGCATTGCAGGGCTTCCTGTTACAGGTCTGAGTTTGGGCAGGGAGGAAGGAACCACTAGTAAGGTAACATATACCTAAACTGAGGTTTTAATATGTATCAAACAAAACAAGTGAAAAATTGAAAAAACTATTGTAGACACATTTAATCAAGGTAATTATAAAGCCTTTTTTAGGAGTTTAGTATGTAACACCAGCTCATGGGCATCAGTCAGAGAAATGCTGAGTTCACAGCTATATCAGTTCCAAGGGCTGATAATGAAGTGAGTGATTGTCTGGTTTTTATCAGCTCTCTGAGTGAAATTTTTCAAGTTAAAAATAACTGTTTCTGTTAAAGGAATAAGCATTTAAACTTTTTGGCATATGGGAGTTTTTGCAAACTCTCCACATAATTAAAAAACCAATATAGTGTTAAATTTTTATCAACTGAAATAACCTTGGGCTGTAACAAATTGCTGTTCTAGAATAGCTGGGCTAAACTCTTCTAGCCATGGAATGAGAGAGAAAACACAGTCAGAACTTAACACTTCCGTCTCTGCTGATTTTTAGTAATCTGTCCAGTAGATCTATTAATAAATTTTGGGACTAAAGATTTAACTGATTGAGATAGTGAATACTTATATATATTCCATTTCAAGATATGTTTTGCTACTCCGTCCTAAGTTTGGGGATTTTTGTAAAATTATATTTTTCAGTATTAAATATATTCTTTAAGGGTAAAATCATGGATATCTCTACTCAAAATCTCCTAGGTGCCATTCAAAAGGTGAGTTCTCAACAACAAATGGCATACTATTATTTCATCCTGGTTAAAATGCAGACAGAGTATTGCAATTAGTAAAGGTGTAGGTTACAGTTGTAAGATATGGGTGACTTTCTTTCATACTAAAATACTTCAGTTCAAAAAATTTTGCTGGTTTACCAACAAGGTTTTATTACCATGGCCAGTTTATTTAGTACATTCTTGATGTTACATGACCTCAGATTATGAAATGGCTATCAAACATAATAATGAAATAGCTTTCAAAGAGCATAGTAAAACTAAACATCTATAGTGGTGTTACTGGGCATTAGAGTGTGGTTTCAATTTTTAAAAAAGGAAAGTGAATTTTAGAGTGATTCTTGTATGTTATGCACGCAGAGACAACGCACATATTAAAATATGTAAATTAATATAGATATTATCGATCTCTTCATATTTTGAACACAAATTCTAGCTCTTAGTTCTTGGGAGTGTCAAAATAGCTCTAGCATAACTGAACCAAGCAGTGTCAAATTACTGACTCGGGTTTGCTATACCTATCAGAAGCCCATTTGGTTTTCTGCTTGTAGCAGGTGATCTCTTAGAAGTTATGTTCCAATAAATTACCACATGGGTGTGCTCACAGTGGGTCATTTTGAGATCCTGCATTCAGCAATATGTGCAACTTTTCTTTAAGACTTGGTGTTACACCTTCTCTCCCAACAGTGCTTTTAGAAAACCTGTGTTTATAGAAAGTGGGAAAGTTTCATTATGTACTGCCTCACTGTGCTGATTGACATAAACCTTTTGCATTGCAGTTTTTTTACTTAAAATAGTACTGTTAAACCAGTGACTTCTCTTTGGCATATTTTACTCTCCATTCAAACACCAGTTAAGTGCAATATCATTGTGAACCATCCTGCAGAGGTTTAGCCATTAGTGGAAGAAGTCAAAAATTGTAGAGCCAAAGCCTAAATTTAAAATGGAAAGAAAAAAAAAAAAGTGGTGTTTTTTCTGCCTTTTATCAGATACACGGTGTTGTTTATTTTGCAGACCTGTTCTCCTTTTCTGTGTCTCCAGACTCTTTTGCTACAAGGGATACATTTTTAAATTTTGAATGAGTTGTTAATTAGAGCAATTTCTTACACTAACTAACTGCAAAGATCCCTGGGGAAATCTTTGTTCTTATGCAGAAATCTAGGCAAGATTAAAAAAGTTATGTATGTTTAAGGTACAGTGACATAAACTATGAATCTGTGTGTGCTGTGTGTTGTTCATAGATGTGCTGCTTCTAGAGAGAGTTTTATTTTCTTCATTTGTATTGAAAAGTTCAGGAAGAAAACACTTAGTGCCCCTTGCTGAAAAGGTTCCAGTGAAGACTGCAATAACTAAAAGCTGATCATTCTAGAGGGAATTTGTGCAAAAATAATGCTGACTCTTTAACACAGGGGAACTGCAGTCACTGCAGGGGAAGAGGGAGACCTGGGTAATTCCTTGTAGTTTAACAAAACTTGGAGCAAGTCTAAAATAAAATAAGGCAGCTGCATGGGGTGGGATGAAATGCACTCACCCCCTGGAGTATGCAAATGGTAGGGATCGCTCCTGGGGAGATGCAGGAACTGAACCTTTCCCATCCGGCGGGAAGGCTGCAGCCACAGAGCTCTGGGAACTGGCTGAATGAGGATTGTAGAATAACTCGGGATGGAAGAGACCTCAGGAGTTCCTAACCATCGGCCCCCTTGGGATTTTCCTTGTCTCAGGGTGTCTGCCGTGTCCAGACAGGTGTATCAGCTGATAAATCCAGGGCACTGTGGTGCTGAGAAGTGAGAAATAGTACACTGAGGGACCAGGGTTACAAAATTGCCATTCCTTATTTGCAGTCAGGAAATTCATAGTGAAAGTGGAATTTATACTCATATATTAGGGCAGGAGAGCAAAGAAAGAAAGAAAGTGAAAAGTCCCGGGATTCCAGAGGGGCATTCTCACATTGATGTGACAGCTCTTGAGCTCATCATTTTCCTTTTCAGCTGAGCATTGTTAGTGTTCGGGATGCAAATGAACGAAAATTGTGTAGTTCAGCACTATGCATGAAATTCCTCTTGGCAGGCACTGACTGCTTTGTGTGTGTGTAAGATTCAGGTCTTGCTTTACTCAACAAGGCGTTTCAGTGCTTGCCAGCCTACTTAGCAAGTGCTTAGCATATTGAAGTACTTGGAATTAAGCACATGCGTTTCCCTGACTTGGGCCTGAATCAGTTGTTTTGCATTTTCACGATAATTATTCAAAGATTACTTGAGGCATGAGTTAATAGAAGGTTACTTGATCAGTTTTTGTGCATGACAAGTTCCTCCTGGGCAGCTCTGATTAGGTAGGTAGTGGCTGGTTCGTTACTACATGGTAACTACATGGCAGATGTAATTGCATTAACACTTTTCTGAATATATTACAAACTGGTGAATATTTGTAGTTACCTCATTTTCTAGGTTAGGATATAGGACTGAGGCAGGAAAAATCACAAGGAACAAAAGGATAAAAAGTGAATGGGGTATCAAATTTAGAACAGATTTTCCAGTTTCCAATTACTTAACCAGCAGGTGTCCAGATAACAGAAGATCTGACTCTAAACTCTATTACCTCTTAAATCAAAATAGCACCAAGTGAAAACTGAGTTCAATCTTAAATGGCAGAAGTACCAGCTGGTTTGGGGAGAGACTTTAAAAATCCTTCCCATTTGGCTACTTTGGTGTTTCTTATAGATGTCTTCTGTAGTCAACTTCCTTAGGAAAATTAATTCAAATATTTGTAAGTCATATTAGTATGGATAACTACATAGGAAACATATTATTTTCTTCATGATTTAAAAATTCTTATTTGAATGCAGAAAATGCCTAAAGGACATTTGAAATTGAATTGCAATTTGACTGGAAATGGAATTTGAATTGAAAGGACCGTAAACACCTTCTGAAGTTCTGTGTTTCCAGTTCTTCATTCCATCCAGCACTTGGCAACTGTTCTGCTAATTGAAATTCCAGTGGACACATTGTGCAAAAATCTATCATCATTCATATTGATATTTTAATTTGCAGAAAAAGCAAGGATGGAAGAACTGTGGGCTTTGTGCATTTAAACTGATACATTTCTATGACCAAGTCTTGTATGGAAACTTGTGTTGGATTCATTGTAATTGGTTCTAAGAGTACAAGCCCCTCTTCTCTCATTTGGTAACCACCCCTCTGCAATGACCTTTTTGATTGGCTTTGACCTCTTTATGACCTGATATTTTTGATGACCTTTGACATTTTGGATACCTTTGAATGACCTCTTAACCTTTTCAGTTACCTTTGACCCCATGGATGAACTTTGAGCTCTGACCTTTTGGCAACATTTTTGAACCTGTGATGACCTTTGAATCCCCATTTATCTTTTTGGATGACCTGTGACCCCAGGATGACATCAAACCTTTGGGGATGACCTTTGACTCTTGGGTGACCTTTGGTGTATTTCCCAGCTGTTTTCATTTGGATTCCATTGGAGTTTCTGGCTCCCCCCACTGGGGCTGGGCTGCAGTCTCAGCTACAAGAGGATTTCAAACACTTAGAAGAGCCAGAAGTGCTGTTTATCCTCCTGAAAATAGCCACGAACAGCACAACTGAGCAGTGACCAAACTGGTCTGGAATTGAAATCCAACCTTGTACATTCTGTTTCTTTTCTCTACACAGGCAAACAACACAGAAGATGCAGAGAGAGACAGACTCCTGTTGTTGAGGTAGGATGAAAACACCTCTTATTTAATTGAGGCATGGAAACTTTTGATATCTCACTACAAATTTGTATATTACACTACTATAATGTCATGATATTTAGTTTGTTGGAGGTTTGTTGGAGGAATAACCTAAAAAGTGAAACTTCTCTAAGTCTTATGCTGATGTGTATCAATGTAGACAGACAAATGGAGGCCCAGCAGGTTGGTGTCACCAGCTGACCCCCAAACAAATGCCTTGTTGTTTGAGTGGGTGTTTTTTTCTCAGTGTTGCTCTAATTTTTTATTTTGCTAATGAATACCTATACCATGGGCCAAGTATTGGTGTGACCTGAGTGGCCAGGATGAACTGCCTGGTTTCAGGAAGCGTTTCATGAGTTTGCACTGGTGTGGTGTTGCACCAGTTGGCTGAGATCCAATCAGAGTAAATACATCAATAACTGTGTGTGCTTAACCATGGGAGGAGCAGCTGGCTGACAGTGAGGTCAGAAAGCTTCTTTTTGGAGAGGTTTGGGGTGTGCAGTGACCGTGCTTTATTCACAAATGGCTAAATCTTCTGGAGAGACAAAAACTGATGTCTAAACGAAACGGAAATCTTTCACTGTGTTTCTGTCAGAAAGACTTGGCTTTTATGAGACTGGCATTTATGTAAGTAAACAGCATTATGTCATGCCCCAAGACTAGATTTTTTTGCATTGTTTTGCCAGAGGACTTGTCTGGCCACAGGGCCATAGCTTAGCCAAAAAAATTTTTAAAGGAGTATTTTTACCTCAGTAATGTGTTCCCACCCCTGTTTGCATTTTGGAGTAGAAATACATGGATGAAAACAACAGCCACTAAAAAATCAGGGTACACATTCCAGTCCTTAATATTTCCTGCATTTTGTTCTGAGATTTCACTGAAACATCATAATGGGGACCAGGTTTGTAGTGCTCTGCAGTGAAAAAGCTGAGGAAAAGTCTTCATTCAGTACGACTTCAAGTATTTCCCAAATATTTTGTAATGCCAGACACTGCTGAAGTATCCCACTTAATATTCTGCTTGCTTTGCCAATAATACAGCAGATTAATAAAACACATTAGGTAGGAAATAGCTTTCTGAGAGAGCTAGGAAAGATAATTCAAGGTTTTAGACAAAGCTATTGAAGCAGAAATGAGCTGGCATTTCCCAAAAGCTAATCAAATACTAGTAGAGCAATAAGGGAGTAGTAGAGCAATAAAGGGAGTACAACACATCATTTGGAAGACAAAAGTCAAGGGAGAAGATTTAGAAAGATACTACTTCCATTTGCCAGCAGATAGTACCTCCCAGTGTCAGCCCTTTATCACCACAGACATTACCAAGCACTGTTTAAATAATCATCTGTTCTATGAGGGGGTATCTTCTAAATCATGGTGATTGTTTAGGTCTGGTGGAGGACTTGCATATACTCCTCACTCATTGTTGGATCTGAGACAGAGCATCGGGTTCAGTAGATAATAGGAATTCTGGGCAATTATTTTTTTTCAAATCCCACTGTATTTCAGTCCATCCTGTCCTACACTGTTTGTAAGTAATGGTTTGGATGTCCATCTGGGTTATAAAACAGCTGAATTTCAGTATCTACAAGGAAGGAGGGTGGGGAAAGAAAGAAAAAAGAAAAAAAGTGTGTGCGTGTAAATGTGTTTTATAAACGCTGGACTACATCAAGGAGGCTGTAAATACTCAGCTTCAACCCTCCTGGAACCAGGGCATTCTTCTCCAGAATTTAAGGTCAAATCCCTTCTGATACAGAGTGGAATTAAAGCCCAATTTTCTATCTTGAGCCTGTGCCATAAATTTTGGATTAAAAAAAATTGTTTCATCCTCTTATATTTTTTGGTGAATCCATCTGCCATGGTTTTGTTTCACTAACTAAAATTTCTGCAGAAACCTGTTATGTATCCCTAAGACAGCCAGATTCACATTTCTCAGAGAACTTAACGCTCACTGGATTTGTTCTTTTACAACCAAGGTCTGGTGAAGATCAGCAAAAGGCTTCCCCCCCCCGCCCCCCCGAGGAAATTAATTTGAATATGCCTTGGAAGCAGTGCTGTATTGTTTGTTTAAGAACTATTATCAAGTGGGCAAATTGCTGAACTTCATCATTTGTTTGTTTAAACAAAACTAAGTAAATGCTGTTGATAAATATTCACCCTGCAGAGCCTTAGGCATGTCAAGAAAGCTGTAACTCCAGCTGTCTGTCACTGTCACTCCCTCGAAGTGAAAATGCAGAGCAATTTGTTTCCAGCAAAATGGGATGAACTCATCGTTTGGCCATTCAGTCCTACTTAGCGTGGCACGTTCTTGTCTGAGCAGAGAATGGAGCACTGGAATGAAGTGAGGTGACCTCCGTGGGCAGGGGCAGTGTCTGTGTTGAGCTACATTGTCAGTTTAATAAATTATCCAGTGCCAAGGTCACTTCTGAAACCAGCTCTGACAGTTTGCTCCCCAAAAGCTGTACTGCACAAATACCATCACTTGTGAAATAAATATAGAGAAGAGAGAGCCAAAGCCTCAGCCGGCTGTGATGGGAATGAGCACTGCAGTTAAGAAGCCACCTGATTCTGAACCAAAGCGTTGGTATTTGGTTGCCATAAAGTCACCTTTTTGCTAAGTCTAAGCACCAGGAATTGCTGCCCAGTTTCTCAGTAAATACATCAGGAAACAATGATGTTATCAAGTGACTGGGAAAGTACAGTAAATCTACTTTATCTTTAAAAAATTCATGGCTAGTTCTGAACTGAGAGCAAGACTGATTATCGTGCACCTTCTCTCACATTGCTGACATGGGACGTGTTCTTTGTTGTTGAGCACACCTATGTGTTGCTAGTTTCTTTTATAATACAAGCAGTTTCAGAGGAAATGGGACAATGTTTCCCTTTTTCAGTTACTTCTTCCCTTTTTTTCAATCATGTGCTCATATGGCAGAGCTAAAACTTGTCCCAGTAATTTAACATTTATCAAATTCCTTTTATCATGGAAAAGTGAGGACGACTCACACTTTAGATTAGCAAGCTACAGACTTCTTCGACTTTAATTTTGTGTAACAGGAACAGTTTTTCATTTTGCCTGTTTAGTTATGTCCTTGCATAGTAAATCAGTTTGATACCATTAGATACCTTTTTACTGATTTTCTGTTTTGTTTCATAGAGGTTTAACTTCAGTACATATACAGGTCTCTCAGCTGAGGAATCTGATATACAGAAATGTATTTGATAGATGTCCATCAGCATGCTGAGCAGGAAGTTTTAATCCCTTTATATAGTTACTAAGGGCAAATAAAAGTGTTTGTCTTGGAGGACAGGCTACTGGCATACACAGGAATCTGGAAATGCTGCAGGATACTTTTGTGAAAATAAAAGTATGGTAGATCCATCATGTTGGGCTTTGGAGTTTGTTACTCTTTTCATGTAAAAGCTAAGGGTTAAATCTAATTATATTTACCAGCTCTGCTGACTGAATTCAAGGATATCTGCAGAAACCCTGTGGCACTGTAACCGGGGCAATGCTACTGGGCTGACTGTGCATGATCCTAAATATTGCTGAATCAAGTGGGCACAAATAGCACTGTTGTTGTTCTGGGAAACTGGTCTTTTGTCCTGCCTATTCCAATGCCAGCATAACCCTGTTGCCTTTTGGAAAAAGAGGTGTGAAGTAACCAGAGTGCTTAGACCCTAAAATATTGGTGATAAAAAACTGGCATACCTTGTCCCATCTGTCATGATGGGGATTAACAAACTAGCAAGTCCACCAAGACAAGTTTGAAATGGATGAAGTGTGTTTGGAAAGGAAGGATCACAAGGCTGTTCCTTTCTTTTCTTTGCTCTCCAAATACTCTTTTCATAAAACATGCAAATGCAGTGGCAATTTGTAGTGAAGACCAAAGCTGGCAGAAACGATAAACAGTGGCAAGTGTGTGATAAAACTTTCCAGGGTTTTCCTCTGATGTTGTTCTGATCACACTTTAGATTTTAAACTGATTTTATTTTTTTTTTGTCTTTGATTCAGAAAAGTTGGCCAAGGTTTAGAAATCTGCAATTACACAGTAAGCTTGAGATACCTGTGCCTCTTGCAGTACCCTGAGATTGCCTTTTTTCTTTCTTTTTTTTTTCCTCTCTTATATGAAAAATATAGGAAATTCAAAATATTATTTTCATATTTTCTTGGTCGTGAGGTCAGAGATGCAGACATAGTAATCAGTAAGTGCACTTGGCTTTGCTTTAGTCTCCAAACCCCATTTTTACATTGTCTAGGTGATAGTTTTAAATAAATATACTGTTTGGTGTATGTGCCCACAGGCATGCACAGGCCTGCTTCAGTGTTAGCTAAAATAATGTAAAGTCTACATGATGCTTTCTTTCCTTTTATTTTGAAAGCAGGCCTTGTCTTTCTTTAGCTTTTTTCCCCCCCTGTTTGATATGAATTAACCCAAAATAAACCTGATTAAGGGGCAATACATCCACACAGCCTTTTGCACCAACTTGACTAAATGAGTTTAAGATTCCTTCCCCACTGTGTGCATGCACACCCTTCCTGCAGAGTGATGTGTGGTGTGCTCTGATGCCACTGTGTTGGCTCCCTCACACCCACTTGGAAAGGCCTCTTTTCCTTGCTGTTAGTCCTATTCCACTGCTTACATTGACCTTATTCATTCTGGGGGCTTTTTTGTTTGCTTTTGTTGTGTTTTCTTTCGATCTTGTTTATTTGTTTGGTTTTTGTTTACTGTAAAGTTTGTAACATTGATTCTTTCTGTTTATGCAATCAGGCTGGTCAACAGAAATCAAGTCCAGTCACTCTGGGGCATTGCCTGTAGGTCCAGACTAAGCACATGCAGTCACATCTTCTCTAATGATCACAGTGAATGTGATCCACTGTCCAGAGTCAGCTCAGTCCTGCTGTTTATTGCTACAGGGAATGCCACAGGGAATTTTTCAAGTGGTTTTGATGAGGATGCAGACATAAATTGTGGGACTACACTTTCTAAGTAGGTTCTGTGCCAAATGCCAAGCTTTCCCCTCTAACTTTCACTGTCAGAAAGGAAATAAGTTAGAATTCAGGAAAAAAAATTGTTAGAAAGGAAAGAATTTTTGAGTGTTTTTCAAATGAAAGATGATAGTTTTCATCCAGTCCAGTAAAATTAAATCCAATAACCACTAGTGTGTGCAAAATCTTTGGAAAGTGTTGCTGGCAATCATTCTAAATTGTAGCTCAGTGGATTATTTTTCAGCTTTGAGGGTTTGACAGTAGAACTCTGCAGAAGTTTTAGGTTACCATATTTTAATCTGCAATTCTCTGAATTTCCCTCATTTTCCCTCAACAGCAGTCATTAAAATTTGCCAACATTTCACCCTTTCTTCAGGTAGCATGACAGCCTGAGGAAACAGCAGTTTTCTGAATTTATGCCAAAGCAAAGCTTTACCTTAATTGCTGTCAAGTAGTTTATTTTTCTCACAGCTGTAAAGCAGGTGTCTGTATCTCAGTATGACTAATGCTGCAGTAAATGGAATGAGGCAAGCACTAATAACCCTGAAAGCTGAAACGACCTGGAGGATCCTGAGCCATATCAGCCCTGTGGCTGGAGCTGAAGGAATAGAATTACATGAATGGTTTTTCTATTGATTTTTTATGAAAATAGAATTTATTTAACTTGAGAGCTTTGGGTAGTTATGTAAAAAGAGAAGCCAGTCCAGTTTACACCAGAGAGGATTTTGAGCTGCAAAGTTTGTAATTCCTCCCAAGTCTGAGGCTGGGGTTGCTTTACTTCCTACTTACACAGTCTGTCTCTTGTGTCAAACAGCAATGTTTCATCACTGGCATATCTGTGCACCTTTCTGAACTGCTCTGGAATAACAGGACTGCATTTTTGGACGAGCTGGGGGTGTATCTTGCCTGGGACCTGAATAGGATCACTTTGGGCAGGAGATACTTTGATAGTGAAAGGTATATAAAGCATCCCAGGGAACCATTCTGTAGTATGGCTGTCCCTCAGGCAGGGTCCTTTCACCCAGTGTGCAAAACTGAGTCAAGAGACTTGATTTTATTACCATTCCACAAAATTGGGTGCCAGGCATATAATGCAGCCAGCACCCTTTTTGGGAAGTAAGCACAAAAAGGTAACAAAGAATGATACAGAAACAGCTGATTGGTCACTCATGTTTATATATTTGTAGTGTGTATGTGGTAGTTTTGGTCCAGGTCATTATACTATCATTTACATATGAAAATTTCCCAGGGACTGTATTTTTATCTTTATAATTGCCTAAGAGACCTTGAGATCATATTTTCATCCTATCAGGTACCATGTTATGCTACCAAGTTATTATTTAACTATTAGAGTTTTGGCTTGAATCTGCTTGAATTACTGAATTATTGAACAATTAATTGTCAATTAAAGAAGGGTTTATAGTACTCTGTTCCTGAGGACTCTTCACTGCTTTGTTGCTCCAGTGCCTTATTGTCATGGTTTCAAGGCTGGCTAATGATCTCTGTGAACTTTTTGTGCATTTTTTTAGCATCATGTGAAATCAGTACAAAACCATGATTTTTCCCAAGTTGAGCTAATTGGTAACTCTCATTAGAGTGTTACCTTTGCTGGTGTAACTGTTGACTGTATTTGTATTATGATTGCATGTAACTTGCTAAAATAAAGTTGCATTTGCTCTTAGTTCTTGATAGTTCTTATGAGATAAATTCTTTTCCAGAGAAACTCTGAGCCAGTTATGTCAATGAGGGAAAAAATTCTGGAGAATGGAGTCAAGAAGAATGTTCCCAAGCCAGAGCCCTTGTTGTGGAGAATAGATTTCAAACATCTGTTAAATATACTTTAAATTACAGACTTCGATTCCTCTATAACTTCAAATACCTTTAAGCTCTTTTTTTCTTCTAAATTTCTGCCTCATCAACTGTTGCTGAATCAAACAAAATCTGCCTGTGGAGTGAGAATTGCTAATTGGGCTTTCCAATTACCATAAAATTTGTCAGTGCTTCATAAAGTACGTTGCTGTTGTGTGCTGCAGTGATAGTGTAATTAAAGCATGTGCAAAATATATAAATAGCCAACTCCTTTTGCACGCAGCATTGCTGTGGGCTGTCTGTGGAGCAGCTCTTGGCTTCGGGGAATGGGGTCACTCTGGTGCCAGTGGGAAGAACCAAGGGGGAGCTCAGTGCCTCCTTCTTTGTGTCAGCGTGAGCAGCTCCTGGAATTCAGTCTGGGACTGGGCTCTGCTCTTGGAGCAGCTCCTTGGCTTCGGAGGGAGTTAATGACTAACTCATTCCTGACACAGGAAGGGTATGAAAGAAAGTGTCTCAGAGCTAATTTTTTTCTTTTTTTTTTTTTTTAATGCTGACACAAAGTTAAAGAACAGAACTCTTCAACTACTAATTGCATTTATCTTACCTTCCTACCCCACCTTTAACATTTTACATTTTTCATGACTAAGGCTGCATGGGAAAGGTGGTATACAAAGATTTTTGTGTAAATGAAAGCTGTCAATATGGACTGTTTTAAGTTTTATTTTTTTATGGTGAAATATATTTTGCTCTCTATATGGTTTGTTATTCTGAGCAGTATTGAAGAACTGTGTTGTCCATTGACTTTGTTGCTCTCGGGCAGATACATCTTTGACAATGGCAGAGCCTGGGAAATAACACATAATGAGTTTTACAACCTCCTTTCTTAGAAATGGCACTTTAGATCTGTGGTTTTCTTCTAGTGTGACAGTAAATGATGTTTGTGGCACAGGAGGACTGTCAAGAGAATTTGAAAATTAGAGAATATGAATCATCATAAAAACAGTGGTAATGTTATTTTCCACAACTGCTGGGCTGTGGTGTAACTCTGGATCAGATCTCACTTTATTACTGAGAAAGAAATTCAGTGGATTGGGAGAGAAGTGGCCTGATACTCCTTGATGCTTTCTTTGATACCACAAGCTATGTAGCTGTTTAATTCTATTTAATTATTTTGGAGTAATTTAATAACTGAGACTAATGGCACAAAAGCCTGAACAAAACCCTCTCTGCACAGCAGATCAAGATCCCTGGTAATTTATTACAGCATGTTGCAAAACATTTCCCGAGAGGATGGACATGGACATGGCCAGAAATGGTGATCCTTGTCATTTCTCTCTGTTGCTGAAGAGGGATCACTAGGCAGATTAATTTATTGTCAAATTTCATGAAATATTCTGAACCTAGAGTTTGAAGGCACTTCTAAAGCACTAGAAATATACAGAACCTCTGATTTTGTCTTGTATTTTATTAAAGAATTATTAATTTGCTCTAATATTTCAACGTCCTTACATCCCTAGCATATTGGGATGAAATGCTGTCTGTTTTACTTTGGCTTTCTTGTGATCTGAAGATTTAATTATGGTTATGTGTGAAGGTCAAAAAAAGCTACACGATCCCAGCTATGGGGACAAAACTGGAATACTTTATTGAACACTTGATCACAATTTAAGGGCT
>JAOXXN010000082.1:6036245-6056290 GCA_026770055.1 Myrmophylax atrothorax
AATAACCGTCCCTTTTTTTTCCCAAAATGCACAAGGATTGCAGTATCAGTTTCTGTCTGCCTGCTCCACAGAGACACTGATTGCCTGCATCCCTGGATTTCTTGCTTGCACAGGACTGTGTGTTCCTGCCACAGATCTGCTGCGGATGCCAAAAGGGAAATTGAAAACCTGCTCCTGACCTGGAGATACTGGGCAGTGAGGAGGTGATAAAATGAATGCCTGGCTTTCATGGAGTTATTACCATCCTTTAGCTCCTACTGAGGAAACTTTAAAATAGAATGCATTATTTTAGCTTCTATGGTGACAAGATTTTGAGGAGAAGTGTAAGTGCCCCAAAGAAGAACAGAACAGAAAAAGAAAGTTTAATACATTGAACGGATAAAGCTCTCCTTCCCACAGGTTTTTGCACAGATGGTCTTGGGGCAGTGCCAGGAACCTGCAGGTGCACGAGGCCTTCCCTTAGTCCTCATTCCCTTCAAGCAGCTCTCAAACTCCCAACTTTTTGAACCCTGAAAGTACATTGCTTTTTCCTTCTCACCAGATGATGCATAAAGGCTTCGCCAGCCAACTAGGAAGCCTGTTGCTTGAAATCCTTTAGAACACTTTGTCTTATCTGGTAAGACATAGTCAGCTGAAGAAAAAGATGGATGTTATAGGAAGTCTCAGAACTATTACTAATTGTCAGTGTTTTGCCCTGTAGAAGGAGGTGAAACAGCTCTGTGTTGTTGCTATAGCAGCTGCAGTTCCTGAGCATCATCCTGAGAGTTACAGGGGCCGGGAAGGCTACTCCAAAGGCAGCGATTAATGCTACTATGTTTGTAGGCTCATGGATCTGAAGGAAGCCTCAGGAGGTCATCTAATCCATACTTTTGCCTTAAGGCAAGGTAAACTCCACTTAAAAAATTCCTTACAGACGTTTGTCTAAGCTGATCTCCCCACCAGAGATGGAGCAACATGTCTGCACGATTGACTCCAGCACTTAGTTCATTTGTCTCTCTTCTTGATCTTTAGTTACACAGTACTTTTTGTCATCTGTCATAGTTCCTTAGCTTTTGTGATGTCCTTATTTGTAAGGCTTGAACTGAAAGTAAAATAGGGTGATTTGTACCTCTTAGATTGGTTTAAAAGATGAAAATGAGGACCAAAAGCAAAGACATATCTCTTTCGCTTTACATTAACCAAAGGAGCTCTGCTTGTCTGTAGAATGGGTTAAACAGAACCCCCTGCCCTCCAACTACCTTTCACCTAAATAAATATGAACAAATTCTGCTTCTGAAGCACATCATGCTGAATAATTTAGGGACTCTGGGACTGCGTATTGTACATAAAGGTATTGCAGAGGGTAATACATCATAACCGTGTATGGAGGCTTTCTGTAATTTGAAATAGAATATATATACAATATCTTAACAAAAAATAATGTATGCTTGATGAAAAGTTTCTGTCTGAGAATTAGTATCTTTGTCAAAATGACAGATCAAAAATCTAATGTGAAATTTGTGTTTCGATAAAATTAATGGAGCCATCAGTAGGACTTGAGAAAGTGGTTTACCACACTCCAACAGAGTGGTAGTCATAAATAAGCTGGATCAATTCCCAGAGAACATCTAGACAGGCAAAGTGAGTCTGCATTGCAGCACCTGGTAGCCTGGAGCATGCTGGGCACGTCAGAGCCCAGGGGCAAGGGTTTAACGTTTTAAAGAACTATTTAGTTGAAAATATTTGTATCTGTTGATAAGCAAATCAATTTTATGTTTCTCAGTGCTTGTTGCTTATAAGAGTGTTATGCTAAGGTTTTTAGTAGGGGCTGGGAAGATGAGTCAAGGTTTTCCATGAGGGAAGATCCAGACACATATGATTCATCCATCTGATGTGAAATATTGAGTGAAAATGCCTACAGTACACTGGGCAAGAAGAACATCTCATTTATTTCGTTCACTGGGAATAAATCATTAACCAACTCTTTTGATTTGTGTCAGTCAAAGCTAAACTTCTATCCTGAGTTGGTTCTCATTTTATGGCCCTTCTATTCATCAATGTGTGCTGGATTTGACTGTAAGACAACTTCATGCACACTGTATTATTTGATACAACTGAGTGCCATTAGAATTCTAATGAATACCATTACATATAAAATGATGTTCGTCCTGAAAGTTACTGCAAGTGGCAAGAATATTAAACTCAATGCTACTGAAATATCAGAGTTCTGGTGCCAGTTTTAAATCTTTGATGCCTTTAATAGTGAATATTAGAAATTAAAACTGTATGCATCTACATACACAACTATTTTTGTGACCTTTTTTTTGCCTATGCAATGAACTGACTAGAAACAATGAAATTGCACTGGTAACCTGGACTTCTTAGTACTTTCAATGTCACACTACTCTAAATAAAAGAAGAACTATAACCTAGGATTTCTGTGCAAAATACTGTGTAAGTGTCTTTACCATCTGGCTGAGGGAGGACATTGGCTGCTTTGTGGTATCTCTGTTGAATGGCACTGGGCTTTTCATTTTTCCTGACAAAATTGCTGTGGAAAAAGATTGGCATGTCTTTGCCTCATCCTCCACAAGAGTATTGACTTGCTTCCCTGATATGGTAAGACTGGGACAGAAGGTCAAGGTGTGACTTTCCCTATAAGTGATGAGCACACTTATTAAACAGGGTTATATGTCAGGATGCCTTCAGAAAGCAGGAACAGCACCAAAACTCCTGAACTCCTCTTTCATCTTGGCTAGCTTTATGCCTCAAGTGAGGCATAATTTGTGTTACAGTGTTTGATTCAGCTGTAGGACATCCTTAGCCAGAAGATGGCTTGGCTGTGTTTCTGGTCAGCATTGGTGTCTTAGAGCTTATGCACATTGCATTTGGTGAAAACATGAGTCCCTAACTTCCCAAGGAATTTGTCTTTTATAAATTCCTTGAAGTATTTCTGTAGTGTTTAAGTCTGGGGAATGGAATTTGTGTGGGCAATTGAGTGTCACTAACTAAGAGATGCATTCAGAGTCCGAATCCTCCCTTGTGTTAGGTTATGGCACGAAATAGAACAGTTTAACAGCAGAGGTCAGGAGAGATTAGTTCTCTGTAGCCCAGAGTTTGGGACAAACTGCTTGGAGATAAACAGATGGAATTTGTATCCACAGTCCAGACAGAACTGTGGTCCCTGGTAAAATTTGTGCATGAATTATGGGAATGGAAGGAGGTTGAGTGACTGAGGAGAGGGAGAGGGCAAGAATCTCTTTTCTTACTTTTTCTTTTTAAGTCCCTGCCTGAGACTATTTCATATTTTTTCTATTTAAAAACAAAATATGCAAATGGAAATGTTTTATTTTGGATAAAAATAGGTAGCATGTTGGTACTTTTCACTTCTTTTTTCATCAGTTTGTCACTGATGACTAACTGATGGAGTTCTGAACAAGTGTGGTTTTAGTTTAGCTCTACAGACCCATGCAAGGATTCCTCTTAAGCACTGTGTTAAATTAACCAGTGAATTCATGTATTAGCATTTGAGAGAAATCAAACATTTTTAAAGAGAAAAATTCAATCTGTTAAGAAGTGTTACTGAAATATTTGAATCTACCTGGACAGAATAATTTCAACTAGAAAAAATTACTCCTTTATGCTGTACTGTTGAATACATTCCAAATAAATTAGTACCCAGGTAACAGCAAAGCATAATTTATTTCTGTCTCCCAATCTCATCTGCCCATCTGTCCTATCTGTTTTGCCTCTATCATTGCAGGTATGAGTATCTACCAAACACTGAACCTGCCAGGATTTCTGCTTCTGTTTTAAAGCGAAAGTCTCTGTGCACAACATCTGCAAATTAGAGCTGGCAACAGCAGAGAGTGAATTAAAATGTAAATCTGTCTGTGGCTGATATAAATATAAATCACAGGATAAATCTTATACTCGGCTGTATACATGAAAAAGTCTTCATACAATTCTGTCAATAAATGATTTTTTTAAAAAATCAAAACTAGATTTATCACATACAGAAAGGAAAATGGGTAAAAATAAATTTCTTTCAAATGTTATGGTAATTCTAATTTTAATCCAAATTCTTGTCAGTCAGTGCTGTAATTATTTCTAATTCTTCCAGACTCACTGAGGTTAAATTATAAACTCTACTCTATAGGGTATTTTAAACACCAGAGTATTGACAAAATAGGCACATATGAGAAAAGTCAGTTTGCCACAATTGTTATTAGTTTTATCATGATTTAATGCAAATAAGTATTGCATACATAATTAAGTGCCCAATGGATCATTTGCACATGCAGAAATCCAGTTTAATGAATACATAAACAAAGCAGAACTGCAGAATGTGTTTTCCTGTTTGCATATGTTTCTGTCTGTGTATCTGTTTCATAGGCCTTGAACCTCAGCTATCTGAGGTGCTGAGGTTAAAGAGCAGTGCCTGGGATTGGTTTCATGGCTGGAATTACCAGATGGCTTTCTTATGGTCATGCATATCTCAGAGCATCAATTCAGTGAAAAAGATAGTGGAGCATCCACAACTTTTTTGAATGAGGTGCAAAATAAATCAAGCATATTTATCAACCCAAACCTCTGCCCTGGAATAATTAGGTTTGCAAATTTTCAGGGATCCAACAGCTTAGTTTTAGCTACAGCTGGAAATGATGTCAAACATGGCACAGTCTTTACACTGCACAGTAAGAATGGGTCACTCACAAGATGCCTCATTGAAACAGTTTGGTTTTCAGGACTTAATTACAGGTTTCAGGGAAAAAAAGGATTTGTGTGTCTCTATAAATACAGGAAAGATAAACTACCTTGGCTCTTATCAGTGGTTTTTTTCCTAGTCTAATATGTCTGTTATGATAATTAATTCATTCTGTGCTTATGGGAAACTTATCAAGATTCAGTCTTTTCATTTCTCTGTCTTCTATTTTTCAAGTGCACCACCAGACTGATTCCCCTCTCCTTTGTTTTCTTTCAGTGCCTCTTCCCACTTGAACAATTCAAGTTCTGCCAGCCTTCTTGACAACCATGAACTGAGGTATTTCTACCCTTTTAGGTATTTTAATGGGTTTATTTCTGCTCATTAACTTTTTATTTTTCTCGGGTGTAAGATCAGTGCTATTTCTCCCTTTTTATCTTGTCCTTAATCTGGCTTTGATTCCACAACTCAAAAGGCTTTTATTACATACATAGTGAGTGGAACAAGGTGAGGCTTTAGCAGGATACTGACTTAGTGTCAGTACACCAGAGAGCATCAGCACATCCCTGCCAGGCAGTAACCTTTTTTGGTCCCCTTCAGTTTCCTTAGACTGATTTTTAAGGAAGCAACACCACTTTTCTTCGTTCCTTTATTTTTATGACTCTAGGTCTTTTCAATTTTGATCTTACTTGGAATAGCAAATTGAAAGGAATATTCAAGCTCATATTCAGTGTCTAGGGATTTAGCAAAGTCATGTTTGAAACATTCAAAGTAGCTCCTTATGAAGTTCCATTCAAGTAGTGCTGATATATTTTTAATTTAAGTTTGTGTGACTGATAGAAGGAAGGTACTTTGTTATGTAGATGTTGCCTGTATCTGTATCTGAAATGGATTTACAAGGACATTTTTCTAAATTAATGACAGGTTTTCAGACACTCATAGTTGTGAGGTTGTTTTTAATCTTACAATTGGGTGAATTCTTCTTGCAAAGAAATATGTCTTGTTGACTCAAGCAGTAGCAAAAATTATATTCTGAAAACTGCACACTGTGGACACTTATATAGAAACACAGATGGCTGGGTAGTGGTTTGAGATATGGGAACTATGTGGTTCTTCAGATTCTTAGGATGTTTCATGGCTTAGGTGGCTGCTCAGCTCCAGAAAGGGATTGTGCTGTCTACATCAATGCTATAATGACAATTTACCATGATGGCAGTGGTGGTACCATGGAAGCAGACTTGCTGCTCATCTCCTTCTGACTTGTGGAAGAACCAGGCAGTTTGCTTGTATATGAGAAGATATTTCTTTCAAATCTTTAATTGCTGAAGAGACACCTTAAGTAGCAACTTCCAAGATTTGTCCTGCTGAGAGACTGAGCTTTTTAAGTGGGAGATGAAGCAGGGGAAGAGAGGTGAAGAAAATAGAGCAAATATGTAGGAGGTAGCAAGGCAATTTTAGGATATCTATACAGTAAAGCAGAATTTTCTGTTGCACGAGACTAATTTAGCTGTGACTCTCCTAGAGCTCCATAGTGAGGAATTTCTCATCTAACACACTAATGATTTGGCAGCTTTCTGGGTAAAAGCATATATGAGCTTGCAGCTGAGTGTTTGCTGCATGTTCTGGCTGCTTTGTGCACGTCTCAGGGCTGTGCTTTGGAGCAGAGAACTTGATGAGGTCCTTGTTACTGATGAGATCCTGTGTAACTCACTGTATGACAGAGATCAAGAATTAAGGCCAAGTGTAGCTGTGACTTTTCCTTGCAGGTTTTGCAGGCTGTTGCAGTGCAGCCAGGTAATAAAACCCTGCCTGGTTACCTGACTGAGGTCTGCAGGAATTCCTTATTATCCCTCTGAAATTCCTAGTAATTCTCTTGTATATGTGTATGTAATGTTCTTTATGTAATTTCACTGCCATGGGAAGGAATATGTCCTGAAGTTATTCAAGTTGTGTACTTTGTGTTGCTGTGAAAACAGATTGCTGCTGCTTATAAGTATTTCATTTTGCTAAAACAACTTTTAAACAATATGTGCAAAGGTCACTGTTTTTTGAGACTAAATCTGAGACACGTGTTTTCAGTTTTACTGTTTCTCAAACTTTTTCTGTTCAAGTGGAAAGTTATTTTTTGAACGGATCAGAGGATATTATGAAAAAAGTTGATGATTACTCATTTCAAGTGGCAGCAGTGTTGTGACTCACCCATTTCATGGGCATCTTTCCCTACATTCATAATGGATTTTGAAACTTGGAAGTGGCTTCTGCCAACAAATGAAATATTAATGAATGTAGGCTTGCATAATACAATTTTTGCATAATGTGAGTTTTCCCAGAAAATGAAATGACCACCTTTTAAAAATAAACTGAAGAAATGCTTTAGTCTTATTTTGTTGTGAGCCAAAAGGTATTTGGGTGAGACCTTGAATATAAGTGCATTGGCATATTTATTTTATACAGAGGCTCTGCAGCTTTGATGCATGAGATGAAACTCCTAAGGGTGTGTTATGTGGTTTATTACAATGACAGCTGCATTAACTGCAATCATTTTATCATACTTTTGAGTATGAAACAGTTTTGAATTTGTTGAAAAGTGTACAGTGCACAAGAAAAGAATAGAGGATGCTGAGGACAGTGAAAATTCAGGAGTTCATCAGCACAGAGAAGTAAAAATTTTCTGAAAAATAAAGAATGGGAAATTTTCTTCCACATAGCAGACAGAGGTGCTTGACTGGTGTACTGCAGTTGTTAATCGATTGGTCAAATGGATTAAATTTAATCTGTCCTTGGTTACTGCCTAACCCTTCAAGTGACACCACAAACCCTTTGTTCCCTCTCCTGCCTAAGGCTGTAAGCAGGGATTTGGGTCAAGGCCTTTAGCAACAACTTGGGGAAAGCAACTGGATTTTCTAGAGCCAAGGGAAGGGTAATAAATAATAGCAAATCCTCATTTCCATTAGTGACAATGTCAGATAAACCTGACTAGAGACTCTTGAGAAATGTTACATGGATGATTTATTGCATGTGTGTTTTAAGATGTAAGTGTAATTTTGAAACGTGGCACCTCTCTAAGTTCACCAAGTGATCAAGTAGAATAGCAGATGAATTACAGCACCACATAATGTGCAATTGCAGTATGTCTCTTCAACTGATTTGCCAGCCTTTTCAGTTAGTCCTGGCTGCTTTAGGTGGATAGGAGCATCACTTGCTGCAAAGGCTGACAGGACATTATGTGGTAACAGCTGAGATTATACCAAACTTTCTTTGGTTATGCACTCAGACAATGGCTTTCATTTGGTTACTTTTCTCCTGCCTGTTCGCTGTTTGACATATGACTATTTATAAAAATGAGCTAGCAATAAATAAATTTGTGTACATCTCAGGTGCCAATAGTAGTTATGGTTTTATAAATATTTTTAAATAGTGGGGATTCATTTTAACGGTGTATGAGGAGGAATGTTTGCCTCATATTGAAGAGTGGGCTGATAATGAATGGACTCTAAACTTTCATCTCTTTTAGAGATTTAATATCCCTATTGATTTAAAAATGTAAAATGCTTTATGCCAGGAGATGACTGTCCCTCAAGCTCTGCTTATAAGCATTGCTGTTCCCAACCTCAGCTGCATTTGCTTCTGAGAGAGAACTCAGTTCCTCTTTTATTCTGCTTGAAATTAGCTGCACAAAACTAAGAGAGATGAGTTGTAGTGCACCTGCAGGCCGGGTGCAGGCACTTGAGAGCAGGATGACTCAACCCTCCATCCTTCCACTCTGGCATTCTGCTGGATTTGCCTTATGTTTGACTAAGAGAGAATCTTCTGGGTTCTAGACAAATACATTTTCCTAACACTTATTTACTATATTTTTTAAAGCTTTAAGATACATTTATGCATCATTGTGGTTTGCTTAGATCTGCTCTGTGATTGAGCTTTGATAATCCTTTTGAAACTATGGAATGCAAAGCAATTGAGAGGGAACATGCAGAACTGATTTCAAGGCTGACTTTTTAAAAAGAGAGCTATTAAACAGGTTAGTCACAACCATGAGTCACCCAAACTGAGTCATGCTTACTCTTTGGTGGCTGTAGATTATCTGGTTTTCCTGTTTCTCTACGCAGCTATGAGTAATGCTGCACTAAGGACCATCACTGCTTTGGAGAATGGCTTTTCCCTACACTGCTTTGGAGAATGGCTTTTCCCTACTCTGCCTGGATATGTTTTTCCTCTGGGCAGTTTACAATGTCATTATTTGGCCCATTCTTTCAAAACACTTGAGTGGTTGGTTGCACAAACCCAGCAATGAAATGTGTGCCAAGTGCTGTGTTGAGGAGAGAGGCAAGTAAGGGATGTCACTACCAACCCATGACTTGGGCCATTTCTGTGGGCATTAGTGGGAAGTATTAATAGTATCCAGGTTGGCATTAGCCCTTTTGCCACCTACAGTGGCTGAGACAGGAACCTTGGGGTGGTTAATCAGAATAGAGAAGATCTGTGAGGAAGAGAAAAAACAAGTGAGTGTGGGTGAAGAACCAATATGTCTTGAGATGGTAACTGGGTTGATGGTTTAATAACTGTTAGAGCTGAGTTTGGATGTGTTGGGTTCTTTTCTTCTATATTTGTAGTGAGCATGCATCAACACAGCTGTAGTGTTAGGCATAATCCCAGAGCCTTTACAACCATCATTTTAGGCACAAAATTAGCAGAATATGTATGGGCCAAATGTTTTCAGCTTGGTGGCTACCTAAAATTAGTCTGAAACTGTGTAGGTGCTTAAAAGTGGGTTTGAGAGCCTGGATTTGGGTTAGAAAATGTAGGCTGTAGTTCTTCGAGCATCAGCTAAGAGAGGGAAGTTACTGTAGCTCTGAATATTCCTGAATATGCCTACATTTAGACTGCAGTAGTCATTGCTCTTTTTTAATAAGTACTGTCAGCATTTTTGTAAATATAAAGGCATGATGTCCTTTCCTTGTAATCTTAAAAAAAAGAAAAAAAGGTATTACAGTCAGGGTTTCAAGGTTTGTCTATTAGTTTTCACTGGCTCTGCTTCTGAGATTTTTCCTAAAGACTAATTCTCTCTAAAAACACATAGCTCACCTAGAAACAAAACTTTCTTCCATGACTATCTCTCTGATTTATGCTGCATGACTGCTAGATGGAAAATATTATTAAAATTAGAATGAAAGTGTTTTCCTTATATTTACAACTCTCTCTGAGTAATGTAAAAGCAAAAGCCTTTTTCTCTAGTTTATCAAAACGTCAGAGAACAATTTGAGATAGAAAATGTGATGATGTCATTAAGGGCACTCAATGTGCTTTACAACAAAGGATTTAAATGCCTCAGAAGGGAAAAGTAATTTTCACTGCCCTTTTGTCTCTAAACTATTGCATTAGATAGCAAAGTGGTAAAGCTGTTTGCTGAAAAAATGTCTTTCCCACATGGCTCTGGTTCCTTTCAACAGATCTACATGGGAAATACTCGAGTCACAATTAGTTTTCATTGAGGCCAAATTTATATGAAAAAGGTAATTGGTTCACTGTCAGTGGCTGGAAAGTTGCACAAGCTCTTCACAGTGAAAATTCTTGCTTTCAAATTCTTTTTGAGCCTTAAATGCCATTGCTAATCTGGGATGAGAACATATTCAAACAAATAACCAGTCAAAAAGAGAACATGGAACACATTTTGCATCCGAAGGACTGACTGCTGTCCTCTCTGTGTGCTACAGCACTACACTGATTCTGGAGACTTCGTGACACATTCTAAGGCAGAATGAGAAGGCGGCTCTTTTGCAAAGTCTTGTTAAGTGAGATTTGTCCTGGTCCTTCTAAGAGGACCTCCCCTTAGGGGTTGGAAATAATTACAAAACTTGGCCTCATGGAAATCATTGGCTGTTGGAAGAACCTTCTTTCAGTGATGTCATGAATGGTAGATCCTCTGTGGTCTGGCTATGTCAGAACTCAGATTTTGGTATTTGGGGCGAGAAATTTTGTTCCCTAAGATATGGAGACGTCCCAGTAGCCCTGGTAAGGGGCATGTCTGCAGACATGAGCTCGGGGCTGTCCCAGGATATTCCCTGTCCAGCAGGGGAGCCGAGCCAGCTCAGCACATGAAAGTGCACACACTTCAGCACCAGGCAGTGCAGCAGGAGGATAAAAAGGCAAGAGCACAGATGGTGTGTGGTTAAGTGGATATTTCCTCAGCTTTGCAAAGAAATTTAGTCCTGTGTTACCCATGTTTCAGTGACCGCCACAGGTTCATCTCCTCCCCAAACTGCCACTGTACAAGAGAAAGTGTTTCTAAGTAATGAGTAGATAAATCTGAACATGTGCATAAGACATGTGTGTGCCATTTACTTATATTTTCTTCGGGTTCTGATTTTATGCCACAAAGCTGAATACTATGTAACAGGGTTTTATTATTTAATTTCTATAGAGTGTTATCTCTCCTGGCTGTTTTACTGTGTTGAAAGACATAATCTGTTGAGAATGTACATTTGGGTGAAATACGATTTCCTTTGTCTTTCCCTCAATGTGAAAGAACAAATATTTTGCTTACTGGAAAACAAACAAACAAAAAAGCAAAGCAAACCAAAATATCTTGAGAGTTAAACATGTTCTCAAGCTTCGGAAGAACAAACTTTTATCTGTGCTCAGGAGTTATGGATTGTCCTTCTAATGAATGAAAATAGTAGGTGGTAGGACACTATCATAGATCATGAGACTGGATAGAAATAGAAGCCAAACAGAGGAGGACTACTTGCTATGAGAAGAAATTAAAACAGCAAGGTGGAAGCAGGGGTTGACCACTGACTGTGACTGCTAATACGCAGTGGCTTATTCACAGCATTTTGGTGAAATACAAGTGCAGTGGAATATGGCATAACTGATGAGACTTTTCTGATGTCAATGGATCATGATATTGGAAAAGTTAATGGCCTGAATCATGGATTTTCAAATGTCATTGACTATACATTATAGTGCAGAGAAATTCAGAAAACAACTTGAAAAAAAAATTGTAGGAATCAGGAGGAGCAACTGAAGCTTCACAAACCCCCACAAAAATAGATGAGTTGATGCCCAGGAGTAAAGGGACCTCCCTTGGCTTCCCATTATTACTGCATTTTACATTGTTGCATTTATTTTGAATTTTGTTTGCGCCTTCCTATTATGTTCCCCAATATAACTTTCATTTCCTTTGCCTCTGCATTCTTTTCTGCTATGTGGACAGCTTTTCCTCTCTTTGAGAGGTAAGATGGCTGGGAAGAAATATTATGCTGAATTGACAGACAGGAGTAAGTTAACCAAATGCAGTTCTTGGTAGGATTTTGCCATGGCTCAGAAGGGGCTCCAGAGGGGCCTGTGAGAAGTTGGATCTGTCTTGTATTTCTATAATGCATGTAGCAAGTTCAGAAAACGGCATACAAATAAATACATTGCGTCAATTTTGACTTAATGACATCAACTTCTCTCTGACCCTACTTGCCCCTGAAATTGTAAACACTTGGCAAAGGGAGTAGCAAGATTCATATGTATAAAGGTACTGACTGCAGTGAATGAAGCTAAAAAGCTCTCTGTGGAATCCTCTTCTTGTACAGCTTTATCTTGTATGTGCAAATGGAGATTCCTTGTTTTTCCAGGAATGTCGTGTTTACTTTTTCTAAGATTTCAAATGTTCAGAGTAATTCAGAATAAAGCTAAATTCACTCCTAAACATCTGTGTGTTACTGACTGTATTTCTTTTTTTTCCAAAAGAAAAGTAGTTCTGGGTATTTATTATGACAAGAGTCTTAAGTTACAGATGATATTTTTGTAACTGCATTTATTGCTATTCTCTTTCTGAATTTTAGTTACCATTCTTGGTGTCACACAAACAGTTAGTGGTTATTCAGATTTCTCTGAATATGATCTAAATGCATAAATAGAAAGTAGTTTATGTTAAGTGGCATAAGTGGCATATAATGGTGTAGTTCTGCGTTTCACGTCTTGGATTAGTTAATACACTAATACTCCATAATCTGACTGTACCAGTTTGATTTTGCTGCAGTGCAACAAAAATAGAAAGTAGGAAGCAAGCTCTCAGAAAAGAAATATTCAAGGACCTGGAGGGTCTGTCTTTATAGCCAAAAAAGTATTCAGGCACATCAGGTCCCAGGGATCAGTCCTGCTATGCTATTAATCCTGTGGGCAATGTCCTTGGGTGGTGTAAACGAGCAAAGCTCTGCCTGGACCCCAGAACAGCTGCCCAGTCCTCTGAGAGCAGCCTGTTGGTGTTTCCTGATGGTGTGCAGAGGGTGGAAATACCCACACGGGTTTTGTCATCTAGAAAGATGCTTCGAGGGGATTCAGTATGAATCTGTTTTTTGTGCTACCTGCTCTGCCCCTCAGGTATCAGTAGGACCAATCAGTGTGTCATGTGGTGCACAGAAGTGCCTGGGGAGAAGGCCAGGTGCCCTCTGAAAACAAGGAATTGCTGATAATGGAGCTCTTTGATAATGCTAATTAAAGAGTTGCTGCACTATGTGTCACTGAGCATAATCTCTGAAATTAGGCATCAATTGCTTTAAATTGCTTTTGATACTTGCCTTCTGCATTGCTATTGATTATGGTTTACATCATTCTGGCTGCTGGGCTGCTGGGCAGAGGCAGAGTAGTATGTACTGCTCTGCTCCTTGCATGGAGGAGAGAGAGCAAGATTTGCAAAGTACCTCAGAAGTAAGTACACTGTTACAGACAGATGTGGAAAAAGACAAATACTGAAGTCTTTCAGATTGACAGTTCTGTGTATAGATGTTTGGAAGGAACATAAACGTGTTTACACAGGCATGTGTTTGTGTGCATGTGTGCACACAGGTTGTAATCCATGTAAATTGTGTGCTATTGGACTGCTGGGTGGTAAGGAAGAGCTCTGCAAAGGGAAATCTGAGAAAAAAGAATACCCATGTGCTTTCTTGTTTATTTTCTGCTTTCAGAAAACTAGTAGATTGCCCACAATAATTAGCATTGCTCCAGGGGCAACAGGCATCTCCCCAGGAAACAGCCAAAAATCACACACACCTTGCATGTGTCTTTCTCGTGTCTGGGCTTGACAAGAACCAACTTGCTTGGCTCCACTCATCTATGGACCAAACAGAAAAAGGCGCTTTTTTTTTTTTTTAATTTAAATGTGAAAGTAGGTCATTGTTTGGTTTTCCTTTTACTTTCATATAGTAAAATTTTTGAGAATGTGATTTAGCTCAAGTTCATCTTTCCATCTAATTTTATTGTTGTTATTATTATTAATGGAAAATGCTGAAAAAGCTATGCATTTAATCCCTATTTTGGGATTCTTGCAGATAAATTAGTTTGGCCTTCACCTGTATGATCGCATTCAAATTGTTCAGCAGGATCCCCACTCTTAGAATGAAAAGGAAATTCTTGACTGTTTGAGAGTGAAATCTATGCCTGGCTGAGCTGGCTAGTTCTCTGGGGTTGTTTTTAGATGAAGAAACACAAAGTATGGAACTCCCTAATTCTGGCTTTCCTTAATTTTGTTGTTCACAGAATGCAAATTCCTCTTAATAACTTTATGTAATACTAATAAATACTGTTAATGTTTCCCGTTGTTTTCAGTAGGTCTCTAAAATAATCAGACTGTGAATGTAAAGGAGGAATATGTCCCTGCAGCATTACTGCACTATTACATAGGGTGGCCAAAAAAGAGGGAACACTGGTTTAAAAGGCCACCACCACCAAAACAAAAGGAAACATTGATGTCCTTAGCTAAACACATTCTCCACACATGCTCTGGTCCTGGGAAGAAGTGTTATTTTTTACAAAGTCTTTGCCTTTAATTTCCTCTCTTATCTTCCTACTATGACAAACAAATGGAACATGGTGAGCATGCAGACAGATCAGACAGAACAATTAATTCAGAGAAGTCATTCATGCAACTCTAATGTTTTCTTAAGTAGTGGTAAAGATCAAAGCTTGTTACATAAGAATTTTTACTTTTAAGTTGATGATCTATTGATGCATTCTGGACACCTCAGTATGTGTATGTGTGTGTGTGTGTGTATTATTCCCCATCTTGCAATGTTCAGAGGAAAAACTGGTTATGAATTAGTGCTGAGTCTGGCTTGACTTTGCTGTAAACTTGTTCAAAATAGTTTTGTCACCTGTGCAGTATCAAATTATCTGCAGTGGATCACTGCAGTCAAGCAAGTCTTAGTGGCTCAGTCAGTAGCACCAGTTTGCCTGCTACAGCTGCATTTATCATGCAGCCTTGGGCTGGGCAATGATTCTTGAGCATCTCTACAGAGGTTTTCAGCAGAGCTGATGGGATTTCATAAAGCAGCTTGTTCTTTAATAACAAAATTAGAGGCACTGTTCTGTATTTCTAGCTTAGCACAGTTCCTCAAGCCAGCAGGCCTATATGCAATCAGCTGATGCTAATTAACCAGGGCACCAGGAGTGGTGTAACCTGCCAGCAGAAGCCTTAGGGTGGGCTTCCTACCCTGGCAATTACCTGTGCTGCTGCCAAGTCTCCCCACTGACACGGTTAGTGCTTGCTCAGGTATGTGCCCCTGAGCTGCAAAAGTGTAATCAAGTGATGACACTGTAGTGGTGCACAAAGGAAAATTTCCAATCTGCACAAAATTGCACAGTTCCATGATATTTTTCCCTTTAAAAGAGCAGGAATGTGACTGATGCATATCTGTGCCTTTTGAGCCACAGGGTAGATGTGCCTCCCTCAGTGCAAACTCGGGTGTGCTATGGGAGCGTGTATGGGATTCATGGGCCCACTGCTTGCAAGGTTTGGGCAAGGAATTATGTACAGTTTGAAATATCTTCAGAAAATATAACCCTGAAGGTCTGTGCAGTTATACAAAGCTTTATCCAACCCAACAGAAGTGCACCTTATGGAATCACCCTGGATGGGATTATAACAACTGTGTCTGCACCTATTCTCAGCTCGAGTCTCTTCCTGCAGGAGCTTGTCAGTTCATTTTAAGATGTACAGCAGGATCAGCTGAATGCTTTTTCCCCGCAGGTCCCTTCACTCAGATGATGTCCTAATTAGGTCAGTGAGGAAATCAAAGATACAGAAACTGGACTGAGTGCTCACCAACTGGCTCCTACATGTAATTGCTGTGTTTTAGTTTAGTTTCTCCTAAGATGCTTTCTGATGTCCCTGAGAATGTTACCCATAAAAAGGCAGGCTGCTCATCAAGAAAGCGAGTCAGTGAGCACATGAATATTTTGAGCCGCAGTGTGTAGCATTCAGTATTTATCACTACAGGAAAGAGCCATGTGACTTTTCTCTCACATGGCAGCTCCTTGGTTTATGCCTTACAGATTGGAAAGTAGCAGAAGTATCCTGCAGGATCACTTTTGAGGAAAGGGCAAGGCATTGGAATGATCCACAGTGCTAACAACATTTTGCTGTGTAATGGTTCCTGCTCTTATCCTTTAAGAAAACTCTGTGTGTGAAGACAATGGCCTGATGTCAGAGATGAGTTACTGCTTAAATAAGTGTTCAGTCACAAGTGTGACCTCAGAAGCAGCACTGTGACCTCCAAGCAAGCATATTTAACCTGCTCCTTTGTGGAGTTGAATGTATTTTGTCCATGAAGGCATATGCTGTGTGTGCAGACAGGTAGCACTCAGTGCACCTCTATGTTGGTACAATTTGAGAGGGAGATGAAGGACTGTTGGAGCACTCCAGGGTATTGTTTTCTGGCTGGAACACACATACTCCAAGACAAACAAATTTTCTCAATATTTTTATGAGTTTCTGAGCTCAGCTGGTTCTGGCAGGGATGACCTGACTTCATCCAGAGAGACAGTAGGGGGGAGATCATTCCCAGTTTCCTTTTATTTGGGTAGTGGAACATGAGTAACTTCTTCCCAGAGCTGGAGGGAGTTGCCTCAGGCTCCTCATCATGCACAGGGTGTCATGCTGTGTCCCTCATGTACCTCCAGAGCATGTAGCACAGCTCCCTCGTATGGCCCAACTGCAGTGCCAAATGGAATTGCCTGTGATGCAGCAATTTCAGCACAAGCACTTTGGACCCTGTGGAATAACAAATAATAATAAAGAAAATAGTCTTGCAATAAATGCTAATCACACCCTATGGGATTGCACTGAACTTGTGATTAGATAGGATGTATTAAATGCAGAAATACTAACTTTTGCAGAACCTTAGAGAGTTTAGAGTTCTTCGTAAATATGTTATTTTCACTTTGAAAATACAGTTTATTTCCCAGTACAAATTTTCTTTGTAAATATGTCATTTTCACTTTGAAAATACAGTTTATTTCCCAGTACAAATTCTTCATTATTCTGTAGTTAAGACTGAAAGGCCTTATCATTTATTTGAGTCAGAAATGCCCTTAAGAGAACACAGTCATTTACAAAGATGAGCAATTCTGGAAACTGAGGCAAAGGTTCTGTTCTTCAGGTGAACCCAAACAGCCACGAAGACTGCAGGGATGTGTGTGTGTGACCTTTTAGACAACTGTAAGGTGGCAAGCTTCACTATTCCTCCTTTTTTCTGACCTTTAAGTCTTAATTGCTACACTGTCTCCTCCTGAAGCCTGTCCACTTCTGTCTCACTCTCTCTCTCCTCTTTTGCAGACTTAGACTGTCTCTAAGGTATTTGCTGCCGAATACATGTTTTTAGTGCCAGTTAATGTTGTTCCAAGCTTATGAACATATCATTTGAGTATGTGTCTCTGTTGCATGCAAAACCAAGCTGAAGGCTGATTCCTATTTTGTTCTTCTTCCTGATCTAGCAGTGATTCTCCTGCCAAGTAAAGAATGGAATTTCTTTGACAATTTCTATGCCTATTTTTCAACCATAAGAAGGCAATTATCGGTAAATATATTTTCAGAAGTAAACAGCAGTATATTTCTGAGTCCTGATATCTCCAAAATGTATGTAGATGTTTGCTTTGGGGAACTCTTCATTTTTGTTGTCAACTGAGAGCTCTCACGTGATGTTTATGTTGGCTTGATCAACATTTGGCAAAGGTGGACAAGAACAAAACCGGATATGGTTTTGTGGGAAGCTTTCTAGAAAAGTGTCTTTCCACAGATAGGATATTGTAAAAATATGAATCACTTAAACTGTTCAGAATAAATAAGGAAAAACTTATTTAAAAGCCTTTATTTTCAGAATTTCAGAAAGATGTGTTCTAATGAGTTCAAAATAAAAAGTCCTTAAAAGTGTATCTGCTACTTAGTGGGGAAGTCCAAAGCTTAGTTCACACATAGGTGTAGCCTTATTTTCATTGAGACTTCAGGATGATGAGAGGCCTGGAACGTCACCGGAATGTGGTGATGAAATATTTCTGGCACTGAGAATTTCAGCATGTCAAAGAGGGATGTTTTATAGCATTACAAGCCTAATTGACTTGAAGGTCATTATTGAAAATAAGGAGGTAATAGCAGTGTTGTATTTTCCCTGACTCTGAGACTTAGAAGGAAACAGAGGTGCAGGTTCAGGCCTTGTAAGATTTTCTCTTGTAAGGCCAGAGGCTCTTTGCCTGCTCTAGTCTCACCCAGAGCATATGGATAGGAAGCAGGAGGAAGGAACTGGGGTCAGCCAACAGGCCCAAGCCAACATTGCTGTTGAAATGAGTTTGCCACTAAAGACAAATCACTTCCTTCTGCGAGGAGAAGAAGTAAAGTTATTGTGAATCTACTGTAGTTCCCCCCTGGGGTTCCCCCAGCAGCAGGATGGCTTCCTCTGTCTGATTGAGGCATTAGCTCTGAAACAGGTTCCTGAGTCTGGCTGGCCTTTACTGTCATGTATTCATTAATACTATTCTGTTTTGCATGAAGTTTTTTTTTGATGAATGGTTTCACAACCTTACAAGAAAAGACTATCCAATAGCACTGATCAAGTGCCATCTTTAAAACAAGCAGAAGTTTGTGAATGAGCTGAAATAAATGTAAAGTGCTTCCCTACAGGAGATTTAGCAATAGCTGTATAGCACCAAGGTTCAGACAAACGAAAGCAAAGTGATGACATTTTAAACTTGGCCTCAGTCCAAAGCAGCCCTATTTTATAAACTAGTCTTCAGTCATATTATCTTACTAGTAATAACACCAAAGCCCTGCAGTATGTTTGTGCAGGGCATGAATTCCCAGAGAATTTGATCTCAACTTTTGCACATAGAAATGGAAAAGGCACATTTATAAGAGCATTACTCTGTTCTTTCCCCTCCTTGTGTGGGTGTAGGTAGAGGAGTGAGGACAGACACTCAGTCCCTCTTTAATCTCTGCTCTAACCATGCTGTGATTCTTATCAATGTGATTTTTGTTATGGAATGTAGTGATTCCTCCACTTGAAATGCTAGCTAGCCTGACCATCGAAAGTCAATTGTTAACCACTTCAGTATTCTGGGGTATATTCATTAAAAATATTTCTTTTAGTGGCACTGTACTTTCTGAGCATGTAAATTGAGTTTTTGATTGCCATAACAGCCCAGGAGAATACCTTTTTTTTGAGTTTCTCTCCTGCAACTAGAATAGCAATAAAGAAATTTGTATTTCTATGTCAGACCCAAGAAACTGGAAACAGAAGGAGAGAAAATTTGTAATTTTAGTTTTAAGGCAGAATTTAATTGCTAACCATTAAATTTAGCTTTTTGTTCAGCCTTCTCTCACAAAACCTGCTACTCTGTAAGGCAGAAGTCCCTGCAGACTGCTTGCGATATTCTGGTCCCCAGGTAATTTATGCCACAGTATAAATTGAGATATAGGTACAAAGTAAGGGAAAGAAAAAGCCAGAAGTGTGTGCAGGCAGGTAGGAAGGCTGGGAAGAGGTGAAGATCAGATGCACTGTTAGCACTGTTGGTAGAAGAAAAAGCAATTGTCAGGGCTGTGATTCCTGGCTGCGACTGCTGCCTGGGAAATGTGTGTCAACACCACACAAGCTGCTGCGGGGAGGAGGAGGAGGACGCGCCTCTCTTTATCCCTGCTCCGCTTGATGCTGCAGCCTGCGAGATGCCTTTGTCACAAACAGGAGTGCTCATGAGACGTTGTTGTCTGCATTGCCTTCTCCCCTCCAACCCAAACAACAACAACAACAAAATCCCGTCTCTGGTATGTAGCAGTGAGATTTTTTTTTTTCTTGCTGCTCTAAGATTTCAGGATGATCTCAGCGTGTATTTACTGGATTCGAGGGGTGTTGTTCGAGGGGGAATTCCACTGCTGCCTCAAAACTAGCAGTTTGCAATATCCTGAGTTGACCCTACTGATCGAATTACATCAGGTCAGAAACAGTTTTGTTGCAGGAGCACATCAGCCTATTCCTTTCACAGGAATGGCTTCATCTGCTGCTTGCTGTTAGCTTAATAATCTTTTCCTACTTGAGCTGTCCTTTCT
>JAOXXN010000082.1:6069357-6080196 GCA_026770055.1 Myrmophylax atrothorax
TTCTGATTAACTGTAGGAAAAGATAATTTATTTGCTGCTTTTCGTATAAAATATTCAGACTCCTGGCTCTCATTGGCAGTTGTATTCCATATTTATATAGCTAGGGCTGTTTGCAGAAAGTGAAAGGGATAAAGATAAGAATGCAAATCATCATTCTTTAAACTCCTTACATTTCAAGCAGGAAGAACATCCTCAGTTCAGAAACTTCAGTTCCTCTGTGCCAAGTTTCAAAAATAACTTGCCCCTTCTTTTTCCCCCAGTGCTGAATTGCCTCACTCTTTCTCAGAGCTGTATTCTCATTGTGAAAGGGGAATGGGAACCTGCACACCTGATTTTAGAATGGGTATGTGTTTATGTATAGTTTAGACTGCGGGTGCTGAGGCAACTGTGCTTGTTCCAGTGATGGGAAGGGTACAGAGTGTTCAGGTCAGGCATTAAAAAGTCTTGGTGGCAGGGAATTCAGCTGATGGTGAAGCAATTTAGGTCTGATAACTCTTGGAAGTCTCTGATCCTTCATAGCTATGCAAAGGCCTAAAAATGGGGATGACCAGATGACCAGCGAAGGTGTGTCCTAAGGATAAGATTTAGTTCTTACTAAATGTGGCAGCACTGCTTTACAATCTGTGCTTGCTGAGCTGCTGGTTTGGCCCTGCTTTTCTGTGCACAGTTTTTGGCAGGTGAGCCAGGTCTCTGCTCTTTGTCCTCTGTCTCAAGGTGCATGACAGCCTTGGTCCTCTGTGGCAGAGCTCTGGATCTGTTTGGAGGGACTGAGGCAGCAGCAGTACATCCCAGGGATGCTCAGGGCACAGCTACTCCAAGGTTACAGCTACTCCTTGGCTCCAAGGTTTGCTTCCAGTCAGGATCAGGTTAGTAGTGACAGTGGCCATCCAGTGGCATTTTGGTGCTTTATCTGAAATGAACTGGTTGCCTTCACCACAGCTTTGAGTAGGCAACATTGTAAATGATATTAATTTATTCTCTCAAAGGAAGGTTTAGCAGAATGACCAAGCATTTAATTATCTTGGACAAAGAATTGCTTTTGCCCTCCAGTGCTTGTCTGTGCAATTGAGACACTGCATCTCATGAAGAGTTTCTAATTAGGAAACCTGCCTTCTCCTGGCATTCTTGATGCTAGGAAAGAATCCCACGGATTTCCTGTAAAGAGGAGCTTAGTGAATTTGGTATTGGAGACTTAGACCTACCTGGTGGCTCTGCAGGTGGGATGCCTGTGGATGGGTAGATAATAAAATAACTGGTTAATTTTCAAAGGAACATGATGAAAGGAAAATGGATAACAACCAGAGCAGAGCAAGCATGAGTGAAAAAGCAACTACAGCAAAGTTTCCCTGTGCATTTCTACAGTTAGGCCTTTTTTGTTTGCCTTGTATTAAAGTATTGTTCACTATGCTATTTATCCCTTCTTAACACCAGGGTAGCTCCTTAGAAAGCTTGCTATCCACAAGAGATAAATCTGTTAAATAATGGTACCTGGATTTACCATGCTAGGAGCTGTGAAAGCACAGTGATCAAATCTCAACTCTGGCCATATGTTTTTAGTTTGATTATGATACAAAACAAAAAAAAAAAAAAGGGAAGTGATTTTCCTCTCAGATAAGGAACTTTAAACATGGAGTTAAACAAGCAGTAACATTTTGTCCCTGGCCTCACACATACTTTATTTACTCTGTCTTAACTGTCCTTGGAAAAGACACTTCCACCACCCAGCTGGGGCAGGGGACTTTGAATTACACATGCTGAAGTTACCACTTTCAGTTTGAGGATCACTGTGTCGGTGACTCCTCTCAAGGGTCACCATCAGCTTGCCCCATCCCTGTGCTGTCAGCCAGCTTTGGTAGAGCCACAGCAGTTAAATGTCCTTGTCAGCTCACATGGATCACTGGCTGCTGCACTGGGATCACAGCACTGACTCATGCAACAGGCTGTGGAACTGCTGCCAGGGAATGATGTCCTGCCTTGTTTTCTGCCTTCTCTGCTGTGGACATGGCAAAGGTCAGGTATCCCGTTTTGGCAGCAGGCAGCAATCAGAGCTGGATTCGGCCAGAACACATCTGCTGTACCCCCGAATCTGAGTGTCACTGTCTTCCACTGGTTTTGCTCGGTTACTGGTATGATTAGCCATCCTTTGGAACCCTACATCTGCCTAGGATCCCTAACTCATAGACTAAAAGCTCTCTGGTTTTTAGGAGGAGATGGGCACACTGCTGCAGAGGTGTCCCTGGGCAGGGTCTCTGGTGCATCACCTGTGTGGGGGGAGGAGAGGACAAGAAGGATTTGTTTCTCTCTCATGCAAAGAAGCAAAGTTGAATGTTTCTAGTGCAGCTTGTTGTTACTTCTGCTTTAACTTAAGCTTCTGCATATTGATAAAGCTTTGTCATTAGTCTCATTGGAGTTTAAAGGTCTAAACACCTCTGAACTGTACAGAGTTTTGTAAGAAATCTGTTCTGGTGAGTGTGGGGCAACTAAAAACAGGGTAATTTTATCTAAACATGGATAAGAAACTACTGAGATATGATAAACTTTTCAGTACAGCCTCTGTTAAGCAGAGAAATCTAAATTTAGAGTAGTCTAAGAAGGGATGCTCATAAACAGATATGTGACAGAGAAGAATAAAACAGGCAATGTAAGAGCAACAATCCACAAAAGTATGACTTATAAGCACATATGTGTGGATGGTTTTTTTGAGGGACTACTTTCATTTTATGATAATGAAACAGTAAGGGAAAGATTTTGTGGGATTTGAGGGCAATGGGAGAATAGACTTGGTGAAGAGGTTTGCAGTGAGAAGAATGGGGAATACTGTCTTATTCTTGGCTAAACTGCACCTGGCCTGTGAATCAAGGATTTCAATTTCAAGATGTGTTTATCATGCATGATTCATGAACATCAAGATCAATTTTGTATATGAAATGCCATCTGCATAGAAGGAAACCTTTATATTTTATTCCTAGAACATCAATTTCTAATACTATTTCCAGTGATTACAGTTAATACTGCTCTGGTCATTGTGTGTAGCTGGGTTTGGATAAGAGTGTAATATAATCAGCACCTTTGGTAGATGAATGTTATATGCAGGTCCTGGGAACACATAAAGAGAACTGCCATTTTTTAACAGGGAGTAGGAAAGCCAGGATGGAACAATACATATGATTACAAAAAGCTGCTCTTGCCAATTGCCTTCTCAAAGGCAATCAGCAAAGCTGGTGTGGATTGCAAGCTGTGTGCAGCTACCTGAGCAGAGGATGGTGTTTCCTTCTCTGCCTGTTCCACAGAGAGGAGGCTGAAGCAAGGCAGCCCCGGGCAGTGGGAAGGTTAGTGCTCCAGACAAGGCTGCCTTCCAGCTCTGTATGGGAACTACACTTTGTGATTAAGTTTTCTGCCAAAGAAAATTCTTGAAAGTTCTCCATCTTCCCCATTCCCCAAATAAAACAGGAAGGGAGTGGTTTCATTTAGCAGGACTCAGCTGGTCCCTGGGTTGGTCCCTAATTTCTGCAGAGGCTGTAGGGTGACAGGCACTGTCAGACCTGTGACTGTTCTCCAGGAAACCTGGAAAAAGGCTGGTAGCCCTGGGCTGCCCTGGATCTTGGGCTCAGCCAGTCTCCCGGGGTTTCTGTGACCCCCTGAGGGAGTCCAAGCTCTAGCAAGGCTTGTGGTATTTAAGTTTTCAAGGCAAGTAACTTTTGAGAGCACAACTGAAGTGGGAACTCATTCAGTTTCCAGGCTTTCTGCTGAACAGCTACAACTCAGGGCTGAGTGGGAGGGAGCAGGGAAGCTGCAGAAGTGCTGGTGTCCCTGTGCCATATGGCACACCTGCATAGGTGAGGCAGAGCTTGTGAGGCTGCATTCCCTCACCTGTACAGGCAGCCAGGTGAGCAGGGAGAAAGCTGGGAAATAACTGACCAGTTCCTAAAAGCAGTTTCTTCAGAAATCTTGGTATTAAAATACTGATATTTATGGTTTCAGTGAGACTTCTTGGACCAAGGCATGTAAAAATCTATGAGCAAGCTTTGGGGTTGCAATATAATTCAAGGGAAAAAAAGAAAAAGGGGGGATGGGGAGAAGATACGGAGCAAGAAAAGAATAGCATCTTAACTGTAGCCCAAGTAAGGACTGCTCCTGGTGAGTATGAGAGGTTTTCATAGTAAGAAAAACAAGTGCTGGCTGCATTATGTAAGGTCTGTGATTGATGAGACAGGCACTGCTACACTCGTTCTCTGTCTGACTGTTTATTCCAGCATCCAGGGACAACCCAGGGAGTAGCCTTGGGCCCTTGATGGTGTTTTTTTCTCTCTTTTTGGATTTCACAATGCTTTTTGCCATTTGTGGAGGTCTCAGAAAGGACCTTTTTGTTTTCCTTGTGTCGAGATGTGCTGGTTGTGGGCTCTGCCTTTCTCTGAACTCGTGTGATGGAGCCTCTGGATAGGCTGAATCATCCCCTGACATGGTACTGAGACACTGTTACCCTTGTGGACCACCCTCACGGTGGGAAGGCTAGAACTGCTCCCTAGACTGGAGACAGTTGAGCCAGGACAGAATGAAAGTGAGTCTGGAAAAGGAGTTTCATCCCAAAGAACGTGGTGTGGTTGGCTGGGCAGGACTCATCCTGGCATCACCAGTGCCAAAACATGTGGCATTGCTGGGCATAAACACATAAATCCCCTGGGGACGGGGCTAGTTGGATCCAGAGCTGGACTGGAATGAGGTTTTCAAATGAGAGGATGCAATGCTCCTTTCTGTGTTCCATCTGGGAAATGTGATGTGAATTTGCTGAGGTTATCTTCAAATATTTTTCCTAGTTTTTTAAATTATGTAGGTTTATTTCAATTTTATGCAAGTTTAGAAGTGATGTCATGCATAATTCAAAAATTCACATGTTCTGGTCTGTTTTTCCAACAGCACGTTGCTCATGCAAATTGATGTTCCCCTTGAAGTCTGGTAGGAGCTCTGTTATGATAATTAGTATTTAGATTTTTATTTCTTTTTGTTATGTCCACAAGCTTCAAATGTTCATATTACTCACTGCATCTTTGCTATCTCTGTGATGAAGAACAGGATGGTTCTACCAAAGCCAGAGTCTATAAGGGTGGGGGAAAGACCAGGCCTTTCATGTTTTATAAACATATATTTAATAACATATATTTGAGTAGGAGCCACAGAGAGAATTCAATTTTCATTATTTGACATGATGCAAATTGTACAAAATAAGGGTGCCTGCAATTATGCAAAATTTTAGCTAAGGCCTGAAAAAATTTTAATGTACTCAGCACAGATGGAAAATTAGGGCTCGTTCCTGCTGCTTTTGAAGTTAATGGATATTTTGTGATTGACTTTTAATGAGGTAGGACCCAACCCATAGTTATTAAACTGCAAGCCCTGTGTTGCCTGGTGACAATCAGAAAACCTGCACTTGCCTAACAGAGCAATTAGTCTTGGTGGAAATGAAAAAGCACATCCCCAAACTCTGGACAGAGTGAGCTCCACTCAGCACACATACATGACTGTTCATGTAAATACTCTTCACACAAAAATGGCTACTCACCTTTATGATCTCAGTATCTCCAGAATCCAAAGAATACAAAACTAAGAGCATCTTACTCCAGTATTTTTAGTGGAAAAGAAACAGTAAAATGCATGACTAATTGCATCCCTGAGACAGCAGACCAAAGCATGTACCTGAGTGAGAGAGAGGTGGTACTTCATGGCTGCTGTAAACCTTTAACTCTCCAGAGTGCAGGACTTATGAGTGATACAGCTGTGAATCATGCAGAACTTCATATGGTGCCTGTATGAACTGCTACTGGCATTGATGTTTGGCTTTGGTTTGAGCTGAGGGGTTTTAAGGTCTATTTTCTTTTTGTTTTTGTTTTTTTTTTTAAGGAGGGTTCACATTTGCTGTTTTATGCACCTTGATTGGAGTAACCCAAATGAATCCCAGAGGTGTAAAATCTGACATGTGTCCTTTTCATCCTTTATGTCTATCTCTGGTTCAATGCAATAAATCACTCTCAATATCTTTTCTTCATTAGTGAATTGGTTCTTCAGCTGTTTGTAGCCTTGTATCAACCTGAATGAGAGAGAGGTGGTACTTCATGGCTGCTCTAAACCTTTTATCTCCAGAGTGCAAGCCTTGCAAGTCGTTACATGTTATTAAAGCAAAATACAAATATTTCACACTTTTCTATTAAATTACTCTTCCTGCTGTCCCCATGTTTTTCTCAGTTTTCTTGATCTCTCTTCTGCTGTCTCACAATGTCCTCTCTGCTGGCTAAGACCAGAGGTGTGGTTGTTAGGGATTAACCTTTTTGCACCTGTAATTTCATTTTCCTTCTGTTTTCTTCACATTATGGGGACATTTGCTGTTCATTTTCAGGTGAGATGGCAGAAGGAATGTGTATGTGGAGAGCTACAGAGGTGTGGGTAGGTGCTTGCTCAGCACTCAGCCGAGGCACCTGCTGCTGGAGTGCTGTCAGAAATCACTCACATCTGATGGTGTGTCTGGAGGGAGGTGCAGGCTGACTGGGCTGTGAGCCCTCCCATTCTGGTGCTACATGAACCCTCCCCAGAATGTCTCAGTTTTGTTCCTGTGTGAATTGCACACCTTGGATCCCCTCTGGAGGCAAGTGTAGCTATCTAGTGTGTCTGCTTTGATAAGGGAAGTGGCATATCCATCATTTATATCTTTTAATGTCTCATAAATCCACAAAGATCTACAACATCTGTGAATCTGTCTGTACCAGTTTTGAGGTCTCTAGAGACTTTTACAACTATTTGGTTTTGCGGGGATGACTCTGAGCAAGGGAAAATATGAACTATTTTGTCCAAAGGAATCTGGGGTTTGTCTTGGGTTTGATCAAGTCTGTGAGGGAGTCTCATGGGGCCAGCAAACATTGTCACCTTCTCAGCACTGGGAAATCTCATTCTCTGAGACAGCTACAGTTTTCTTACTTCAGCTGAGCAGTGATTTAGCTTGAGATACATCGTGTCAGACTTCGAAGTTATGTGGGGGAACCCTCAGCTTGCTCTGGGGAAGGACAGAGCTGTGGGATGAGCCTCCTCAGGTTGCTCTCTTAATCTCTGGCAGGTTTTTTCTAGGCTTCAGTTTCATTCCTTGGTGGAATGAACTGGTAACTAATCCTGAAGCCAGGAGGTGTGTGGAGCCTTAGGCCAGGGCCACATCTGGCTGGGTGGGGCACAGCTGTCTCATTAGCCTTGGTCAGAGCAAAGAGGTTTCCCCCTTACCAATCCAGGGCCTTCCCTTCCTATTTCCATGTGGAGAAGCAGCAATACACTGAAAGAAAACCAAAGGTATGGACAGCTCTGATGGCTGCAAAGTGACACTCCTTAGAAAATGTGGATCCTCTCTCAGAGGATTTCCAGGCACCAGGGTCTTTGAGAAATTTTAAAACAGAGCTTAAGCAGAAAATTGAAGATTGGGAGACTGAAATGTCATCAAATTTAAATATAGAAAGATTCATTCTTTGTGACTCTGATACAGGAGAGCTCTTGTTCCTGATTTAAGGCATGTAGGACAAATTGTGCTTAGATATAAGGATATGTTTGAGCTTTTTCTTGGCTTTAACCCTGTTAGCTCACCAAGACACAGAACTGATCATTCTTCTGTAGAACTTTTTCTGCATGACAAAATGAGCCCACATTTTAATGTCATAGTTATGCTGGACTTCATTCACAGTTTAAACATATTAGTTAATATTACAATCAAATCACAGTTGTTTTGAATGAGGTGTGAAATACAGATGTAACTTTCATAGAAATGTTTTTGGTTGGTTGGTTTGGGGTTTTTTAATAAAAAAACTTATTTGGGAACCTGTAACATAGGTAAAGACATGGTAAAATGTTTGAAATATTTGCAGCACAGATAAGCAATATATTGAGTGAAAATTCTGCTTTTGTTTTGTAGAATAGATCAGAACACAAGCACTTCACCAAAAGAAGCAACCGATCAATGTAACAGCTTAAATGAGGTAAGCTTAACCAAAAGTTGAAATATGATGTTATAGTTTTTGAATAGATGTTTGGGGTTTGTTATTTTTAAGGTCTTGGAATAATGTAATCACCTGAGAGTCTTAGGCTGGCTCTTTTAGTGAATCTTTCCTGTCATGTTACTGAAGAAAAGTTGAAAAATGTGCTATGAGACTGCTATAATAGTTTAAAAGCCAGAAGCAAGAGATTTAAAAAAATATTTTAACCAACTTGATGCTGCTTTCTGTTTGCTCAGGAAAGAATCAAGTGCTCAGTATTGACTGTGTGAAATGCCACTTTTAAAGAACATTTGATTTTTTTCCTCTTATTACAGCTCAGAAATGTTCATCTGTTAAATATGTTTTGTTTGAAAATAAGGAGTTCTCAAGGTTACTATGTCCCACATAAATAAACTCTGAACAGTTCGATGTAGTCTAAAAGGTGCTCTGGTTGGTAGATGGGAGGAGGGGAGAGATGAAGAGGGAAAGTGAGGAAAGCCAGGCACTTGAAACAAGCTGCTTGCGCAGGGATTGTGCCAGAAGCACAATGTGAGTAGAGCACAAAAAAGCTGTTTGTGTGATCACATCAAGCAATGGATGAGCCTGGACTAGGTCCTCCTAACAACCAGCAATACGCTGGGCAGGGTGGGGGGGTAAAACCAAGCTTTGCACTTATGCAAAGTGGGAAATCTTATAAAGCATCTGCCACAGCCTTGGGTGTCTGCACGGAGTGCACTTACACACTAACGACACTGGACCTAATCCCACTGGACCTGAACAAGGAGCAGACAACATTTCTAGTGCAAACCAAGACAAGAGAACAACAGAAGCAGCAGGGAAAGAGCGTTGGCGGTGAAGAGAAGTCCATTCCTGTTAAATCGTGGAAAACACAGCTTTGTTTCCATAATGAGCCAGAGAACATCTATGTCTATTAATAGATGCCTGACTTTCATTAAGGGAAAACCACAATGTGCCCTTTTAAAGGAATTCAGACTTAATCTTCTCCCTGCAATGAATTATTTCCTTTGCATTTGTGTCACCGCTGTGCAGCTCACTGCTGAAAATCTCGGTGCTAAAAGACAGGCTCGCTCAATGACCAATCTAAGGGAGCACACTCAGCCTCTGTCAAGCCACTCAAGGCCCTGGGGGAAATCATGAAGTTATTGTTCCTTTTGAGAAGCCCCACTGCAAATATTCACTAAAGCTTCCACTTGAAAGCTTCCTTTTAAAATCCTTGCAAAGGATTACTTTAAGGTTAAGATAAAATATTCTGATAAATAAATCAGTGTAAGATATTAAAACAGAGGATTAGGTCAGAATTTAAAATAAATTAATAGTCAATTAGGAATGAGCAAGGGTTACAACTTGGCGCTTTCTTTTGCAAAATCTTAGATTTTATTGCGTCTCAGATCTCCTGCAAACCCAAATGGACGTTTGTCTTAAGAAAATAAATTCCCTTCTAGGATTGGAGAAAATGGTGTCTCCCTTCACTGCTCACCCGTGGCATTACGGAGACCCAGGGCATATCTTGTTCTATCTTATTGTTGCTTGTTCATTCCCCGTTAAGGAAGCTCTGAATTGAAAATGTCATATGCCTCAAGACACAAATATTGCCATAACAGATACTGCAGAGATTTATTTATGTTCACATAAAATATGCCTATCTTATTTTAACCTGAACTCACAGAATTAAAAAGCTGTTCCAGTGTGACATATAAAAGCATTAATTTCCTTAGAGTGAAGAAACTGAACAGGTTGAAATTTGCTCAGTTTCTTTTCTATATGAATCCCTTCAAAGGCCATTAAATGCTGAAAGCTTGGATTATTCTCCTTCTCTGCCCCAGCTGATTTCATAAATCCAGTAAATCCATCAATAAAGTGGATGTAATATAACAGCTGCCTTTGTGTCCTGGAGGGACAGGAGCTGCCCAAGAGCAGGGCTCAGGCACCAACTGTATGTGGGTCAGGGTGGTGTCAGTTTATGCAGAAACAACCAAGTCTGGGCTTTGCTTCTCATCCCTTCTGTCACCTCCTGGCTGTGGCTGGGCAGAGTTCCTGGCTGGGGCAGTCCTGTTCCCTTTCCCTCTGTTCTGAAATGTACTAAACTTTAGGATGTCCACAAGGATGAAACAAAGGATGCTGATAATAGTAATGCTTTCTCAGGGACAGAAATAATTTCTAAGGACAGGAATTCTCTTTTACCCCCTGTCTCCCATCAGGGTGTGTCCTCCTGGTCCCACAGTGCTGATCCTGCTGGGCTGGATATTGGCACCTCGAGGTGGAGAGGGGGTTACTGATGGCACCCAACCATGACAAGGCTTATAAGCTGTTTCAGGGTACTGCCACTCATTGCCACAGCATTTTGGTGATGCATTGGGACAGTTTGTTCTTTCAGTGTCCCATTCTGTAGAGGGATTTAACAGTGGGTGGTATTTATCTCTACATGTAAAAGATTATCTGTCATCTCAGTAATTCCTTGCCCTAAAGGCCTCAGCTCTGTATTTTCGATGATAATTGGTTAGAAGGAGAGAAGGTCAGTGGGGCACAGGCTTATTTGTAGGGATGGTGCCTTCACTACAGGCTGAGCTTCCTCTGCAAATGGCAGTCCTTTTGTACCATGCCCTCTCCAGTAGGCAAGGGCATGATACTCCAGTGGCTATAGTTTCTTAAAGCATTATTAAAAAAAAAAAAAAGAGGTGAGAAGCACCACACTCTTCCCCTTTCTGTTTTCTTCCAACTTCCTGTAAATATCTTTATTTTGGTGTTATTTGAAATAACATACCTTGTTTTTCCTCTAGTGGAATTGGCATAGCTCAAGATCTTTGAACTGTCAGTTGCTTTA
>JAOXXN010000082.1:6080296-6105590 GCA_026770055.1 Myrmophylax atrothorax
TGAACTGTCAGTTGCTTTAAAAAGAACATAATAAGAGATAAGAAACCTTTGTCCAAGAGAATTATAATTGGTGCTTCTTCAAACTTTCAGGATACTCTTCTTAAGAGGCAACAATATGGTTATTTTTCCAAAGAAATTTAAGGATCCATTCTAAATATTAATATGTCCTTTCATTTGCATTTTCATGGGTCAGGAATTGCTGCATCAGAAACACTAATGTCTGGCACAGAGTGAAGCTGGAACATGGATCAAAGCTGAAGTATTTGAACTGAGATAATTTGTTGATATAGAATGTCAGTTATACTGGTTTTCAATATAAGAGTTTACTGAAATTGATGATGGTACCCACTATGGCCTAACTTTTCCCTCTGTGTATTTTAGCTGTTTGTATTGGTTTCTAACATGTTTAGCAATTTCTTTGCCTGGTTCATCAGGGGCAGCATTGTGCTTGGCCTTTGCTTAAAGCTGTGTCTCCTTATGTGTGTTCCCTTAAACACGAGGTGACTTTCCATGGATACTGTTCTGGGGCAGTCCCACAGTTCTCAGCTGTGGGTTAGGAGTAAGATGGGGCTGATGGCACACTCCAGATTCGTCATCTTCCTGGAAACATCAAAACAATCAAAGCTACTTAGTCCCCCCCCCCCCCCCCCCAAATCCCTGTAGAGAGCACATTCATGAAAATATATAAGCTATTTCTATTATTATTATTGCTATATGAATCTTTTTAGTATTTGGCAGTGGCTCAAAATATGCCATCCACCCACCTTCCCAGATGGGTGAAAAATATAATTTAGAGCAACTGAATATAAACCAGCTGGTGAATTACAGCAGAAGCATTGCTGAAGTATAATGTTTAACAATGTAGTCTGTGTGAATTATTTCATACTGAACTTCCCATAAATATTAATCTATCATAAGAAATAGGGATGCAAAGTGAATGTATTTTCTTGATAGGGGATTTTTCTTGTCAAATGCTTGAAGTAAACAGTCCATGAAGGTTAGGTACTTCTGAAAGACATTCACTTATGTTCTCCTGCTTGGTGCGTTCTTCTAGTTTGCTCATCTATGTTCTCCCTACTTTTTGTCAGCTGTTCTCATGATAGTGTCCAGGCTGGGATCAGAGTCCTCACTGGTTTGTGACTGGTTAGTCACCTGTTGATGGATGACATTGGTGACTGTAAAATGTTGCCCATCTATTGTGATAATTCCACAGCCACTTTGTTTGGGTTTAGCAGGGATGAGAGTAGAAAACGAGGCCTGTCATGTCATGAAAAGCCTTCCCAAAACAGTGCCATGGGTACGATTCAAGTCATCACGCTTCCCTTGACAAGGGAATTCACTGCCCCTTGAAAGCTGTTGGGGGTGAGAAGGTTTCCATAATTTTCCTGAATTCTATAAAAGAGATGAAAGGATCAAGGCTGGAAGTCTTCCCTGCTGTTTTCAGACAAACTAGTTTGTTGCTTAATTTTGGTTGGGTTTTCTGGTTTTTGTTTTTGTTTTTTTAATATACCCTATACTGTCATCCTTGGGTTTATACAAAAAAATATTTACAACAAAAGTAATGCAAGGACATGTTAAACTACTCACTGCATAGGTGACATTGTTACACAAAGAAAATCAAGTCAATAAACAAATTAATTTTTCATTAAATGAATCAATACATTGGTTTCAGAATGGGGAAAGGAGCTTTTTGGGGTATAAACTTGAGATTTTTTTTTCTGTTACAACTCTTATGATTTTCTTAAGAAAATGCTCTTCATAAATATGTACCATTTGGGTGACTTAATGTTATACATATATTCTGTATGTGCCAGCTGTGTAATTATTAAGACAGCCTAGTGTGATTTTGTTTTATGTTGTGAGCTGTATTTCCCTTGAGATGGGGGAACTGAGTGCGTGGGGGTAGTGACTCATTTTGCCCAGTCAGATGGAGATTAGGGTTTTCACAGTATTTACATCACAGCAAGATGCTTGTGTCAGATTGTACACTTTAATACTGCATGGAGCATTAAAGATTAAAATGAGAAATGGACCGAGCATGACACAGTAGCTGGAAGTGATGTGGTAGATAACTAGCCCTGTCTTCATTGATTTGTCTGCAGCAAGCGACAATGGAGTGTTGGTTTTACCTTTGCAGAGGATCCCAAATGATCTGGTTGCCCTGTAGAAGCAGCAGTAGCCTACACAAAAGCTGTGTCTATATAATGAAGTATCTCTAAAAAAACAATTAAAAAAATATCTCTTCCAAGAGTCCCACGAGGGAGCATGTTATCAGTAACTCTTTGTTCACCACTGTGTACTGCACTCACAAGCTGGAGAGGGAGATTTGGTTTTTTATGAATGGTAAACGGGGAGGGACAAAATGTCATCAGATCGTGATGTCAGCCCAATGAATGAAATACTTCCTTAATGTATTGCTCCAAGCCCAAGAAAAGGGACACCATCTCAGTTTGGCTTCCTAGAATAAATCGTCTTTTGCTGACGAAGACATCTTTCCCACGTGTCATGAATAATCCATGTAAATTGGGACTTAAATAACCAGGAGTCAAGAAACTCGTGGCACAGTGCACGTTTGTTGCCTCGCACGTCCTCCCGGAGCTGCCAGTGGAACACCCCTCTGCAGGCACCGCTAATGGGCTCCGGGAGTTGAAGCGCTACTGCTGATCCCTGCTGTTCTCCATCCATCCCAATGTTCTGCTTTTGTCTGCAGAATTCTTTGTTGAAGCTCCAAGCCCTGGAAAGCGACCTGTGCTCCGCGTTCCTGCCCAGCCAGGAGGACGCTCCGCAGCTGCCGGCACCCAGGGATGCGGCCCCTCCAGCGGCGCAGGCGGATGGGGCCGGCGGCGGAGGTAAGAGCTCCTCTCATGGTGTGTTCTCATTTGCAATTATAAAACAGCCTTGTGACTTGCGGTTTAAAATCAGGTTTGCAGCCCTCTGGGAAACTGCAGAGCTAATGCAAAGCACCATTTCCTGACGCAAATGCTGTGTAATGTGAAAAGGGGTGATACCTGTTAAAAGCACAGAAATTAATGGCTGTCACCCTCTGGATTTCTGAGAGGGAGTCTGGATTTTCAGACAGATTTTAAGAATCCTGATTCTTTTATTTTCAGTTTTAATCTGTTATTTTTTCCCAAGTAAATTTACTCTCTTTACTTCCTATGTCTGTATTGTGTGAGATCACCTGCCATATCATGTAATTCTATTTTTGTCATTCTTTTTGTCAGAGCAATATCACTTCATTTCTCCTATTATTGATTTTAATTTAATGCATCAACAGAGAGATAGCGAAGGTGAGTTTTACAGCATGTGGATTTTAATAATTTATGAACCCTTATTATCACCCATACAGGCAAACTGTGGTGTGTTACCTTTCCCTCTTGCCTCAATATGGAAATAAATAGCCCTAAGGCTCAGCACTATTTTTGTCAATTCATAGCTTGTAGTCCCAGGGCTTGGCAGAGTCGTGATGCTCAATAGAAGAGGAGTCACTGTTCGTGAAAAATAGGTCAAAGGAGTATGACTAATACATCTCACAGACAAGTGACATGAATACACAAATACCTAAGTCGTGCACCATGCATGGTTCAAATTAAGGCAGGTAGGTCAGTAAATCCCTTTGCAACTGATGTTTCATATCAGAATAAATCTAGGTTCAGAAGAACTTATTTCAGGAGCTGCTTGCTCAGAATATTCAGCAAAAAATAACATTATTTACCTAGAAATTCTAAAGCTTGATGTTTGGATTGCAAAATTAAAGAAAAAGTTATGTAGAAGTAAAATTACTATGAAGATGAAGGAACGTAAAAATCCTAAATGTCATAAGTTCTAGCTAAAAATAGTGAATGCTTTAGCCTAGCTAGGCAAATACCTTAATAGCTCTTGGATACAGGTACGGACTTGGACTGGTGATAACCTTGTGAGGCTGAGGCAGGTCTCATATGTGCTCTGCATAGGCAGAGACACTTCACAGGTCATCTAAAATCTGCACTGACTCTTTTCCTTTATGACAGGGTGGGGTTTTCCTCCTTTTCCAATGGTTTACTGTATTATTTTTTTCTGGTAGTCTCATAGTTCCTTGTTAGATGGTTCATAATTGTTTCCTTTCCTTAATTTTTTTGCTGTTTTGATTAGATTTTATTTTATTCATGCTGTTAGTGGCCTCTGCTTCCAATACCCTCTCTGCTCCTACTTGCCCATCTGCAGCTACTCAGGGAAATATTGCATGATGTAGCATTTCTCTTGCACAGTTCAGAGCATGCTCTGTCACTCCAGCACTTCAAACTCGTGCTTGAGTTAAAGCTTCCCTGTTTAATGAGTTTTAACATGCACTCATTCCTGCTAACATCTGCTTTGTGGTTGTGGTATTTTTAGTAACTTGCCATTTTGCATAGACAGAGCTGGTCCTAATTCTGTCTCTTAAATTACTACTGAGATCTTCTGATGCACTGAGTTAAGGTACAGTTGTCACATGGGACTATTGGCTTCTTCAGCTCAAACTTGGATGGAAATCCAGAGATTTGTATCAGACTTGGAAGAGAGTTTTTGGAGGGTGTGCCATATATGTTACATCTCTATTTATTAGCCTTTCCTCAGTAAATCAGGCAAAATAAGCAGCATCCTTTCATTCACATCCCAGTCAACAAAAATTGGCAAAGTGTACATTGTATGTATGGTGAAGGTAGAACAGGCTAGCAAAGTGATGGGGTATTTCAGGATGCAAATTTTAAAGGGATGAACAGCATCTTGTCTCTGAGCAAAGTTATCAATTTCCAGTTTACTTCTGAATATGTAAAAACAGAATTAGAGTTGCCAAAGGGAGACCATAAAGAATTGCTAGGGGTTACTAAGCTAATTTTTTAAAGGGAAAAAGAAAGAAAAGAGAGGTATAATCTCTACAGCTTTTGGATATGAGTATACATCAAATAACTTGTGACTTGAGCAGTGAGCAGCTGAACCTAGCTACAGGAAGTTCTAAATGGGTTTGAAATTAAAAATCCTGGCAGTGGCCTTCACAGATGTAATGTGTTGAGGGCTGAACACATTGCAACTGGAGATTATTTTTTCTATATGAGATTTCAGTGTATTATTGTTTTACTTAGAGAATATCAGTGGCATAAATGTAGGCTTGTACCACAGGACTTGTCATATGAAGTCCATCTTATGAACATGCTGCATAAGATAATGAAAGTGACTTTAAGTCCAGTCCAGCAGATGAGATGGAGTAGATGCCAATGGGCAACTTACTAGATTTGGTAGAGGTGGCTTTAATTTTGGCAAAAAACAGAGGATAAAATTACACCAGGCACATGAACACAAGTAGGAGTTTGGTCAGTTCATGGGCTACTCTCAGGATAATGCTTAGTGTCTTGTTTAGGAACTATGCAGAACTCGAATCAGGATGATGACCTTAAGCTTCATTTAAAGATGGAGTTGGTTAGAACTTGTCATCACCCTGAGGTGTTCCACTATTATGGTAATTAGGCCACATAAATGAATCAGTTTGAATTGTTTGCTGACCACTTCTGAACAGAAGGGAGTACGTTAATGCACATGTAGTAGAGTTGGAACTAAAGTCTTTCTTGGGCCATACCAAAGTTGTACCAGTGTGCAAGGCTTAGCAAAGCAATGCTGTCAGAAGGCCCTGGTGCCAAGGAAATGAAAGTGCCCTGGCCTTTGGGAAAAATCCCCAGTTTCATCTGGCATGCACGTTGTCTCCCTTTCTGAGTAAAAAACTTCCACGTGTTTGGTTTTACACTGGAGCTGCACCAGCCACTCCTTGTCCTTTGCATTTATCTTCAAGGGTTGTTTAGTCTTGAATATGTGCTTTTCTTCCATTTCTGAGACTGGGTTGGGCCAAGGAAAATTGCCTGGTTGTAAATGTGAAAAGGAACAAATGGCTGTGACCCTGTGGTCTATCAGCAGTACAGTCTCTTGCACGAGGGGTAGTTCTAGACCCACAGGAAATCAGAGTTCAAATGCTGGAAAGTTGTTTCCTGCACCTGTCATGCACAGACTGGCTGATCTTTTTATCACATCATTTTCCTTTCACAGTGAGGGGATTGCTACTTAATATCACATAAAAGAATTTATTCCTTGTAATAACAGAGCATGAGAAAGTGTGAAACTATTCTTAGTTAACCTACTTCACAGTGATTACATGTTTCTTGAAGTTCAAAGATGGTGAAATTAAAGGGAGGAAGCCAGGTCTTCTCCCTGACAATATTGTTCTTCAGAATAAAAACACCCAGCAACAACAGACCAAAACTCAACCACAAGTATTAATTTTTTAAAATATTACAGGGTAAGGAGAGAGTACTTTCCAAGAAGAGATAACACTTTTGTTGCAGAACAGCAATTATTGCAGCCATTATCACTGTGTTGTCAGTGGTTTCCCACAGCTGGTACAGTGCTCTACCCTTTCTTCTCCCTGTTGCCTTTCTGGATGTCTCTCTGAGAGGATTCGAATCTCACACATGATTTAGGAGATCTGGGTGTTGCTCTGGTATCTTGGAGAGTTGAATTTGACTTACAGAGTATGAAGTACTTAGAGGAAAGAAGCAAGGTTAGAATTAATAATCAGTTACATTGTCTCATTATGTAAATGCTCAACATAATTTTAATTAATGGTGGAGTCAAGGGTAGATGAACTTACAGATACAAAAGTCACATGTAACTTTTGCATGACAGACTAAACTGTGATTATAGTATAGTATTTTTTTGTTGTCTGTAGAGCAAAAAGAGCTGGATAGCGCCCAATAAAGTGATATTTTAGGCCATTGTAACTACTGTTTTTTAAATCAAGTTGTTTTCTAGTGAAAGATGCTGCTCAAGGCTGGTTTTCCCCCACTGTTCCAGTGCAGCAATAGGGATTTGCAGCTTCAGTATCTGTTGGGCAGAGGGCAAATACAGTGTACTGCAAAGGTTCCATTAACATCCTGACAGAAATACCACTCAACATGGGAATGTCAAGTCCCATGAGCAAAGGAGAAAATCAAAAGAAAGTGAAGGTGAAAGAACTTACCTAAAGCTGCCAGTTCTGTGAGTAAATACATGTACAGTTGTTTTTCTGTGCAGTTTTGGACTTTCATTGAACAAAAAGATTCTGTGAAATGTATTAGAATGCAAGCCATATGGCAGATACAACACTGATTAGAAATAACATGCATGCTGCCTGGAAATGCAAAATAATAGATAGGAATTAAAAGGCTGTATATATAAATGGGTTTAGAAAAAAAATAACATAGCTGGTGAAAAATATAATGTACTGTGGAAACTGCTGTAGGGGAACCTGAGGCAGAGCACAATCTTTGCTTTAACAAAGCAAAGCAGAGAGAATTTTTGGGCAAGGACTTTTACAATAAGAGTGTGGAGTGTTTCCCTGGAAAGGATAATCTGCTCTAAATTGCAATCATCTGACAGCAAAAATATGGATTAGGCTACATCAAACTCATCTATTTCAACTACTGAGGGTGAGGAACAAGATTCAATCTTTCTTCCCGTTAATGTACTCAGGCACAGCAAAGGGAAGATGAACTCTGGATATTCCCTGGAGGGGATTGTGCCCATTATTTTTCATGTTACTCATAAACAGAACCAATGTGATGCAGTTCATCAATTCCTACTTTTTCTACCTTTGACCATTGCTATTAAACAAATTTTAACTTTTGAGGAACCTGAGGTGAGGTTTCCATGTGTAGTCCAACACAGGATCATGAGCCTGACTCCTTCAGGCAGCAGTCACTGCCCACTCCCTCGAGTAACTAACTGGAATGTTACTGGTGGTGGTTGTTATTTTTGTTTCTTGTGTTCTTTAGACCCATGGATGTTACTTCAACACTTAAAATTCTGCAGGATATTGCAAGCAGCCCTGGAGGTTCTTAGCATCAGGATATATATTTTTGATCTTCCTTTCTTTTCACCAAGGGACTAAAAGATAAATCAGAAAATTAAACTTATTTTGTGCACTCATTGTCTTCATTGGGAATGTGGCTCTCAAAAGCAAACACATCTATGAAAATATAAGTAATCTTACTGCTCTGGGAAACTCTCCATCTTTATATTATACTTCATTGTTTATAAACACACCCATCCAGCTTCTCCTGTGGAATTCAAAAATTATTTATGTTAAACCAGTAACTGTACTTGTATTTTCTCATCCCCAGTCCTGTGTTCATCCTGCATGTGATCATTTGCTGAGCTGTTTGCTGTTTCCTTTGAATACTTCTGTAGTAAGGACAGACTTGTATTCACCCTTGGTAGCTCCACACCTTGTGAGTGGCCCTCGGTCCACACTGATTTGTGCTTTCTTTCCAGAGCCTGTGCCAGCCCACAGAGACTGGCAGAGTGACATGGAGAGCAGTCCCCAGGAACATCACTCCCTGGGGACCAGTCGGCTGCTGTATCACATTACAGATGGGGACAATCCTCTCTTGTCACCACGCTGCTCTATCTTTAGCCAAAGCCAGAGATTTAATCTAGACACAGAGTCTGCCCCTTCTCCACCAAGTGCTCAGCCTTTCATGGTGTAAGAAAATGCTTTAATTCTTATGCATTTTATAAACTTTTTCTACAATCCACAACCTTTGGCTCTTCAGGGGTTTTTGTTTTTTAGTCACTGTTATGTCATAAACAGGAAATTTTTATATTGTGTAGTATTTTGACATGGGTAATTTGCAATACCATAAATAGGAACTAGTGTTTCCTCAGTCATAGCAGAGTACAACATTGTTTCAAGTCTTTGTTAATCATAGTTAGCAAGGACATTTTTAAATATTAGTAATTAGTGTGATAAGATAGAGAGGACTATCATAGTATGGTACCAAAAATTTCAGCTGTAACTGAACTCTAACTGAAGTAATTTGCTAGATGTGACAGTACCATAAAGTGTATGAACAGTCCCTATATGTGATTTCCAGAAACCAAGGTGTGATTACAGAGAGAAATCAACCTTGCTTATATACAGAACTTCATCTGCATATGGATAATAATCATATCTATTGATTTGCAACTGTAAAGAGTCAGAAGCTGAACTGCCTTCAAAATGATAATGTTTATTCCCAGTAATGAAAAACTCTCTGAGCTTAATTTTATAAATCATGCCATTATAGGTGGAAGATTTATGAATTAAGATGTGGGTGTTAAATGTAAATACTGGATCAGATTTTGACCTACTAGATAATTTTTTTGAAAAATATTTTGAAACTCTGCAATTAATTAAAAAAAAGGGAATGAAAGACAGGTGTTGAACCCATTAGTAGACCCCAGGGGTACCTTCAAGCAAAAGCAATTATTTTATGCTTACTTTGTAAAACTAAGCTGCCTCTGTCTTGTGAAAGAACATAGCTGTGAATTCTGAAGTGCTAAGACAGGGTTAAGGTGTGCCTGAAAAAAGGTCCATTATAGCCAGTTCTTAGATCCAACTATGCTTTTGGCTTTTGCAGACCAAGAAGTACTTCCAGATGTAGCTGTGAAGACTTCAAAGAGCCACAGACAGTAACACAACTTACCAAGCACCTGCAGAGCCTCAAGAGAAAAATTAGGAAGTATGAAGAAAAGTTTGAGCAAGAAAAAAAATACCTGGTAAGATAATAATTGAAAAGGAAATACTACAAGAAGGAGGCAAGAATCCCAGTGTATTTAAATTGATGCAAAACAATATGAAAAAGGGTATTTTTAGTAAAATGAAATGGGGAAAACTACCATGAGGGAATATCTTTTTATCATCTTCCACTGTAAGCAGTGGTTTTGAGACTCTAATTTACATTTTCTTTGGATTACCTTTGTTGCAAACTATCCATCTTTGAGAAGTGTGAATCAGTGAAATGAAGCTGACAGGCTTATGAACCAAAATGATGCAAAAGATAAAAAAACAATGAAAAGCTACTTCATCACTTTGTAGAAGTCATTTGCTTGGGAGCTGTTGCTCTGCTGTGAAGACTCCTCCATTCAGGCAGACCCCTGTAAACCTCCAAAGCATTGGGCTCAACAGAGGCTGCTGGCAGAAATTAGAGAAATAAAATCTGTGGGGAATTGTTTGAGGTCAGTGGTGAGCTCTGTGCCCTCGATAAAGGATTGCTCATATCCAGCTAGTTTGTGTCATATGAACTGGGTAGTATCAACATATCAAAGCACCCCTGCTGCTAAGGATGTGTACAATATGAAATAGGGGAGCTTGTGATATTTTGAAACTATATTAAAATTAGGAAAATCATATATTACCTTGTAATCCCACTGATGTCTGAAACCTTAAACTTGTGAATTATATGGCCCAATGGTCATTGCACGCTCCTAGGAGCAAAATTTCATACATAAACAATCCTCAAACTGTGACCAGGAAAGAAATTATTTCAGAAGCTTAATTTTGTAAAAGTGTTTTGCCATTTTAAATATAGAATTGTAGAATCAGTTGGGTGGGAAGAGACCTCTGAGATCGTAAAGTCCAACCCTTGATCCAAACCATTGTGATTACTAGATTATGGCACTAAGTGCCACGTCTTAAAATATCTGAGTTTTGAGAACGCAGTGTAAATTGATTTAAATTTGGAGGTAATTTCTAAGTGCAAAGAAATAACTGATGTACAAAGCTTTAGCTGTTAGTTACTTTTGAAGTCACTCTTGCAGAGGATTTTTTCATTTGATTATTTAAGCAGCTCAGTTGAAATTTTTAAAGTGCTGTTTCCCAAGAGAATTCCTGTCTTAAAGCAAGGGTTTATCCCTGCCAGGGACAGAGAGCTGCAGTTACTGTCCTGGCAATCACTTAGGAACTTGACTAAAATTAGGTATTTGATTAATCCTTTTCAAGTCAGTGAGATTATTTACCTGATTAACCAGAGACTTAATTGTTGTTGGGTTTCTTTTACTATCAGAGACTAAATGCTCAGGCCCATGGAGCACTGTGGGCCACAATGGGGAGAGACAAATCACAGCAAACTAATGCCACGATCAGGCCAAATGCTCTGCGTGGCACCACGACACCGTACAGTGGGAACTGAGGGCATTTTGTAGCACACAGGGTTTTATCTGTTTGATCATTTAACTCTCAATTCTTTCTGTTTCTTTACATTCTTTACATTTTTCTTTGCATTCAGCCTTCCCATGGTGACAAGACTTCCAATCCTGAAGTTCTGAAATGGATGAATGCTTTGGCCAAAGGTCGTAAGCAGCTCAAAGGTACTTGATAGCACGTTGTTTCCCTTTATTGCTGGAGCTTTGGAAGTAGGAGTGCACCTGGAATCCTTTAGAGTCAGTTTTCTAACCTCGCTGCTCTGCTTATTTTTCACAGTGCATGGCAGTAAGTCTGCCAAAGGCAACAAAGATATTAGGGACTATCACTTGCCTTGATTCCTGAAAGCAGGGATTAAAGTAAGCCAGTTCAACCTTCATGACAAGACTGGAAAGGGGAAAATGACACCATCTCTCCATTGTCACTATAAACATTCATGCAAAAGGCAATGCTATTCTGAGTATTTTTATGAGTGTCTGAATTACAGAAGTTAAAAGTTTCCTTGTAATAGCAGAAGTGTAGGTGAAAATGTTTCTTCAGGACTGAGGATACACATCTCTAAAGATTTAATTTATTTTGGTAATAAAACCAGATCTTTCCTTGATATTAGATTTGGTCTTGAGGGTCAGGTTTTGCCCTTGACTGTCTGCATATCACTCCATTAACCTCTGGGATTGTATCACATGCTTTCCCTCAGGGAGAATGTAGCCAAGAGAGATTGATTTTTTTCCTTAAGGCTATTAATAATTTATCTAAATATTTTTTCCCTGTTATAAATGGATTCTCACTACTAAATAAATTGTAGTGTTATCTTTCGTCTCTGTTCTGGATATAGTTAATGATGTAGATATAGATGCTGTGATTGTGGTAAATAAACAACTAGAAATCCATCTTTCAGTAAACTTCTTCTGGAAAGTTCTCCCTTGAGTACTATTCTGTATGATTACATTATTATTATTATTATTGTTGTTGTTATTTTTCCTTGACCTTTGTGTTACAAATCCAGGAAGGCCAAATGAGAAGAAATGGCCAATATATGTAGTTAACTTTCTGAAGATTATCCTTCTGACTCAACCATTGCTTCTCCTGGCCAGGGGGTCCAATTTTCATAGATCAGCCTCATCTTCACACCTAAAATGCCTTGATCCTGTGACAGCCCTTGATTTTATTATTCTGAATAATGGCACTGCTTTTTAGTGAAGCAAGATTCATGACAAGTACAACTGAAATGGCAAACACTCAAATGCTTGTAGGTCCTTCTTTAAGTTCATAATGTTGTCCATCATTTCTAGTTCTATGGGTTTACTAAAAGTTGTGTTTTTCCCTGTAAAGCTGGTCTATGTCCTCAGACTGTCACAGCTAAAACATTCTGTCCCTGTTTCTGCATGGATTTCAACAAATTTAACACATCTAGAGCCATCAATCTTCTGCCTTGCCCAAGGTGCTTCACCAGCCAGGAACAAAGTCTGGTTTGATGGTGGCTAATTCAGATAGTAATTCAATTTTCTTGTTGCTCTGTGCAGGTCCCTGGAGCTCCAGGGTCTTTGGCTTGGTGTCAAGCTAATACACTTGCATACTTTATCACATCCAGGCAGGTTGCTGACTGGGAAGCTTGAACACACTGTAACCTGTCTGTCTTCTGGGTTGCTCAGGTGCTCTTCTGCCAAGGGAAGTAATTTAAGGAAGTGGCTGTTCCTCCCTGTGAGGACCACCTTGGCCTGGCTGGGTGGGCACTGCAGCCTCTGGAAGGGCCGTGGATGATCTAAATGGCACTGGAGAGCAGTGTTGGCTGTGCAGACCTGGAGTGCACGTCTCCAGCAGCCTGGCATGGAGGGCTCTGTGGCACAGCTTGGCCCCCCAGCCCTTCTCATGCTCCTCCCCAGCTGTGCAGCAGCACAGAAGGCAGGGAAGCACAGCTCGGGTGAGAGGGGGCAGGTGCTGCAGAGACACTGCACTGCCCCTTGCTTAGGAAGGTGTCTTTGAGAGACACATCCCTGGACAGCAATGCCCACAGCAGGCATAGGCATGTTCTTACTCACCCAGAGAGAGCACGGGTTTAGTGAGGAGAGGGAGGGGAGAGAGGGAGTTCTGCTTCCATATTCCTCCCACACCAAACCTCCCACAAGTATTCTCTCACTATTTTAAGTCCCTTTCCTAACCTCGCTCCCACTGAAATTCAGCACTAATTCATACCCAGCCCCCACTTCTTAACCCAATGCCTCTTCAGTCCTCACCTTTGTGTCAAAGATGAGCTTGGGGAAAAAAAGAGAATTACATACATGCTGTAAATGTCATTGTCATGGACACATGGCAATGTGTCCTGGACCACTGGATTTCCTTTTAAGCAGATAAAAGGTTTACATGTTAAAGTGAAGCAGAATTACTTTCCTATATATCTGTGGTATGATAATAACTGCATGCAAGTAGGAAAGTTTTGCTTTGTTTTGTTTGTTTTTCTTCTAGTAGTGTCAGAGGAAACTGCTTTGCAAATATTTCTAATGTACCTACTTGCCATGTAATTTGCTTTTCAGAGCTGAAACTTAGAATGTCAGAAGAGCAAAACTCCTCCACAGCAGCCCAAAGAAAGGATCATTGTGAAAGCACTGGAACCTCTAAAGAGGTTGGCACACAGGAGGCCACGAGCATGGAACCAGCTCCCTCAGTGGAGGAAACCATGGACAGTGTACTGAGACGGCTAAAGGAGAAAAGACAACACTTTAACCTTCCTGAGACTATTAAGGTATTTAACAAGCATGGCTGTTTCCTTCAGAACTGTATCACCCAAGGCAGGTACTAGTGTGTGTATTAGTGGCTCAGAATGTGTCCCTTGTGTGCATCCTCTGCCAGCTGGCACCACAGTCCAGCTTCTCTCTTAGTGAGATGGGAGCTCTAGTGCTGTTTTCTGAAGTGACTTCTCTGGGAAATGTTGCTCAGACAAGAGGTGCAGAAGGCTTGTTCAAGTAGAGCTGAGCACTTTTTGCTCACAGCAGCCCGAGTAGAACTGTTTGCCAGGCACTGCTGAAACCTGCCTGCTCGAGGCTGTGTGTGCTGGCAGAGTATGTCCTGGTGTGCTGAAGATGGTGACAGCAAATGCAATCCTATCTTGAGCCCACAGAAACTGTGTGACTAAAAACCTTCCTGAAGTCCTTTTGATGATAAAGGACCCCTCCCACCTGAGAAATGCTGAAAGGCTCTGCCCTGCTGATGCACTGAGGTCCTGTGGGGAGCACAACCATCCAGACTGCTCTGCCTTCTGATCTTGTACCTTTACTTGTGCTGGTACTGTCTCTGCTCTTCCATGTTCCTGGTTATTCTTCTAAATGTAGGAGCAATATTCCATGAGACATGATTACTTGTCTGGGCAATTAATTTTTTATTTTAAACTAGCACATATTTTAAAGTTGTGCTGCACCTTCCTGTTCCTGGCACACTGTAGGGTGTCTGAACTGATACACACCACCCATAAAAATACTTTTCTGGGGGGCTACTTTGCTATACAGCCAAGCAAGAGAATAAATTCTGCCCTCAGAGGTACCTAAAATCTAAATGTTGACAGTAGCATTTAGACTCTGGCTGGTGAATGAAAAAGGGGACAAGGAGGGGTGAAGAGCTAAAGGCTGAACTATGTGAGAACTAAGAAATTATTCTGGGTGGATTTCAGTAGCAGAGAGAACCCAGCAGATACAATTTTTAATTTTTGTTTTGTTTTGTTTCTATTCTTAGTTCTTAAACAACTGGTTGCTATATAAAACCCAGAACTGTGCATAACAATGCCAGTGCTTCTGAGATCTTGAGCTCTGCATACATGACTGATTTTTTAATTGTTTCTTTTTATATGCTACTTTTTAAAAACCTGAAATGGAAAAAGTGTTTCATAACCAGAAAACAAAAGAAGACAATAAAACCATGCTGTTCTGCATATAGTCCTAAAAACCCAACAGTGCAAACTGTAGGATAACATTTTCAGTTATTAAATTGTTTTTTATTATGCAAGGAGTGAGATCAGATGACAGCAAAACAGATGTCAGTGAGGAAACTCTTATAAGACTAAGACTAAGACTAAGCTGGGTGTGGGTCTCTGTCCCACTAATTTTTCTATTTATTGGACTTCTCCTGGTTTTCCAAGATAACCTCCTAAATCTGTACAGTGGATGTGCTGTCTTGAAATATTCTTACAGAGACTACAGTAATGTCAATTAAATGTTTGCACAAGTCAATATTTTCAAATGCTGTTTTTATTCTTGGTGAGAGAACTTGTGTTGAGAGAACTGTTTGTTAGCAAAGGTGTTTGGTAATAGTTATACCAAACTGCTGGGAAACAGTCTTGAGTAGGAGTAACATGAAATCAAATTGATCTATTTCAAAATGATATATTTTAGCAGCTCCCTGAGTGTAACATTAAAAAAACATTGGATTTTGATTATGACTCATCCTGGACTTTTGGGGGAGAATGAGGTTTATAGCACTGGTGATGTGAAATGAATCAAGGATGTCTAATGGTTACAGCAAAGATCAAAGGCTTCATTTCAGATACAAACAACTTTGCTGTTACTGTAGATATTTCTTATGTGCAACATTTTATCTTGTATATAACATTTAAATCCTGTACCAGAATCTGAGCCAGATTAACAGTAAATAGCAGCTAAATGTTTCTTTTTCCAATATTTAGTTATTTTGGGCAAGGATAGTGTTTCTGTAAAAGCCTGCCAAGTTCTCCCCTGAAGTTCCACTCTGGAAAGGCTTAAGGCTCTGCTGAAATACAAATGAGAGATTGTGTGTCCTTCAGAGAGGTGCAGAGTAAAATCCCAGTGTGACTAAAGAGCACAAACCACAAGACCTGAATATAAAATAGCAGAATGTGGTTTCCAGAACTGAATAACCCTCCTGCAAAAGAGCCTGTAAGTAAAGTCATGGAATGAGAAGGTGTAGAGAAAATTGGGGTTGGCCTGTGAATGGCTCAGTAACCCACAAAGGGGTGGCCACCTGGTACTGTTTGCCTCACTGGCTCCTTGTGCAGGGAGCTGGTGACTTGTGTAATAGTTCACCTTCTTTCTGCTTTGGTGTTCAGTGCTGCTTTGCAATGAGCCACCACACACCCCAGGAGGCAGCTTTGGCCCTGGGAACCCACAGCCTGTGCCTGCATGGAAACAAAGCACTGCCTTTGAGGGGCCCCAGGCAGGCCCAGCCCTTGCTGTCCTGCTGTCTGTCCTTCTGTCCTCAGTTTGTATTTTCTGTCTGGAAAAACAACAGTAAGGGATGTTGAGAATGCAGGGAACAGACTAGTAAGGAAGACAACTGCATACAACACTCTGTCCCATGTTATGAAATCTAAACTATTACCTCAGCCTTGGGTGAAGTCTCCCTTTTCTTTCTTTATTTGCCACAAACAACTTTTGCCTTACGTTCAGTTTGAATGTTTGCAGTCTGTCCCCCAGGGCCTTTCTCAGACTGGTTCCCTTTATGTATCTGTCATTATTGACCCACTTCAGTTCATCTTCTCCTTGGCTATGAAGCAGTGTTTTTATTTAATTAGCATTGAATTTCCTGCTGGTGTGCACAGCCTACAGTCCTAAGATGTCTCAGACAATTCTGTAGTTTGTGATTTCACCTGCCTCCTCTGATTTTGAAATTATCGGCCATTTCAAACGTAGCTGAAAATAAACCTGTCTTGAGATTGCTAACAAAATGAGCTAATGAAATAGGCTCAAATGCCAAGCTCCCTTGAGATCATTTCTTGTGTGTAAAATCAATATTAATGATCATCTCTCCTTTCTTCCTAACCATTCAGCTGCTCTGGGCCAAATAGTTTCTGAAAGAATTAACCTTGTATTAATTGCAGAACTAGCAATAAATAAAAAAATTAGCTAATTTATAATACTCCTGCATTCTAGTTAGCAACTCATCTCTTAACATGAATGACAGATTTTTTTGGAGTGATCAACTCTTGCAGACCTTTCAGGCAAAATGTGATTAGCAATTCTGAATAGTGGCTGTGCACTGGTTTTGCATTTAAGAAGCAAACAAAAAAGGTTTTTCTCCTTCTGAAGTTAATAGCAAGGCACTCTGATATTACAAGAGTGTTACTTCTTCAGGGCTTGGTATATTTTTAAAATTAGAGTCTAATTAGTACAAATACTTCTTCAAGTTGCCGGTAAAAAACCCTTAGTCATTGACTTTCTTCAGAAAGACTCCGTGTGTGTGTGTGTGTCCCCAACTCCATGGTTTTCCCATTACTTCATCTCCTCCAAACCTCTGAACACTTGGCCCTAATTCATACAGCTCTGTCATGATCTGACAGTGTGGAAAATGCCATTAGCTCCTTGGTGTTCAAGAGCAGACCTTGTTGGGAAGAAGGGGAAAGGGAGGAGGGAAGTGCCTGTTACATTATGTGCTCGCTGCATCAAACACCTGTGCACGTACTGACAAATGGCTGTGTCGAAAACTCAACATTGTTCTGCTATCAGTGATTCCTATTGTGATTTTTGAGCAGAAGTAAACTGTCAGTGAGAGATGCACTTTCTGCAGCTCCCCCAGAGTGGTTCTGTCTATGCACACTGTCCAGCCAGAACTTCCTGCTGGCTGCTCAGCCTTTTGCCATGTCATTTTGTAGGCAGTACCTTTTTCCAGTACCCTCAGAATTTATAGAGTATTCATCACAGTATCAAAGTAGCTGAATATTTAGGGATTTCATTGTGAATCTATCATTCCACTCCATAAACAGGTTGGGTTTGCATTGCTGAGCTTTCTGTTCCACACCCCTTACCAGCCAAGGCAAATCTTGTTTCTCTTTTTTGATGAATAAAATTGAGGAATGTCCTCTCTGCATTTTTGCAAGTTTCTGAGTATTTTGACTAGCATGGTGGCTGTTCTCACTTGTGGCAACTAAATGTGCTCAATATCTAACAGGGAATGCTCTCTATGATTTATGAACTGACCTGGCAAATGGAAATTAACATTATTCTCTTGTTTCTCCATGAGATAGATGAGAAACGTATTTCTTTAGTTTTTCAGTTACAATGATTATTCATACATGTTACTTAAAATGTTCTAAGAAAGTACTGCAATGGTGTCTGTGGGACCTCAGTGCCAACACCCTCTACCCAGGTGCTGCTGTGACCTTCTCTGACCACCCAATGAGACACACCTCATGGGGGATACTTGTCTGTGATATTCCAGCCAAAACCCCTGGTTGTTTAGGCATTGTCAAATGGTATTCCCAGAAAATCTTTTCAGATGCAGACTCTGAGCACCACATGAAGATTCTCACCTTATTGTCTACGAGCATGGCTTGTACCTTGGGAACATTCCAGATAAGTGTTCCATGAGTAGCTTAATACCGTTTCTGGCTTCCAGTTTGTGAAATTGCTTGTGTAGAATAGTAATGTTGAGAGAACTCAAGGCAATCAAGTATTAGATGTGTGATAGTTAAGAAACATAAGATTCCAGGCTTTTAGTAAACTTGCATTCATGCAACTTTCTCCATAAGAGACAGCACAAGTTCAGGCCCCAAAGGCTCTACTTTGGTGAGCCAAAGTGAATACAGAGTATTTTCCACTGGTAAAGGCCTGACAGAAAGCCTGCTGCAATCAGGAGTATCTCCATAGCTCCCATCAGCTCTGCATTAGGCCTTGAGAGGGTAACGTGTCTTTTGATTCATTTAAAAATTCAGTCATGTAATTTTGGACTTTGTTCTTGCTTAAGGTAATGCCAAGTCCCCATTGACCTCAGTGCAGACAGACACAGAATTCATTATTAATGTTTATCTGGGGAGAAGAGATTATTAAACAGATATGTACCTGTATCCTTGTCATGAAATCCTGACTCATAATCTTATAAATAACTTTTTTAAATAGGATATGACAAAAAAGCAAATGGCTTTGGAAAAAATCAATCTTCAGAAATGTCTACTATATTTTGAGAGTATTCATGGACAACCTGTAAGTATGCCATGGAAAGATAGGTACATTAAAAATTATCTAACTTTTCTAACAAATATTTCTGGATTTGTACATTAAATATATTTAGATGAATTTTACACAATTAACATAATTTTAGTTATTTCAAACTAATTTTCAGGTATAAATATTGTTGCCTGATACTGATGAATTTGGTTTATATGTTAGAAATTAAACTAAAATAGAGAATTTCTAGCGGCTCTGTATCTCTTTTCATGATTGGAAAGTGCAGGATTTGATGATAAAGTTGGAGATTATATATCCACAGCAGACCTGGCTCATGCATGCTTGGCTCTGCTACAATGTATGCTTAAAATGTTTAGCAGCTGAAAAAGGTTTTATACAGGGCAACTTCCAAGACATGAACTACAAAATGACATGGCTTGTTACATGTTTTTTTTTCCCTTTACGACACAGCAGCACTTAAAATTAGTAATTAAAATTAAAATACTTCCAAGGGACTTCATTGCTGAATGTAGGTGCAAACAAAAAAAAAATCCAGCCTTGGTGAGATGATGATTAGAAAATTTGTATATACACAACTGAGAAATTTCTGCTTTATATTTATGTCTGTATTCTTATGACTGTATTTCTGGGTAGTAAATGTTGGTAGAGGAAAAGGGGAATGGCATGTGTCCAAAAATATGCCAGCTGTTAAAATCATTATGATCTGAATCTGACCTCTCTGCATCTTGGATAAAACCATTTTTGTTCATCTTCCTTGGGCTTGGAATGAGAGCTGAGGGATGGAGAGAGAATACAAGGAGAGTATGAAGAAATTTTATTTCCTAAGAAGGACAACAAAAAGGAAATTCTTAGTGCTGTATAGAGGTAAAAGAGACTTGATTCAAAGACAGAAAAGAGAGTAATAGGGCATGCTTTGTAGCATGGGGTTCAGAGATGGTGTTTCTGCTCAAGGTTGAAGCAGCTCTGTGATAGCAGAGCACGCTGGGAGTGATGTTTGCCCTGCTGATGTACAGAATGGCTCAGAACCATCTTCATACACACTTACCTGAACAAGGTCAGACAGAGAGAGCACTGACCAGGTTTAAAATGAAAAAAGCAACCTGGTCTGGCTCATTTGGCATTCCCTGGAGCCACTCCTGTGTGTTGTAGTCAAATGGGACAGGATGGCTGGGGGAGAGAAGTGGACTCACTGGGATAGGCAAGCTGTGACATTCTGCAGTGAAATGTGCCCTTAGAAATGGTCAACCAGATCTATGTGGTATTGTCACCCTGTGTTTGTCACCCTTGCTCCTGCTGACCAGGCATTTGGCTGTTCCTGAGCACCTCTGGGCTGTTGTCTGTAGTGCCAGCAGGTCTCTTGCTTCAAGTCTGCTGAGTGTTCACTCATCTGAGAGGGTGGACCATGGCTTCAGTGCACCAAAAGTCAGTGACAATGTACCCAGAGAGTGCTCATAGGTATGGGAGCTGAGGAGCAGAGGCTGATGGTGAACTAGCATGCAAATTACCCTGTTTTGGCATGCAATCACTTAGGAAGGTGTTGTTTTTCTAGGGAGGATGGGGGTTGTTTGCTTGGTTGGGGGCTTTTTGTCTTGTTTTTGTTTTTTCCTTGTGGAATTTGCTATTTTTTTTCCTCAGTGCAGTCAGTCAGTCCTACTGCACAGCTAGTTTCCATAAGGTTTGTTTCTGCATTTGTGAACATTTGTGGCTGGATCAGGTTCTCATCACCTGATTTGAAATCACACTCTCTTCCAAATCAATGCTCCTAGTGCTCATAAAATACCAAGAGCAATCTAAATGAACAGGCAGTTAATCCTGATTGTGGAAGGCAGTTCCAGTGAGGAATGCACCCAGCAATCCTGCATGGAGCCAGCTCCACGTGGAGGTTATAAACCTGTAATCTTGGTGCTTTCCACCCCACTGGGCCAATGGTGTGTTGTCCCAGGCAGACTGTCCTGTTCCTGTGGTGAACATGTTGCCATTATTACAGCTGAGTGAGTGAGGCATCAATGCAAAGAGCAGTAGCACCATATCTTAACTCTTACTGCTCTATCAGCATCCTCAGAAAGTGAATAATTTACCCTTTGCCTGGGTGTGAGAAAACCACACTGGCTGTTCTCCATTAGAAAACAGTTTACCAATTTCCTTTTAAGAAATTTTATGGATTAAATTGCAGTTCCCATGGACTACCTATGGAAGCAAAATACATCTGGTCATATTCTTCTAATACCTTTCTCAGCTTTATAGGAGTAAATGAGAATAATTTTTATTTACCTTTTATCTTTTAATTTTGGAGATCTGTATTTTGTTATGATTTCTCTTCAGGTCACCAAGCAAGAAAAGAGTCTCATGAAACCTCTTTATGACAGATACAGAATTATCAAGAAACTTCTTGCAGCTCCATCTTTGATCACAACAATTGTAAGTTGGAAAGAATTCATATTCATTGTTGAGAAAACATAGAAAATGCTGTGTTTACTTTGTCCCTGTATGCCCATTGGGCAGCAATAGAACTATTGATATTCAAAAAATCTGTTCATTGGTTAGTAGAGGCTGTTGCTATTTCAAATAGAGAAAATGGTCTGTAAAATTCAACTTGTAGGTACGTGAAGAGGTGCAGCAGCACTTCAGTGGACTGTCCGAGAGATCAAAGGCTGCCATTAGTTTTCCATTGTGGCAACACATGAGGCAGCCTCTCTGCCCAAAGCACTCTGCTGTCACTCTGTCTCACTTCTGTATTTTATTGGCAAAGCTTTTATCAATCATGGAGCACATAAATACCATTGGTAGTACTTCTATAATTTATCAGTGTAACACACCAGTACTGGCTGCATGGGGAGTAGTGTAGTCTGGCTACTTGGAAATTAATTAGCATGTCTTTCAAAAATACTAACCTAATAGTAACTGGGGCTAGGTAGATTAAAAAATTATCATTGTCTTGTTAGACAACAGTGGAGCTTAAATTTCTTTGAAAAATCCCAGCATAAAGCCTTGTACACATGCACATGAGTATTTGATAAAAAAACTCAACTGGAATTCCCCCTTGTGTTGCTTCTTAGGAACTTTGCCCCATGGAGTTTTATGTTTAAGCCTCAGTTTCAATAGCTCCACTTTTCTTCTGAGGATGGAGGAACATGAGGAAGACAGCAGTATCAGTCTATTTTGGTAGATAACATCTGTACATATAAAACTGTGGAATCTCCCTCCAACTCTTGTTAGAGTCAGAATTTCTGGACACAGTGCACACAGTAGTTGATATTTATGAACCCAAGTTCCAGCCAGACTGTACTGCTGGAATAAATACAGAATGTTTGTTATATCATTGCTGCATGTAAAGGCTTTTGGGGAAACAGGAATAAATTGCTGGCTGGGGATACTCAGAAGCAGGGCCAGTGTTTGTCCTTTATACTCATGGTGGGCAATACAGAGTTACCAGTGACCCCAGCAGTGCTTTCATGGACAATCTTGGGTAGACCTGGGTAAAGCTTTCAATATATTGGACCTACCTCAATGAACACATCCAGGAAGTTAGATCCTAATCCTTTTGGTTGTCATCCTATGAACGGTTGATGTTCTAATTTCAAACAATTAATTTAACAATATTTAACATTTCCAAGCAGGAGGAGGAAGACTCAGATGAAGACCACTCTCAAAGCAGCCATGACTTGTCATCTGGTCCAATGTCCTGCTTCCCTGTGGAAGAGCACCTGTGTTACTCTCAGGAGGAGAGTGAGCCTGCACACGTCTCACCTCTGGATGAAAGGAAAGTTTACAGGCCAACAGCCTTGTCTATGTCCAATTTACATGAGGCAACAATGTAAGTTCTCTTTTTTCCCCCCTGAATGTTTTAAAATGTTTCATGTAGACTTTGTAAATGAAACATGAGCCATACCTGTTGTGTAGGAACATTCCATACTAAAGGTGTGAGTCAGCATTTTCTTGTGGGAGAGAAGAGGCAGAGGAGATTTGTTGTTTGGGCAGCAAACCTGTGGTTGGAGCTATTTATTCAAACAACTTCATGCCAAGTCCAGGAAGAGCACAATAAAGGAATGTAAGCAGATAGGAAAAATGATGACATAATGGCATAGTAGAGGTATGCAGACCTACCTTTAATTGTGGCAAAAAGTTTTTGCTATCTACCTACTTACGTTCTTACAGAGCTGTCATAAACCTGGAGGATAGTCTGTGTTTGTATTGGGACCGACTGTGTGAGTGATGCAAAAATGCCATGACATGAGGCATCCAAACAGCAAAAGGGAGCTGCAGGAAAGGTCACACAACAACTGGTCACATGGGAGGCCACTGAATGCATATAAAATCAATTTGTTCCTTGCCTAAGCCTAGTTATTAATGTCTGCCTGCCCTGAAAACTTACTGCCACCCTCCAGTATGAAACAAAAATAAAGCCTTCCTTATGATTTTAGTTAAGAATTTCAGGTTGCATGAGACAACAAAGCTCAAGGTGCACATGTGCTGTTATCACTCAGTCCAGAAAATTGTTGAAGACTATGCCTTCTAGACATGTCCTCATAGCTTAGAGGATGGTATCTTTTTCTTGTGTTTTGATTGGGAGTTCTTAGATGCATTTAATGAAGCTAATTAGGCTCTACCAAAATTGAGAGTAAATAAAAATTACTTGGATTTCTATGTAAATCAACTATGTGGGCAATAGTTTGCTCACAAATTCTGGGAAGATATTTCTGCACATTTTGTTATTATGTAAACCCCCAATAATTATCAGGTGCAAATGCCATCACAGAGTTCTTTCTTCTGCTTAAAAACCGTTATCTTCTGAATACTAGCTACAACATGGCCTCTAAAAAGGATGCCTTTGGGAACTACTGGCATTTGAGCATCACAGTAATGAGTGGTAACAGCTGCAAACAGGAGCAGGGCTTGGATGATGATTTTAATTCAGTTATAGAGATGTTTCCTTCTGTGAGACGTTGAGCCCTGTCAACTCCATTAATTCCACAGAGACCCAGTCCTGAATGCTTTTTCTCCACATTGACCACAGTGTATTTGTCTTCACTTCATTAGAGGGATGAGAGTACTAGTAAAAGGATAGGAGCACAGCTGTGTGTCTCTGGAGGGGTGTACTGGAAGGTCTCAGGGCCCTGAGCTCAGTGCCTGCCATAGCCCAGCACAGCAGGCTCTTTGTTACCCAAAGCTTTGGCTTTTACACTTCCCAGCCCAAAGGGGTCTCATGGTCTTGTCTCTGTTTTATAGGCCTGTTCTGCTTGAACATCTCAGAGAAACCAGAGCTGATAAGAAAAGGCTCCGCAAAGCTCTGAGAGAGTTTGAGGAGCAATTCTACAAACAGACAGGAAGGTAACTCACCAGCTCAGCAAAACCCTCTCTCTCCCTTCCCCTTTGGGTCCTGTGCAGGGTGTTGTTTCTGCTAGGGTGGGCACTCTGTGCAATGATCCTGCAGCTGGGGGCTGGAAAATACCATGGAGGGGTCTGGTCTCTCTGGAGACCTCCATCTATCTCTTTGGTTATTTCCTCTGGGATGCGGTCATCCCTGGGGATGGCCTGGATCTCGGGATCTTCCAGGTCATGCCTACAGTGGGTATAACCCCCATCTCAGCACAGGACCTTCAGGAGCTGCAGGGAAGCTGCTAAGAGACTTTCTGAGGATGTCAATCTGCAGGAATTACACTTGGCAGTTGGGCCACTTTTAAAAGGCCAGTTTTTAAAAACACAAGCCACTTTTTCTTTCACCCTTAATTAGATAGTGGCTATTTTTCACTCTTTGTTTTTCCTCCTCCCTTCATATAGCAAACTTTTCGTTGAAAACCATGGAGGATATGGGCACTGGTAACAGTGGTAACTAAGAGTTTTCAAAGCACTATGTTATAACTTCTCTGCATATTTGAGAATCAAGTGATTATTTTACAGCTGTCAAGAAAAAAAGAATTCTGGCATATGGAAATTCAGTATTTTAAATAATATTATTTAATTTCTGTCTGTTAGAACTTCTTGGTCCTGTCGAATTATCTTTAGTCATTTGCAGTTAGTAAAAAAAAAAAATAAAATAATCCAATCCCCATTAGTTGTTACAGAATTAAAGACTGTTTCTTCTCTTACTCATAAAAGTGATGGTACTTTTGTCTGCTTTCCATAGGAGTCCCCAAAAAGAAGATCGGGTGCCAATGGCCGAGGAATACTCCGAATACAAGCACACAAAAGCCAAGATCAGGCTCCTGGAGGTTCTCATCAGTAAGCATGATATTTCCAAAACAATTTGAAGTGAATGCAGTGCTGTGATGTTGTTCTCTAGCAAAAAACAAAAACAAAAACAAAAAACTAAAACCAAAACAAAAACCAAGAAAACAAATAATGAGAAAGATAAAGTAATTTTACAGGTCTT
>JAOXXN010000082.1:6114991-6127559 GCA_026770055.1 Myrmophylax atrothorax
AGCCTTTTTCCTATTACATGGGAATAAACACATTTCTGTATCTTAAAAAGGAGAGGAGGTATGCAAATTGCATTGAAAAAAAGACAAAATCTTACTACAATTCTGATCTTTGCCTACTACTACCACTACAAACCTCCTCCTTCACAGGTATGATGACAATAGTCATAAATACTGCAATGTTATGCACCCTGAGTATGCTGAATATACTTTATATATTTACCAACAGAAAAACTATTGAAAGAATGACTGGACACTGTCCTGGTTACACAAAGAAACAAACAGCTGCCTTTCCTGAGGTACAGCATCTATCAGGTTAGGTCTATATCCCAAGTCACTTACTTAAGTTAGAAAATAAGCTGGTCCTCTGATGTTTTCACCTGTGAGACAGGCACTTGCAGAGAGTGATTTACCCTACTTGTAAGCTAAGTAAGGGTGAATTTTCTCCCCTGAAGATGCCACCTCCTTGCACAGCCTGACTGTTGCATGACTCCTAAGTCAAAGTCCCAGCACTGCTTTCCACAACTAAGCAATGGGACTCACTCTTTCTTTCAAAAAAAGCTCTACCAGGAAAAGGAGCAGTGATTTAGGCAGTCAGGGGGTGGGTGGGGACTTGGTTCCCTGTGGGTTCTGTGAGGACTCACCCAGTGCTGCAGCTGCCAGGGATCAGCTCCCTGCCCAGCTGGGAAACTCCCACAGCCACCTGCAGAGGGAGGAAGGATGCTTGTCTGTCTCTAAACTCACTGGGGTGACATATTTTGAATCTGAGCAGTTCAATTAGCAACAAAAGTTCATTCTAGAAGGTATGTTAAAAGTTCCTTAGCACTGAAGATGCATGAAAACAAACACTTAAGTGCTCAGGCACAGAGTTGTTGGAGTATCCTCTGTGCTGTTCTCTTGCCCACCCTGTCTGCTCTCTGCATTTCTGACATTCAGGCCTGGGAATAAAACAACCAAAAAAATCTTTACCAAATCATTAATACAATTAGAGCAAGACATTTCAATTTAATTATGACAAGACATCATTGATACTTTAGACTCCTATTCTCACAAAAACAATTAGCTTTCTCCTTTGACTAAACATTTCTTCACAGAATTGCTGAGAAACTCAAAATAAATCTAAAAGCCTGTCTTTATTATACTACAATATCTTTCTCCTCCCCATTTTAACTCCAGCCTCATCACTGTAATAAGGATTCTGAAGTGCATGTGGTGTTTGCTCCACTAGGATGGCTCTACCTTTCACAAAAATAAATGTTACTATTTTACACAAGCTGACACATGAATGAGAAAACATGTAAAATAATAAAAAGAATGAAATTAAAAAGAACCCATCCTATTAAACATTTACATTAGAAAGTATATTTATTCCTGCAGTGTAAAATGGGAATTCAAATTCACAGGCTGTCCAAAAGTAGTAACACTAAGACAAAATAAACATACCCTGCTTTATTTGCTATTACAATTAAAAATGGGGCATAATAAATGTTTATTATGACATTAGGTCCAGTAATGCTTTGCACATTGGTTCCCAGCAACTGTGACATCCTGGCCAAACATGCAAAATTCTCAATTTCAAGCAATAGTAAGTGATTTTTCGTTACACTTACTGCATATGTTCCTTTCAACTGCAATTAAAAAAAAAGTCAAATAAGGAAACGTGAAAATTAGACACCTGCTGTTAACAAAAATCACATGAAAAATACTCTCACAATAAAAAGCCTCAGAGAAATTGGTGGAAGTATTTTCTGGTTATCCCACTGGCTTAGAAACCAATAGTAATTTAGGTGTTGATAGAGTTACAGCCCTTATATTGGTCTGGATGCTTATTTTTGCCTTTGCAAACCATATCCTTTAGAAATATTGCCAACATAATTTTTGAATTTGCAGACTATTGTGTTGTTTAATGTTCCATCTCATGCCACATTTCTTTAGACACCTCAGCATTTCAACTGCTTTGAGGTCAAAGCAAATTTTGCTGGATTTGATAAGTACAGATTTTGCAATGCCTTCAACGTGTCCCTGCACCAGTGGCTTGAGGAAAGAGGCCAGATGAATATTCAGGTCACAGTGCTGAATGCTGCAAACTAAAATTGCTGGAAGCCTTCCTAGAAGTGCATTAGAATTCGTGACTCTTCTGTTGCCATGACATGTGTTGCTCTCAGGAGTCTGTCACTGAACAAGGACAGGCAGAGAATACATACAGGGTTTAAAAAATCATACAGAACTACTCAGGAATAAAACTGTCTGCCTTGCAGTACATTGTACAGGTTCCAAAACTGTTTTCAAATGAAACAGAAAAGGTAACACTCAGTTCTCCATGAAACAAATGCATTTTTGTGCACACAGGCTGGAGACAGAGAGGGGATTTTAAGTGGAAAAACAAAAAATGTCCATCTGGTTAACCAAGCCCCACCTCTGCTGAATGTCCAGTATCTGTGTCCTATGGCCTGGCTTTGAAAGGTTAATAAAACACTGAGATTCATCTGTTTAAAATCAAGTATTTCAGCCTTGTTTTTTAAACTAAAATTACCTTGTGTTTGAATTTGTTGGAATTCTTGTTTTCTTTCTTGTTGAGATCGATGAAGTAATGAGTAATGCGGTCCTTGGATTTAGAATCCATGTCCCAGGAAATCTTGAAGGAATCACACGTGATGTTACTTATTTTGATGTTGTGTGGGACTGGAAGCTCCTCCATCTCTGCAATTCCACTGTCTTGTGATTTATTCCCTGCACAGAAAATAAGCATGATTTGTTCAGTTCAGGACCCGTTTGATAACTGGTTTGGGTGCTCCAGCACAGCACACCCAGCACAGCTCGGAACAGCCTTTCCCAAGGGCTCACAGGTGGGACTGAGCAGCAACTGTGAGGTACAATATGCAAGTCTCAGGGTCAGGGATGGAAAACATTGGAAGGGGATGGAATTCCTGAGGTGAATAAGCACTAATAACATGGGAGCAGGTTGCACAGACAGGCTGGCAGCACAACTGAGCTGAGAATACAGAATAGCTGAGCTATCTGGTGCCACAATGGTTAATTAAGATGCCAGCAATGTCCACAGGTAACATAATGGCCCTATTCACCTGTCAGTAAAAAAACACAAGTAGAAATCATCATCCTAAACCACTTTTCAAGCAAAAATCAAAACCAACCTCTTCAAGGTTTATAGATGGTGTATGTATATGCACATATGTACACATATATATAAAACTGACTCCTTTGAAATGAAACAACTAACATTGATCAATTTATTGAACCACAACAGGAAGGACAAACCCATAAACTTCATTTTCTGGTCTTTATCCTTTCCATTTGCCCAGCTGAGACCTTGTAGTTTTCTTGGGAAGTTTTTTCTAATTTCTCTAAGTGCATATGGTAGATGAACAAATGACCATTGACCCCAAAAAGCATCTCAGGTTCTAAATTTAGGTCTTCCCTTAGTTCCCAAGGCAACCTTATAGCTCAGCATTCCATAAACATTAAAACTCAGAACCATTAGATGTTCTTGCACTTCCATAAGACCAAGCCAAAAGTGAACAAACAATTAAAAAAAGCAGAAATATGAGAAAAATTACTGGGTAAAAAAGGAAAAAATCTAGAAGATGTTGTAAGGGAAAGAGAAAAGAAACAGAACAGGAAAAATTAAAAATCATACATAGATAAGAGCAGATAGAAACAAAGCAGAAAAAACCATGACTAATGTCTGTAAGAAAGAGGGGGAAGCTCCCAAATCCTGGCCAGATGAGGAAGATGGGAGTTCATGCAGAAATGTGAGGCAACACATTGTCAGAATTATTCGTAGTCACATCTAATTATGGAAAAAAGTTGGTATTTCTACTTCCATCATAACTGGTAGAAAAGCTGACAAAAAACTGAACACAGGCATCTGATAAGTAATAAAAATAAAAAATTGACTTGGAAAACATTAGAAACATTTCAGTCTCTCAACACATGCTGTTAAAGAATTATTCCAACACCTCAATGCAGGCATATTAAGGTTGGCCTGATTGTTCAAAATTCTCCTCATAGATATGTGAAATTCAATCACAGAGGCTTCAAAATCCATCCATCTCCAGCTAGTGTTCTGAATAATGTAATTTTACAGATAATTTCAAGAATCAATAAAACCACTTTTCTATTTTTGTTACATTTCAAGCATTTACATCCAACAGGTTGTCTATTCTTCAAACATCTTTTTTTTTTTCTTTTTCAAATAATATCAAAGTCAGATAGTGCAAGGTCTTGCTCAAAATGCCTCCCTATTTGTGCCATACACAGTGACATTTTCAACAGCTGCACTGGCTGCCACAGACTCGAAAATACCAGTCATTACTGAAAGCTTTCTTTTCATATGAAAGACATGGTAAGTGCTTTTCCCAACATGAGGTTTCCGAAAGCCAGCAGGGAGAAAATGGCACTGCTTTCTTTTGTAAGCAATTTGTATTTGAAAAGGGACTGAAAGCTCTGCCAGGGACACTGCAAAGGCCACGTATGATCGCTCTTCCAAGAGCAAGGCTCTGTGTTAAAGCAGAGGATGGAGAGCTGCTGCTGAGCCTCCCACACCTGGAGGGCTGGACACGCTCAGGTCCCAGCACTCTGAAAGCTGAATAAAGTCCTGAACAGACATGCAGGCAGGAAATCCAAGCCAGGTATATCTGTAATACATCAATGTGCAACATCTGTCCTTCAAAAGGGATACTGAGGGCCATGTTGCAAACTGCCACAGTGGTTTAAGCTTCAGGAGACACGTGGAAAGCAGTAATGACCATTGACAAAAAGTAACACAGATTTTGGAGAACACCAATGGCAAAGAGCAAAGTGCTTCTGTACTTAGGTATTGCTTTCTGTACAATTCTTGGAATTAATATCTGGTATATAACTCTAGATGTCTGCACTCCCAAGCCTTTTAATTTCTTTCCTTAGGAAGTGAGTAAAGTAAATGTCTAGCAGAAAATCTCCAGGTAATTTTTAGAAATAATACAAGTCTGAGAAAAAGAAACCACTTCCATTACCAAGTGCTAAACTATGCCTTTTTTTGTGATGGAACAAAATCCAAAGTAAACACTCCTCTGAAATCCTTAAAGCTCTTCAAAAGTGGAAAAAATCATTTTTCAGATTTTGAAATACAAGCAGAATATGAAGTGAGAAAGTAAAATACCTCACAATCATCACTAAACTCCCATTTCCCTTCTGTTTAGAACATCTGTGGTATTTGTAATGCATATATAGGTTCTGATACATATTTGTGTAGTCCTGAATGTCAAAATCCATTGAGCTGACAGGCAGGAATAGGGAAGCTGATGATACATCCAGTGTTAATAAGGAGGACAATGATTCCATGTCTTGGCCAATGGGGAGTTGTGAATAGTAATCGATGTACCATTGCACGGGAAGGAGTTAAAAAAGGACAGAGCATGAAAAGCTCTTGCTCTCTCAGTTCTGATGGGTCCTGGGAACCAAACATGCCTGAGACCAGCCCTGGCTGCAGAGCAGGGAGCCCAGAGAGCCTTCGCACCACCATGAATTGTTGAAGAAGCACTTGTTAAAACCTAAGTTCTAACTCACAGACTAGGTCCTGCAAAAAATAATGCTTTTCAATGTTAGGAACAAGGTTTTGTCCCAGGATGTGCTGGACTATGACATAAAGCTCTTAAGAATTTATCAATATTATAAAAACCTTACAACTACTACAATATATAGTTATCTATCATATGAAAAATAAGCAATAATGGGCAGAATTTTCAACAGCAAAAGGGTATCTCTGAGCTACATTTGGAAGTCAGGCATTTGAGAAAATACTACAGTCTGCTGCTCAAGTGGGGGTTCAAACAGGGTTGATAATATTGTCAACAAAAGGAGGTAAAAATGCTGTCTCCAAAAAAAGGCTGCTTAGAAGTTTCCTGCCAGTTAAACCTGGAGACCTCAGGTGTGTGCCAAGTGAAATGTAAGTGATATGGGGCTCAAAAACTGACTGAAAACATACCACATTTGTGCCTCGCCTTTTTTTCTGCGTGTACTTTGGTGAATATTTTGAACTGCCTTTCATACTGGAAAGCATGTCCACTTCCAGGATCAATTTAAAGATTAGATAAACATCAGGAAATAGGCTGTCTACTAAAAGCAGAAATAGCAGCTAAGCTCAAACCCAGCACACAGCACTCCAAAACTCCAGCTGAAAAGGAGTTACTGCTGCTGTGGGTGTGAAAATAGGTGGAGAAGGCCTTAGAACTGGCTGCTTTCATGTGTGTCACTTTGCCACTTCACTGGGGATAAATTGATCTTTCTTTGATGAAGCATCACAGCACAGAAAAAAAAAATGAAAGTAGCATTGGGAATGTTGCTCTGAAGAGATTCACATCAAATTAAAATAGATAAGCTTCCAGTTAAAGTGGCTACTTCATTTTGCACATGCACATTGCTTCAACACTGGAAGCCACTGTGGGAGGAGACAAACGCTGCTTTCAGGTCTCTTTTGGGCAGAAACACATAGAAGAGCTGATAGCCAAACAAACCCGGTCTCCCCTGCCAAAACCCCCAAGGAATGTCATCCCTGTGTACTGCAGAAACACCCCTGGCTTTAACAAAACCCAGTTAAATTTTAGAACAAGCAAAAAGACACTGACATTTTTAACCCGTATAATAACAAGTCACAGACCACTCATGTGCTCACAGGTCACGCTGGAAGCACAAGACTTTAAATTTCTTCAAAGCCCAAGAATAAATACAACACGCCAGCTTTACTGAGATCAGCTGGAGAACTGCAAGATTAATGTTTTATGCTCACAGGCTTATCTCTCTCTGCCATATCCAGAGTTAAATTTCAAGTTAAATTGTCTAATCAATTTTAAAGCAGTTATGATACTTCTGCAGCTGAGCCAAAATGCTGGTAAATGGGTAACAAACCAATTTTATTTATATACACGTAGACACACTTAATTTAGTATCCTCATTATATCTTCTACTTACATAAATTATCTCTCAATGGGGAAAAAAAGGCAGAAAATTCTCATTGAGCATTCATGGCTTTCATCTGTCACTACTGGAAACAAATGATAAGACTTTGAAATTGGTAAGTCCACACCAAAAATATCTGGGAAAAGATGGGTTTTTTAAATTTGCCTCATCACTCAAAACAAATAGAACCATGACATCTGCAGCAGTGGAAGGATGATGAAAAAGAACCTTAACACAGCCTCTGATTGGTGATTACTGGGCATTCACACTCACCAAATTTTTATAATTTTAGAATATTTGATCATATTTTTTTCCTTAGTTCTAAAAATGCAGACCATCACAGCAGGGCAAGGGAGTATGTGCCTCCTGATTTTTCATTTCACAGGCAAACTGATGATGTTATCCACAGAAGAAATCTTGAAAGGGCTGATTTGTAATCCACCCTCTAAGCATACTTTCAGCTCACAGAAGTGAGTTTTATGAAACTAGACCAATAAAATAATACATTTCTGGGCTCCTGTGACCTTGCTTATGGAAGTTTTGACTCTGATATTATCTTGGCAAATACATTCCTGCTATTAAGCACCAACAATGGAAGCAGTATGATATCCATTTAATGAAGATAAAGAATCCCTTCACACACATCTCTATTCCCCCACAGTTTGAATGTAATTCTTCATTTAGAAATGTTAAAAAGACAGGCTCCTGCTCAAAGGCTCCATCCACACCAGACATGCTACAATTCCTAAGTATTCAGAACTCATGGATTTGCATTCAGCAAACTGAATCCCACCCTCTTCCCTGTAACTCCATCCATAATACCAAAATAACACCTTTTACAGCATTGCCTGTGCACTATGGGAGTATGAAAAATTATCCAGAAACCAAGAAACAAATCCACAGAAAAACAGAACCTGCAAAGGACCCCTCCCAATGACAAACCAGCCATCCACGGACAGGGAAAAAACCTACAGATGGTACAGCCAGAATGAGTGTGATTGCTTGTACTCAGCGGGAAGTGAACTCGTGAAATATTCATTCAACTGCAATGCTGCCCATCAAACCTGGAGAAAGTAAAAGAAGGTAAAAGGGTCAGAGGAAACTGAGGGTAAAAGGGTAAAAGAAGTAAAAGGGTCAGAGGAAACCCCTCCTTCTGCTGCAGCCATGAAAGTATTCCTTCAGTAACCATGGATGACAAAATATAGTTGCAAAATGCTACTATTTTACTGCAATTTAGACTTCTGTGCCAAGAGGAATGACCAGCAAAGTAATATAGGAAGGCTTTTCAGATTGCCATTTTCCTTTCATGGAGTTTAGAATCACCAATTCTGCTATTTATCCAATATCTGGGAAAAAAATATTTATTCATTTTACACTGGAAAAAAATATAAGTATCTAAATAGAATTGGAATAAAAGAGGGGATGGTAGTGGTGGTGCCTGAACTATCACTCAACCACATTCAGAGCTGTGCTAAGTAGTGGTGGAAAGTTACACATGCCTGAAGTGATGTGATTGTGCTTTACATCACAGAGCCCAAACATGTCAGGAGAACAACCAACAGAAAAAAAAGAAGAAAGAGATAAAATGGCTTTTCCTTGCACTGCTTTAAAATTGCTTGTCAGCTGTGTTTCCTGCTAAGGCTTTGTCCTTCTGTCCCTCAAGATGCAAATTACATCAGCTTAATGAAGTGTAGCTTACAGTTTCATTTAAACCTATTCTGAACCCCCTCAAGATGTATTAAATAGATTTGCCTCTTTTGGCATCACACTGGAAAATCTCCAGTAGTATGGACAAAGACAAATCATCTGGTTCCCTTGCACTCAGGGATAAATCTTCAGTGTCTTTAGAGCCATGCTGTGGGAAACATGGACTTCTGATGCTTTTGGAGCAGACATTCAAAAATCACTATTATGCCTCTCCTAAGCTGCCAGCACCATTACCAATGATCTCTGAAAACATGTTCCCAAAGGAATTGTAAAAAACATTGAGGCATTTGGGGCTGTCAGTTTGTACTTTGTGAATCTCAGGCCTGTCCTTGCATCTGAAATGATTGCTATTAAGAACTTTCTTTATCTGAGGATGAAAGTCTTTGCTTTCAATATGGTCTAGACTTAAAACAAAACACAACACAAACAGTGGAGGGCTTGTTAGTGATGGCTCTTTCCAGTTACAGCCCAGTCTTTCCCAGATGGAAGTTACAGTGAAACACCCAAGAGCTCACTAGCCTGGCTACCACGCTGTCAGTGAGGGGCTGAGGGCTGAGCACTTGGGGAAAGCAGTTCCTTAAGCTTTGATTTCACAGTGTTGGACAAAAACCTCAGTTTCATTTTCCAGAAGACATGCATGTATTCAGAGATTTAAAAAAACACATAATGTTAAAAGTCACAGAATCTAATGTTTCCCAAAGAATTGAATTGAAAATACAGAAATGGTACTACTTCTTATACTCAAGACACTCATTTAATGGTCAATTAAAACTTGATAGATGAACAGCAAAGTAAATTGTGAGTTGTATTCAAATTCTGTCTGAAGGCTGGCTGTTCTCTGAAATTACCTCCAGCAGCAATGAAGGAGAAAACAGTTCAAGATACTTTCAAAAACTGAGATCTTTTGATGCTTATGTGATGACAAATGGATTTGTATGGGGAAAAAGTGATGGAAAACAAGGTGATACAAAATATGTATTTTAGGAGAACTATACAGACAATAAAAAAAGCTAAGTGCATGTAACATGCCAAGCTCCCAAAGAACCTCTAACACTGACCTGCTTCCCAGGACTCAAAGTTTGCTCCAAAAAGGAAAGCCCAGATTCAGTGGTAATTGCTCCATCCATCCAACCTGTGTGTCTGTGCTAAAGCACCTCAAAGCAGCCTCTAAGTTGCTGCAATTTTTCATGGTATATAAGACATCCAAAATTACTGAATGAACTGGGAAAGACAAATGCACGGGGAAGTCCTGGGGATATCCCACAGCCAGCAGCTGGGAGGTAAGTCAGTGGAACTGCTCTCATGCCACTTCTGTTCCACCATGATATTCTCCCACACTGATGTAATTTTGCTCATCTTGTTCTCCCAGGTTGGTTTGGTTCACTCCTTGGCTGCTGTCACGCACCAGAGAGGGCACAAAGGGCTGCACTGCACAGAGCCCAGGAAGACACACAAGATATGAACCACCACAGTTACTTCTGCAAGGTGTCAGCTCCATGAAAACCCAGGGATTTGATAACAGAAATGTGGCTCAGGTTCGTGAGCCAGAAATAACCGAGGTGAGACTGTGCCCACATAGCACAAAATTAAAAGCTAATGCTGGATCCTTCATACCTTCTGGGAAGATATCTGGAAATCAAAAGACATGTCTCTCTTTTGAGACCACAAAAGATCAGGTTTGTATTGTACAGAGATACTATCAGCACCTGTCAAAATCACACTAAAAGCCAAACAAAAGGTTATAATACAAATCACATTTTTTGTCAAAGTTTCTCCTTGTTCAGATCTTGAAAGGACCATACTAGGGAAATCAGAACATGGTTTTCTCAAGTTAAGTGTTTCAATACAATGAGAGACATAAGCTATGATGAGAGGGGACCCATTTCACAAAAACACACAGGTACCATGACACAAGAAATCCTCTCACTGGGTACAGATACGAACAACTGAGAACAACTCATTTTCAAACAGTAACTTGCTTAAAATAAACAGATATATCCTTACTTCTTTTCAAACAGAAAAATTTCTACCTTTCCATTTCTTTATAATTCAGCTGATAGGTTATACATGGAATCTATAAAGGTAAAATAATATGATTGCAATTATAGAAATCTGATATTGCAATTATAGAAATCTACCAGCAATGCTTGAGTGTTGTAATCAAGACTGAATTCTTCAACTTACCGAGAAGGTATTTCATTTGTCCAAAATTCAATAGGAGGGAGAAAATTTTGTTCTGTATAACCATCAAAAGTGACAAGGAAGCATCAGGAAATTACATATTACTTGCATATTTGAAATTTGACTAAGCAAAACCTCAGTATCGTATTTTTCTCCTGAGCTCTGGAATGAAGGTGTCCAACTGCAAAATTGTTTTACAGAGCCAGGACACTCTGTCCCTATCAAGCAAATAATTAATCTGAATACCAAGAATTTCAATGTCCACTGCAACACCTCGGTCCAAAGAGAGAATGAAATCACACAGAGGAAATACAAATAGAACAACATTCAAAAAATTATCAAATCAAGGCTGTTATTTGTTAAACCATGTCAATGGCACTTCTCCAGGATGGGTATTTCATTTCCAAGTCCAACTTACTACCCATAACCACAGAAGAACATTTATGTTTTATTTTTGCTTCTTTTCTTGTACAAAAAAATGAGAGAAGAGTCTCAGACCCTTAAATGTTTCTCTCCTGTCCCTCAGAATTCTCCTAAACTAGCTCTGAATATAGGCATTTATATAGGCATATTGAAGAATATTTTCTAAATAAACATTCTTTTAAAACCAATTCCTAAATTAGATAAAGAGGGAATGCCTGACCCTAGAAATCCTGTTAGAGGGATAAAACCCTCTAAATCTTCTCCTTATTTGCTCCCCTTATCTGATACTACTGTTGTGCATTTCCTTGTAAGAAATGTGCACTCTGTACAACATTTCTAAAAAATAGTTTCAGAAATAAAGCATTACTTAACTAGAATACATATATCTGTATTTACTGAGTGTTTCTGAAATGTTCATATACATTCAGGTTCTCTTGTTACTTGGTTTTAACCCAAGGCTTAATTTAGCTGTTTGCTGCTAATCTAGGGCATGGACTTCAGGAGGAATATGCCACATTGCAAAACAAAGAGAACACAACCAGATCCTGGGAGCACAATCGTGCCTTTAGCACAGCCATCTTCTTCAGCAGAGAACGCCCCCCGAAGTGTGCCCCCATAAATACAGCACTGAGAATCTCGAGATTGTTTCTGTACTGAAGAATTTGTCTCAGTCTCTTACAAAGGACTCGATTCTTCCTCCGTCTCACGCGGAGGATGAACATACTCTACAAGTGGTCCCATGATTCCAGTCAGGAGCAGCGCAGTCCCTCAGTCCCGCCTCCGACAGGGGCAGATGTGCAGGGCTCCGTTCCCAGCCTCTCCCGCTCGCTCCCAGCCTCGTCCCTCAGCGCCGGACCCAGAGCTGTCGTGCAAAGAGCCTCTCGTGTCCCCGACACGGCCCGGGGGCTGCACCGCCCGAGGGGCAGCAGCTGTGGGCAGGGCACGGCCACGGCAGGGCATCCGGCACGGGCTGGGAGCTGCATCTGCCTCAGGACCAGCCCAGCTGAGATGTTCCTTTGGCCTGGAACAAAAGTAGATGGGACTCCGGGGCTTGGTTTCCTCAGCTGTGTGTGTTTCCCACCCACAGCACAAGGCGACAGCACACCTGGCAGGCAGCGGGAGCAAACAGAGTCGCCCTGGTGTACTTGGGAATACGACTGTGCTATCAGAATTGTATGTATGGCCAGACTGCGCGAACGAAGCTTTGGGCAGGGCTCTGCCCACGTGGGTGTGCCCTTCCAGCCTGCACAGTGGATGTTTTAGGTGAGGCACAGCGTGCGCAGAACTGGCCCCACTGTTTAAGTCC
>JAOXXN010000082.1:6127900-6138629 GCA_026770055.1 Myrmophylax atrothorax
TAAGAAAGAAGAAAATACTAACAAAAACCACCTGCCTTGGGCAGTGAGTCTCCTCAGGCTCACTTTTCATTCAGTGAGGAAAGGCAGTTTGCTAGATGGGATAAACTGAGTACCTGCAGCTAGCTCTCACATTTAACTTTGCCCTAGAGGAATCTAATTCTTTTCAGAGACTACAGAGGGAGGTCACAGAAGTTAAGAGAGAGCTGAAGTTACCCTTTATAATTATTTCCTAAATTACATTTGTCAATTCTACTGATTCTCATGACACAACAGCAACCTTTGATAATTCGCAAGATTGCTGCCAAAAGAGAAAAAAATTAAAAAGAACATTGAGGGAAGAGAATGTGTTACACTGCAGGCAACTTCTGAACGACATAGTAAAGAAATGTATGTGTCACTGACTCAGACATATCCTTTGGACTGATACTTTAAAAGGGATAAACTTTTAAAGAATAATTTCTCTGAATTTCTGTGTCAAATACATCAGAGTTCAGCACTTATCCCCACAATATTTTTTCTGAAAGCACTGATAGGATCAAACATCTCAGGACCATTTAAGCTTGAATGTGGATGAACTTATAACTTGCTAACTGCAATTATAGCTAAATTATTTAATAACTGTAATTAATTTTAATTAAAATAAATAATGCATTCAATTGCATCATTAAACTAATTCCTCAAAATATTTGTTTCCTCTCTTGTTACTACCATACAGAAAATTCAGATATATCACTCTAAGTTGCACTGTGCTGTTATCAGCCAACTGGTTCAAATCAATGACAATTTTTCCTTTGATTTTTTACCTATCTTTATCTGAAATAAAAAATTAAGTAATATTTAGTAATATTTTCAGAAGTACTTAAATGATTTAGAAGAGCCTTACTGAAATCAACAAGTTACTCAAGATCTTCTGAAAATGTGAGCGCAACTATGTACACAAGTTTCACAAACCCAAAGCATAAGATCAAATCTGCAAATCTGGTCAATGGCTAAATTGACAAGGTTGACCTTATTCTTTTACAAAGATTTAATTCTTATTTGGTATCCTGACATCTTGGAAGTATTTAATATTTATAACTTATTCAAAAGTAAACCACATTTCCGGACTCTCAATAAGCAGCCAAAACCCCAGACTGAGTCCTATTATGGAATAGATGCAAGTCTTTGTTGATGCAATAACCATTTTAGAGTCCCCCTTACTCCTTATGGATAATTTTTGGAGGAATATTTTAATGAAAACTGGATGTCTCTATGCTTTGATAGAGTACTTGGTGTTCCACAAGGCTAAGCCACTATTACACAGCCGTGAGCAGTATTAACTCAGTGAATTGCAAAGCTAAACACACACATGCGCCCAAAATTTAATTTTCACTGTGTTAAAAATATATGGAGAAAATATGAAAAAGGAAAAATTTCATTTTCAGATAGAAATATGCAACTGGAAGGTTGTGGATAATCATGTAAGTACACATTTCTTCACTAAGGACCTGGAAAACTGTAAAACTGAAAAACCACCTAGCCTACAAGATTGAATTGGTGTACTTGCTATCATGCCTACTTTTCCCTTTATCTAAGAAATGCAGATCTACTGATCCAACCATGCTCTAAGGACTGCCACATCCTTGTGGGAGAGAGCTGAGAAGTGGTGGGATCTCCTTTTATGACCCATGAACATCATGACTTGGCCAGATAAGCTGAGGCTGAATGAAAAGGCCACCACCAAACACCAGCATCTTGCCCCTGGTCCTGGCTGAGTGACCCACGTGTGCAAAACAACTCATACCAACACCCTGTTCTCAGACTGCTTATACTAAAGACATGGGTTTAGTTGTCACTGTGCCTTGTCATGTTGAAGCTAAACAAGCTTCTCCAGCATTCTGTGGAATGAGAATTGCAGTGTGGCAAAAATATCTACAGCTGCACTACAGCTCCTAATGGCACACCACTGGTTTTCATGGCTCTGACTGTCAGAGCCAGGGAGGGCAATTCTGTCTTCTGGAAATCAAACAGGACATTACTGCAGACCACAAGCACTAAACCATCACACTATTTACTACTAATTAAATGCTCCCATTTTGTTCAGCACAGCAAGCCTGCAGCACATGGGTGGTAAGTGGCTCTTCTCAGCATGCGCTGGCTACAAGATACATTTGAAAATCAAATTTTAATTAAAATGTGCATTTCTCAGCCTCTTAAGGGGAAAGAAGGTAACAAGGGATGAAAAAGGCTTTAAACCATCTTCTAGCTTAATTTAAATGCCATTTAAAACCTAAAATGAACTTTATAGCCACTGACATACACCAGAATTTGTGTATATTGCATGCCTTCAGTTATACAGAATTCAGAGTTTGGAAGCAAATAACTAGATCAAAAACAGTACTGTGAAAGCAGACCAATCTATGACATGTACTTCATTCATTTAGCAGAAACCTGGGGTACCAGGTACCTCTGCATCCTTGTGAAGTGCTGCCCATCCTTCAGACTGCTCTCAGACCCATTTGGTGGTGTATTTTGGGGAGGATCCCATCTCAGTGGTGTTTTGCTGGAAACCTGGGGGTGATGTTTTTCATCAGACTCTCACTCTGTTGATTATTAAAGGGGAAGATTTTGAAGCAGGAAAGGATATGGAGCTTCTTATGGCATGAGGTTTTTCTCTTCTGGTGAATAAAAAGCACAGCTGCCTCCAAGACTGTGGAACTGCCTGTGTCTCCAAGACTAACAACAAAGAAAAACAGATCTCAGAGATGAAGGCACTGACTGTATGACCCCAGACAAGTTGCTTGGGGCCAGATTCCAAGCCAAGTTACACTGCTCTGGGTCACTGGCCTAATTGCTCCACTGCTCTTCCTCTAACAGTGTAACTGAGGCAAAACATTGCCTTTAATTTTCTACTGCTTTTAATATTAACTGTGTATTAGAGAAGGCCTTAACTATATGTTAGAGTGGCCTTTCATGATTTGTGCTTTCACATGTCACTTGAACAGAAAAGAGCAACAAGCAAACACTTCCATTTCTGCTTATTACTGTGAACCTCACACTCACACTGGTTTACCTCATTCTTCCTTGGCTGGCAGCAACTTGTGCCATTTTTTGCAGCTGTGCCTTACTCACAACCAAAAATGTGTTCTTTACTTCAAGTTAAGTCATGTGAGTTCAAACCCAGCAAGAAGAGGCAGCCCTGTATTCACACGAGCTTTAATGTGACCTGCCAGCTTGGCTGAAAACTGCAACAGCCTTGTTCACACAAGGATTTTTTTCATCATTTAAAGCCCTCCTCCTTTCAACAAAGGGAAGCCCAGACAGAAGGGAAAAACTCGTCACTTGAAGGGCAGCAAAGAGAACTCAGGGCTGGGGAAGAGTTTTCCTTTCCTTGAGAAATAGGGTGCTCAGCATGAGCGGGCTTTGTAGCTCAGTGCAGACCCTGGCAGGCTGCAGCATGAATGAGCATTTCTCTGCCTCAGTGCACTGGGAATTGCTGAGTGCTTCTCACACACATCTCTTCTAAGGAATGGGGTTTGGCTCAGTTTTACACCAGTTTGTGCTTTTTAACTGGGAATTGAAATGTATTACATATTCACAATAGTTCAGGAAACTCTGCTTTGTAACTTGTACTGTGTTTTTTACATTTAAATTGGATGCAGGTTTCAGACTTTCTTTCAGGCCCTGACAAATAAAGGATATAGGGGTTTGGAGAGCCCTTCTTGGCTGGAGTTGTTGTTCTCTTGTTTCATTTTAACTGGTTTCCTAGGGCAACCAAACATTGTCAGGTTCTTCAGATGTGGGTCTGCCACTAACTTTTTGACTGTTACTAACTTTTGAACCTCTCAGAAGAGCAGAGAGCTGATAGATAACTTAGTTTGCTGCCAGTTTCATTGAGGTAGGCAAGGTAGGCAAACTGCAGAAATGAGAGAGGATCCTGTTAAATATTCCCTCGTCAAGAGAAAAGCTACAATGCGTTCGAGTTTTTCGCAGTTACTAGAATGTAAAAATGACACAGTTATGAATATTGTAATCAAAAATAATCTTTCAGCAGAGTTGTCACCACGCTGGTATTCACCTCTCAGTCAGACACAGTATAGCATATGGACTGTGTGGGGTTATTAAAAGTCTTGACTTTTCCCGTCCTGATGGCATTTGTGACAGATCTCTCATGTAGCTTACCCAATGAAGGCTGTCTAATGAGGAAGAGAAAACTCGAAGAGGAGTTTTGATGTAATTCATTAAAAGAAACCTACAACAATTCTGAACCATCAGATTCAAATCCATGGGATTCAATAATTCCAGAATTACTATTTTAAAAAAGCTCAGCTCAGTTGGATACTTCCAATAGTTTCCATTACACATTTCTCTGTAGTCTTATCATGCAGGCTATCAAAGAGCCATTGGATTGCAACAGGTGACCAGTCGTGATTGTGGCAAGACAAAAATTGATTGGCTATAGAGGAATAGCTGCACAACCTTCTACAAATTCACTACGCAAACAAGTCCCCTTGGGCATGTTACTTAAAAAGAATTCATATTTAGATTAGTTTTTCATCTTTTGGATTTAGAGCATTTAAAAGGATTTCAAGGAATGCTTTCCAGTTCTCTCTCCCTATTACATGAGCTACTCTAACAAGCATACTAAGATACACCAAAGAATTTGGTTTCACTCTGTGGCTTCCCCCTCAAACACTGCACACTTGCACCAGGGTGGCAGCCCCACTGGCCAGCTGAGGGGCCTCCCTGATGGTTTGCTCAAAAAAGCAACCCAGAAAGCAGCTGAGCATTATGCAATATACAAAAATAGAAGAAGGAGAATCACTATTTTATTTTTTTCACATGTCCTCCCTGCACTTGTACAGCTATGAGAAGGCTCACAGTACTGGGCATGATGCTACAACAGAGGCCATTCTGGGGCATCTGGCTACCTGATGTGTCACAAAACCTGAAATTAAACTCTCATGCTCTAGAAAGGCTGCTATACTCAGATCCCTGCACATCAGATAAGATTTAAGAACTCCAGGCTACCTCAACAGAGTGACAAAACAAAGTACAGAAGCAACAAATTCAATGGGTTGAGGTTCCAATCATGGTACAAAGCAGTTCACAGGTAGAGAAAACAAAGAAATGTACCTGCAGTTTCAGGCGCCTCCATCTAGGAGGGAAGAAAAAGTAACCTCTACACATGGGCAGGAGTGATACAATCACAACAAATGGCATGTGAAGTCTTACTGCTCAAGTCTGCCCTTTCATCAAGGGTAAGGTGGCAGCTGTGTCATCGGAGCACAGGGAACACTGGCTAGAGTTCCAGTATGTTCCACACAAGAGGGACAAAACTTCCCTGTGAGCTGATGGATTCAGTGAGAAGACGGAGGAATTTTAGTTCCTCTGATTGGAGATATGTCTTGAAATTACACTGAAAGTGTAAGGGATAGAAATTCATCAGAAGCCACATGTTTACTTCCCAACATCTATATTAAATTATTAGCATAAGTTCCATCATAAAAGTGTAAGTGCATAATGCTTACTTTATGTCATCAGATGGACCTTAGCAGCATTAAAATACAATCTGCTGCACACCCTGTTATTCATTTTATCCCTTCCTTTATATAAAATCATGTATAATTTCCCTTTACACAAATGGGATTAAAAGGAGCAACGACACAGCATGAATCACTCCATGGATACTTGTATACCAGTACTTACAGCTGGCCAAGATTTAAAGTGCCTTTTAACATCTTTTTATCCTGCTCATTTTGAAGTACAAATGTCTTCAACTATGAGTACACATAGAAATGAACAGTAAAAAATTGCCCAGAATGATCTTTTGAAAATGTCATTTCTAGCCCAAAACTAAAGACAGATTAAATCCAGAAAAACTGCAAGTTAGGGAGAAAAATTCCAAATTAGATGCTTATCTGTATGAAAGAGATAGACCACACACCAAAAACTAGGAAAATACAGTAGTTGTAAGATCTCAATCATGCCACATTACGAATGCAAATTGGTTTTTATGCAGTGTCTTCCTAAAGCCAATGGAACAGCTCAAGGAAGAAATTTATGGGATGCTTCTGATGATTGCAAACCAAAGAATTTTCCCAACAACAGTGCATGGATGTAGAAAGCTTAGTACAGGAATTCTGCAAACTCCTAGAGCTACCAGCTGTGTCTGACTTTCTCCAGCACTGGGGAAACAAACTCCAGACACTGCTCCATACTTGACTAAGAAAGAGGGAAACTCTGATAATACTTCTGTCACTCTGAAGGAATGAAAGAACAACATCAAAGCAGTCTTAAGGTTTCCCCTTTTTGGCAGCAGGGAGAACTGTCAATGCTCAGAGAAACTGTTGTAGGTTATGAAAACACTACAGCTAATCATTGCTTTTGAAAACATCCATGCAAAACACCTTGTTCATTCAAGCATAGAGAAAACAAGAACACTCTGAAAACAATGAAATAAAATTGACTAATGATTCAACTACAAACAACACAGTGAAAACGGATCCAGTTGCAAACATATCGACTCGGAATATTCTGTAATTTCGGTCATTACAGTGAATTCTAACCAAACCTTCTGTGCTGAAGAGAATATTTTCAAGGTCAAATAAAGGATGCTCTACAGTATGACAAAACCTGGTGAGGAAACCACAGGAAGTGATTCTGGAGCAGAGATTCCATTAGTTCCAGTCCCATAAACATTGTATTTGAACCTTCCTATAGCAGTGACATATTTTATACACATACCATGTATTGGAAATGTTAGTATGAATTTTTCAGACATGTTTGCAAATTTTTGGAGAAAGGAGCCTGCAAGTAAAATGCTTAAAACTTGTGTCAAGAGAGAGCAGAAGACACAGTGTACGACTGTGGTCTGTGCTCAGCCAGAATTAAATATAGCCTTGCAGGTCACAAAAAGCACAAAAGGCCATGCATGCTGTACCTGCTGTACCGAGGGGATTGAGAAAAATAAACCCAGACTGACAAACCCAGAATCTTTGTTAATCTTTAAAAGGACTTTCAAAGATTACCTTCTCAATTGTGGTTGGAATTCTGGTACTACTTCAGGCAAACAAAGGGAACTGAAAAGTGCCTTTTTCAGAAAGGCTGGGGCTCCAATCCTGCCGTTTGTAGGACATGAATTATAAAAGGTGGACAGAATTACAAGGAATGGGTAACAGAGGAGGTTTTGCTAGATTTTTTGGGGGGAAATGGAAAAATAATGAGACAGAGAAGTCCCAGAAAGAAGTCAAGGTCAGGAAGACAGGATGCAGCAAGCCTGTGGAGACAGCCGAACACAACAATGCCTGACTGGAACCCCTTCCAAAATGAATGATGAAATACTGGAGAACTCTAAATAAGAATGAGATAAAGTCACTCCTTGACACACCTTACATGCCAAAAGGAATGGTGTGTTGGTTCTAGAAGCTGCAGCTCTGGGACCAGGAACCTCGCTGGAAAACTGCTGTAAAAGCTGAAATGGCCTTCTGGACATACCCTGATTCTACAGGCATGACTGCAGGGGAAATGTGGAGACATGAGCTCACAGTACTGCTCACTAGAGCTGGTAGAGCCACCAGATTAGGAGGTTGAAAAGGAAATTGCTATTAAAACAGAAAAATCTAGTTTAAGATGAAAGATGAAAGGGTAACAAGGTTAGTAATGGCTTAACTCTTCCTCAATAAAAACAATATACAAAGAAAATACAATAAAAAGCTTTTGTCTTTGAGATTTGTGTGATATATGAAATTTTAAGAGAGGGGTTATCTTGGCATTCCTGCACCTCAAGTGCTGGGGGTAGAATTTCTCTTCTCTAAATGACTCCTCCTGCCATTTTACTTATAGTGAACTGCTGCTTTGCAGAGCTGAACAGTGGCTGGCAGAGGTGACACTGACAGTCAGCAAAACAGGGAGGGAGTTCAGGTGCCCATTGGGTCACCATAGAGCCTGTGGCTACTTCCAGGCTATGAGTTTTTATAAATAATCTGTAAAGAGAGGTCACATCTATGTATTGCAGATATATAACTTGGTCATTGTCAGACAAAATAGCTCATAGTTGAGTTGAGTGTCATAAAGCCCTAAAAGAAGATAAAAAGGAAGGATGGAAACTAAAAACTAATGAATATAGAAGAAGAATGCGGATGACTACATTTCTTGATACTGGGATGTTGAATAACCAGTTTGCAGCAAAGCCTCTCTAGTTAGTGACATCATTGCTTATGATATAAAACAAGACAGGATAAAATACTCGCAATGGTGAGCTGAAGTGAAAGGCAGAGGCAAATCATTGGTTTTCCTCTCTTCCACAATTCTAAAGATCATTTATGGATGACCTGTTGCTTGGCTCAATTTAGTATTTTTCTGTGTTCTAACAGTAAGGAATATCACAGGTGAAATCTTAGTCTCTGGCAAGAATGTAAATCTAAAACCATAATAAGTAATAATAAGTATTTTTCAAGAGAACTCTTGAAGCAACACAAATGATTTTAGCTCCTACCTGAAGCAGCATTATTGTTTCTCACAAACCCCCCAACCAACCAAAAAATGCCAAATCATCACTCTTTCCAAATTCTGCCAGGTTAGACATAATTTTATGGAAGAAATACTTTCTTCATTGATCATTCCACCACTCTAACCCTAGGAAAGTGATAAATTGACATTTTGAAGAGAGTGGAGTTAAATCTCCAAATTTGCAGCTGGGAAATAAAGACAACAGTAAACATAACTCTGACTTTTTTGTCCTATCAAAATATCACAGATACATCTCCATTATGCTGGATAGAAAAATATGAATTATATATTCCTGTGCTCAGAATTCTCATAGTTTTTTAAAAACACAAATATCTATGCAAGAACAACCTTTCAGGACAGTAAGAATTACCATGAAATTTGGATCTCTCAGTTGTCCTTCATGTCAGACATTCTATTTTTCCCATCACTCAGATGTGCACGATAGCACTTCAGAAATAGCAATGATACTGCTCCACAATGCCAAAAAGGGGATTTGAAGAACGCAACCAGAGACTTTATCCCTTCTGTTTGAAAGGCAAATGTGTACACAATATGGCCATGAAAACCCCAGTTAATGAACTCTGAAAAAATCATTCTGGATGCTCCAATAAATCCAGCATAATAATAAACTTCTGAAATAAATTAGAAAACATGGCACATGCTTAAATAACACTGAAAGCCAAAGTGTAAGTTGTTTACATAGAACAGAAATGACACCTTAGCTTGTATGATGTAATGCTTTTATACAAACTTGTTAGACTAAACAGTTCTGATGGTGCCAAGTATTTGGAAGGTGATGAAGTTGATTGAAATTGGCCAAGACAACAATTCCAGCTCTGATCCTGATGCCCAAATACCATCTTCAAATATATGATGTGAAGGCAGAAAAAAACCTTTAAAAGCACTTTAGAGAGATTGTATAGTTCAAGACATCAATAGCTAGAAAATACCAGAATGAAGCTGACTTGAATAACCTTAAATTGGACACTTTGTTCAGATCATGATATAGTCTTTAACTGCATGATTACATACTAATTTTTCCACATAAATCCAGACTCATTCAGCATACATAATGAATAGTGCATACATAATGAACTATTTTTCTTGTAACAGCTATTTGCTGTTGTTCAGTGTGCAGTCCCAGAACTTATTTGCTACACATTATTCATACTCTGAAGACAAAATTATGCATTTCACCATGGGTTTTTTCCATGCACCTCATGGGTTTTCCAGGCTACTACAGTGTCTGGCTGCTTAACAAACATTCATTAGTTTATTTTGAAAACATCTCTGTAAGGGGAGGCAATAGTACTGCTTCCATTTCACATATGGAAAACTGATGCACAGAGAAGTTAAAATATGGTTCCTAACTTGCAGTGGTTAACATTTCTCTTCTCAAAGCATTTAGCACTGTGCTTTGTATTTTCAGAATCCTGCTCCCACTGAAGTCACCAGCAGGTGTTGATTTGCAGTACCCCATGAGCCCTGACACCATGGTACCATTCTTTCCTGGCAGATGAACAAGGGGAATTTGGTGTCCTGGGGCCATGAGTGGCTATGGAAGATCGTGTGTGCTGATACACAGTGGCCTTTTCCTGGCAGTCAGACCAAAACATGGCCTCTTCTGCCCTGCCCCTTGAACTCATTCCTGTCTCACTCCTACCACTCCCGAGTCACACTTTAAAACTCCTGTTCTTCACTCCTAAGGCTGTCCTTTCAGACCCACTCTCTTTGCTCAGCAAATCCCAGTTCCATTCTTTACTCCTCAGCTCTGTGGTCCAAACTGTCCACTTCCCCCCTCTTCATTCTTGTACTTTTTGTCTCTTCTTTCCACACAGGTCTCCAGGTTCACTCTTCACAGGTTCCCAAGCCTCATCTTTCAAATTAATCTATTCTGGGTGAACACCCCCTCACTTTTCACCCAATTTTACTTCCCCGGCATGCTGTCTGAACTTAGATTGCCTCCTTGCTCATTTGTCTTCTTTTCCTCTTCTCATTCAGGCTTATTTTGCCCACTTTCATCTTCCCATTTAATCCAATCCCCATTTTATAAGCCTTTTCTGTTCTTCCACCCTTGACCAGCCATTGCTGCAGTCTATCAGCACCTCCGGGGCCAGTTTTCTTGCCCCACTCCCTAGTCCGTGTCTCCCAAATTCCAACATCCTCTTCAAAGGATTGTTTCTCTGCTCTTCTCCTTTCTGCATTTTGATTGATGTCTTCTGCTTTGCATCTGACTCTT
>JAOXXN010000082.1:6147829-6181730 GCA_026770055.1 Myrmophylax atrothorax
CAAGCAGCACAAACAGGGTAGTCAAAGCCTGACTCTGCCAAGTATCCCCATACAGGAATTAGAGGGTGCCAATTGCAGTTAATAGCAACCAGCCTTAAAGCAACAAGTACTTTATGCAATTGATGTCAGAGTTGTGAGACCAAAGGACACTGTCAATACTGGAAGTTTTCATTAATTCAAGGAGAGGCTGAAAAAGTTCATGGAAAAGAAATCCTTTAGAGTTACTAAACCCACAAGTGACGCAGGTTCTCTAAGCTGAAGATTATTACTATGCAGGGAAGAGTTACTCGAGACTGTTGCATGTGCTTGTCATGCTCTTCATCTTCTGCAAACATTCATTTTCAGCCACTGCTAAATGGACTTTACTCATCTGGGTAAATCCTTGTTTTGACCCAGGACAGTCAGAGAAATGCCCTGGTATCTGAGCCTTCATTCCTCACCACCCAGCACCACAACATCGTCCTCATTCACAACAAACATTTTGGAGTATGGAGCACTCTGACTGTATCAGCTGAGTGTGCAAACCTCAGCCCAACCTAAGCAACATAAACAATTCAAAGGAAATGTTCCTCTCAGGTAAACAGAAACATACCAAGCAAATTTTCATTTTATTAATGCTACTGATGGTGCTGCTTTCTCAATTTCAGGTTTCTGATCAGCTTTACAGAGTCTGAACAAGCATCTAAGAAAGGCAAATTCTTTCATGGACAAAAAATGGTATTTGTAGCTTCATAAAATTTATTTGTTGCTTAATGGGCACAGAGTACTGATAATGCTTAGCACTTACACTTACTAATTTGCTTTTAAGTTTAGCCTCACTTTATTAGATCCAGAGTAACCACAGAGAACAACTAGAACCTTCTGTGTTTCCTCTCTCCTGTGTGCTGTTAATCATTCTCCCTAGTTTTGTAACAATTTTCACTTTTAATTAGTGCTTTATCCTTCAGATACTGGACCATATCTTGATCTTTAAAGGATCCTGCTGTCTGCTTATCCTTGACAATGCTGACTGCTATTCAGATTTACTTTCTGTTTACAGTTCAGTGGCCAGCCTGTGATATCTTTAAGTGAATTTTAGTCCCAGCTGACTTGTTTCAGCAATTTCCTTAAGATATTACATGGCACAGCATCAAATGCCTTTGTAAAGTCCTGATTCTGTTCTGTAGTCGACTAATCTTCTGGCTTCATCATAAAAGATGTGGAGGGATAAACATTCTAATTGGTCTGGCTTGGTTTACTGCAGTACACCTGTGCCATGGCTGGATCTCATTACACTGTTCGCCTCCACATGAATTCGTTTCCCCCTTCTGCTTTACTGTTTATAGTATTTATTTCAATTTGGAGCCATGCCTATAAGACAATAGTTTCCATAGTTACTCTTAATTCAATTTTTAAAGACTTGTAGCATGCTGACACTTTATTAGTCTCCTGATACTCCTTCAATTCTCTGTGGGTTTTTTTAGCAACTAGCTGTTCCTGCAGTTCTTTAAATATCCAAAGGGACACCTCAGATGCATTTGTTCAAGTGATGATATTTCATTATGTATTTCTTAGTTACTTTTCCCCAGCAGTTCATAATTACATCAATGATTTCCAAACCAAGCCATTATTTAAAGTTTAATCACCTTCCCAATAAACTACATGGCAAAAGTCCAACTAGTTTTAGTGGGAATAAGAACTGGTCTCAAAACTTATCTCCTTGTTACAAATTAATTACAATTAATATTTCTTGGTCAAGTCATTTTGTGTTATTGTGCCTTTAGGACTTATAACACAGTCTTTTCATATTATCTTTAACCTCTTGGCAGCTGTTTCAGTGTATCCTCATGCTGTCCCTATTTTTCTCATGTGTACTAGACTTGGAATATAAAAGCCTGTTTTGGTGGCTCTCCAGTTTTCTGTTTCCAGTGCAGTTCATGTTTTACTTTTACTTGCTTAAGTAGCCCACAGTGACCCATTCTCTCTTCAGTGCTTCCCATTTTCATTGGAACAAGACATATTTCTGCCGGTTTTCCATTACAGTATCTTCTCATGTTCTCCCAACTGCCCTTCCTCTTCCCACAAAGCCTTTTGTGAACCTTTCTCAACTGATCCTATGAATGAGATTTTCCTCACAGAATGACATCCAAACTCTTCAAAGGAGACAGCCAAGATGAAGTTATAGTTCATTAATAAAGTTTATGAAGAAAGTTTAAGTGACTAGTTCCTCAATGGCATCTACTGATTTTGTTTTCTTACGACTATAGAGCTATAATTGTTTCGTACAAGCACAAAAGGTGGGATCTAGGTTGATGTTGCTGCTTTTGTACCATCGTGATCTGAGGTGCTGAGGCAAGACAGGCAAGACACCATTATCTTATCCCCCACTGCTACCATGAACACAGCTAATGAACTGCTCAGAAACACAAGGAAAACTACGCTAAGTGAATGAGAGAGGGAACACCAAGACATTCCCTCTCCTTGACTCAGAGCCTGGATGCATAGTGAGACTAGTCTTGCATTTCACTCACTTGACTCATAGTCACTTACTACAAGCTCTTATGCTCTTTCAGGTCTATGATTATTTAAATATATGTGGTGGCTTGACCCAGGTTGGATGCCAGGCACCCACCAAAGCCACTCTGCCACTGCCTCCTCAGCTCACATATTCTCACTCCTCTCTTCCCTGGCCACAATTCCTTCTGCCTGGTAACATTTTTCCTTCTTAAATATGTTATCCCAGCAGTTTCCATCACATCTGATGGGCCTGGCTTTGGCCTGCAGTGAGTCTATCCTGGATCTACCAGGCATCATCTCTGTTGGACATGGGGGAAGCTTCTGGCAGCTTTTTAGAGAAACCACCCCTATAGCCATTCCTGTCCCCCTGCCCTCCAGAACCTTGCCATGCAGACCCAATGCAGTATGTGACCCACAATAAGAATTTCAAAAGAAAATACATTAGAAACAGCAATTAGGAGCTGTGGTTTCCATGGTTTTGGTCTTGTAGGAATCCATGTTCACTTAGCACCCACACACAGGTAGATTAGATTAAGAGAGTAGAGTATACAAACAGAAAATAGTGACCATTGGTTTACAGTTCTGCCTCTTTAACAACCTTCACAACCATTTTAATTAAAGCATATTCTGCTCAGAATTATGTCCTGCCACTGTTACTTGTGTTCTGAACATATTTCAGCCCCTGCAGTATGTTATTGATTGACAGTAGAGCAATCCGTGCGAATTTCCAGTTGCTGTACATACATAGTGCCCTGAAGTGCTTGAAGTCAGTGGAGGAATTTTGGCATTCTGTGAGTCTCAAAAATCCTAGAACTGACTCCAAAGTCTGTTAGTGACTGATACACTGCTCCTGCTTCTTAAACCAGGCTACACAGGAGGATAATTGCAAAGGCCATCTTTAGCCTGAGGAGTTTATTTGCCTTAGGATCTTTCAACAGTCAGTGGAGAGTGAAAAACCCCTCATCTGTGTTGCAAAAGGAGTTCATTGTAGGTGCTTGGAGTTGCCCTAGAGAAAATACTCTCTCTTGATTCTACAGGAAGCTGAGGGAGAAAAGCATTCTAAGGCTAAAATTAGTCTTTGTGAAAGCCCCCTAAATTATTCTGTGTTTGCAACAGCCATCTTTGGTAACATGAAACATATTCTGAAATGAGAAATGAGAATGGCAAACTAATATGGCAAAACTCTCTCTTGGGTTAACAGCAGCTCCTCAGCTCCTTGTCCAAGTTCAGGGGGCTTAATGTACACGTGCTGACAGGGACAGTGCTGGCTGCGAAGCAGAACAAGTGGTCATTTATCCAGGCACAGCTGTTGCCTCATGACGGAGGTCTGACAGTGGCTCCTGTGTGATGGAATGGGGATCTGTGCTCAGACTTGTCCGATCGCTGCTTATCCGGGACCTGCTGAACTTGTACCAAATGTGCATCATCTGTAATTTTTTTTCTCTCTACTTCCCTCTATTTTTTCCATGCTGACTGCTAACCACATATCTTACATGAGCTTTTTATACCAAATTTACCAGAGTTATTTATCTAAAATTTCCTTTTAATACCAGTATTTGTCTTCTTCTTGACTCTCTCTGTTTTAATTTTTACCCATTTTCAGTCTAACCTCACCTACTCCCATCTGACTCAGGATCAGTTTCTGATTAATATTGTTACACATAAATTCAATTTAGCCACTGAGAATACTTTTCCGGGTTCACTCACATGACATCCATCTGGGCATCTCTGGATTAAGGAGAGAATAGCCAAACCCCCCCAAAATTGCTTTCTGTGTCAGAGTAGTTAGTTTTATTTAGTGAAATTAAGTTCTATCAGTTTTGCATGGCAAGGTTTTGGTAGCTACAGGGGTGGCTTCTGTAAGAAGCTGCTGGAAGTTTCCCCCAGGTCTGATGGAGCCAAGGCCAGCTGGCTCCAAGGTGGACCCACTGCTGGCCAAGCCCAAGCTCATCCACAATGGTGGTGTTGCCTGTGGGATAACAGATTTAAGAAAAAGGAAGACACTGCTGTTCAACAGCCATCAGAAGAGAGGAGTGAGAATACATGAGAGAAACAACCTTGTAGACACCAGGGTCAGTGGAGAAGGAGGGAGAGAAGGTCCTTCAGGTGCTGAAGCAGAGACCTCCCTGCAGCCCATGGGAAGGACTCAGCATTGGATAAGTTCATGGGGGACTGTTTGCCATGGGAGGGACCCCATGATAGAGCAGAGCGTGAGTTCTCCCCTTGAGAATGAAGAAGCAATACAGAAAACATGGGATGAACTGACTATAACCCCTATTCCTCTGAGCCACTGGTTGGAGAGGAGGTAGAGAAAATCAGGAGTAAAGTTAAGCTGGGGAAGAGATGGGAAGGCATTTTAAGGTTTAGTTTTTATTTCTCATTATCTTACTCTGATTTGATTCGTAGTATATTGAACTAATTTCCCCAAGCTGGGTCCATTTTGCCCATGACAGTAATTGCTGAGTGATCTCTCCATCCTGATCTTGACCCACGAGCCTTTCATTACATTTTCTCTCCCCTGCCCAGCTGAGGAGACAGTGACCGAGTGGCTTTGCTGGGCACCTGGTACCCAGCCTGGGTCCACCCACCACAAGCATTTCCTGGTCTCTTGTCCTTTGCAAGCTATTTACAGTAGCTGCTACTAAACAAGAAAGTTGTCTGTATGGATTTTATCAGTTTCATGTTGCTTGCCATACTGTGGATGTATGAATTTGTGCATATAAGGAACAGAAATCTTTTACACTACCAGATCGAGCACAGCAACAGAAGGGTGTGTATTTTAAATGCCAGTTATCGAGATCAGACTTTCTATTTTGCGTGGGCAATAGCTACACTACTGTAGTTTATTTCCTTATATTTTTAGAACACTCATTACTCTTTTAAACATATTTTATAGCTGTGGCTCCATCAAATTAATTTAGAGGTTGACCAGCCTAGTTATACACACATCTACAGTGATACAGCTAATGCCATACAAAACCTGAGCACAACCCCCCTTAATTTCTGTGCACCACTAAACTGCTCCTGCCAGCAATGAATTAGACCTGCTATTAAGGCAGTACTGAACCCTGTGTGTATTTCTGGAGCAGAGAAAAATGTTCATTTATAGTAGAATCTCTATAAACTTATTACTACATATGTGTTTGCATTCATAAAATTTATTCAAGCAAAGTTATTCAGAAAAGGCAGATATGGCACAGAATAAGTCTAAGGAGAGATGGAAAACTGAAATTCTTTATCACCAACCAAGGACTATTCCCATTTGCCTATTAGTGCAATAGACATGAGTGCCACTGATACTAAATTATATCCAAATCCTCCATTCTCTGCAGAGTTTGAGGCTTGAACAAAAATTCTCCATTACAGGTTTTTTACCATTTTTCTTGAAGTTGAATAATATATCACTATAAACTAGATGAAGCAAATGGAGCATAAATCAAGCTAAGTTCAAGGGTTAATGAGATTAGCAGCTATCAGATCCATAGGCTGCCTATAGCCTGACCACTATGTCTTATGCCCTCAGGAGTTAATTACACAGCTATCACAAACACCCAAAATGCACGTGACTGGCCTCTACCTGAATTGCAAACAAACCTTCTTGCTGTTGACACAGGAGCAATGATGTCCAACAAAAATGCGACAGCAAATAACTCAGGGACAAAACACAGAAAGGTACTCCTGAGTTGTCTGCAGGGCTTCCTCCCATGTTTAGGAGGTATAAGGGATTCTTACTGACAAATAAGACCAAAACTGGAAAGCCCATCTGTGAAAGCAGAGGTTGGTCTCCCCACTCCTCTACCAGGCACTTCAAAACGGCCTTCTTACTTAACAGTTGCAAAAGACAATTATAAAAAAAAAAAAAAAAGAAGTAGTGATCATGATGGCTAACATGGGGGAAAACAAGCTCTCTGGGTCTTAGTTTTATTTTAGTGCAGTGCTTCTGCAGTTGAAACCATGCCATGTAGCACCCTTGAGTACAGCTGCTCTCAGTGAGCACTATGAAATAGCAGAAGTTTGGACAAAGGTGCTCACTCCCCACGTGTGGCTGTTTGGTTGCAAAAGGCAAATACCAGCAGGTGACCAGTGTCAATAAAGAAATGGAAGCAAAGCAGTGGAATTAGACTGCAGTCGATTTGAGAGTTTCAGCACTCATTAAAATGACTGCCTGACAGCACTGTCTAAATGGAAATATTATGCAAACTGTGAATTCAAACCTCCTTCCTGTGTCTTGCTGGGAAAAACACTTTATCAACAAATGTATCCATTTGCAATAGATCATGCAGCCAGCTTTAGAGAGAACATATAGTCATGTCCCTATTTTCTCATTTTGGGTTTCTCTACCCTCTCTAGGGATGGTGGTCTGAACTCCTTTTTACTGTCAAACTCTCTGTGACCTCATCAGAAAATTGCTCATCTCCAAACACAGCTGAGCAGAGCAGGCAGCTGCCTCTGCTTGAGTCAGCTGTTCCCAAACGGAGGTTGCAATCCCACAGGCAGGCAACTGAGAGCAGGGTCAGTTCTCCAGGCTATTGTGTGGTGCTTCCACAGACTGTGGGAGCAAAAGCTTTGCTACAACAATGATCATGGGTATCTTCTTTCACTGCTTTTAAATTGTTTTCCCCTCTTCCTCCCTCTCAACTAGCCATGGAGTCTTATTACTGCTTGATCCATCTGAACCTTAAGGCAGTTTTCGGCACTGGGCACAGTCCTGCAGAGAGAGTTTTGTATGAATTATAAAGTCAGGGCATTCAAATAGTACATCAATTCGCTCCCCACAGGCTGTCTTCATGAATGCCTATTCATCTTGAAATGATGGTACACTAAGAAGTCACTTAAGCTCTTAAGCTTCCCTGATCTCATGTCACAACTTCAAGAACAACCAAAAGGGAGAATGTTTGAAAAAGCATAAAAACAAAACCTGTAGCAAGAAGAATTTCTGTTGCTGCAACTGCTGCTAAATAAAGAGATCACTCCCTGCACAGATACATAAAGTGTAACAGTGTGTTACTTTGTAGCTCATAACAAACTTTGATTCAGTCATTTCTGTCACCAAAAGATTATTGCTGTGGTGTCCTCCTTGTTTTGGGACAGCGGACAAACAGAAAAGCCCCTTGGAATGCACCCTCCATCCTCCTAGAGACTGTAAAGGAGAAGCAAATAGCAAGGGGATCTCCCTTCTGCTTCCACTGGGGGAGGGCTGGAGGCTACTTCTGACAGATTCTCATTCTGGCAGAGACATCTTGAAAATGATTTTTTAGCCTGTCATTACATTTAGCAGTGTTGTTAGCCATTGCAGAGATCACATTACCACACAAACTCTAGCTGTACACTTCCAATAAGGCAACACATTTCTCACTGCCTTAAATCATGTCTTCCAGGCCTGCTGGAGATCAGAGGGGCTTGCACAGGGGAGCAACTGAGTGCAAGTCACTTGTAATGTTCTACCTGCTAACTAATGAGCAGACAAGCGCTGGCAGACTGGTGGGAGCTGCGGGCACCCAGCACTTGCTGTGCCTCATTTCAGAAGCGTAGCATTGCTTGCCTTTCTCTCGTGCCCTCTGCCACACGCCAGCAAGCAAACAGGAGCACGGGAGCAGCTGACCACTCCTGGTGCCAAGGACTGTATGTGGTGGACTGTAACAGCCTGTGCTCGCCAGCACTTCTCAAAGAAAAGGAGAAGGCAGTGTTCCTCCAAGCCTTGTGTGAGGGCAGGGAAGGAAGGGGGAAGGAAGCCTTCCCAGTCCTCTTTATTCTCCGGTGGGACCTAAACAGAGTAAGCCAGATTTAGGAAAATGCATGAATACGAGACCATGGCAGCCTTTCCCCTTCCACACAACACAGCACCTGAAGGAGTGTGTGTCACAATGCCAGCTCTTGATGCAGAGCTCACACAGTGTGGGGAGGTGGGCAAGATGGAAACACAGGAACCCCTCTGCACTCTGGGGCTGTTTCTTCCCTTCCCAGGGCACTGCACAGTGCCTGGGACAGCCAAAGAACCACACACGTGGCAGAGGTACTCTCAGCCTGAGGGAAAAGACATAAAGGAGAACAAGGGGCAAATAAAACCTGCCATTTCCAGAGGCAGCACAGCACTGCTGCAGGGATCAGCAGGCACATGGTGGTGATGCTCCTCTCCATGAGGACAGATCAGGGATATCTAGAGATACCATAACTCTTAGGGGTCAAGAGATTCATCTTGACTTGTACATCCTGAGCACCCCCTCCCCATGCTGCCCTAGCACCGGGTCCACACGATCCCTGAGCAACAGCAGGCTGGGGCAGAGAATGGACTCCACACATTTGCATCATTCAGAGGCAGTTTGTCAATTGTTTGAGGACCTGTCCAGGTCAAGTTTGATTCTATTTTCAGAGCTGCGTAATGACTGGTGATGACATCTGCCCATGACTGGCAGCAAACATTGATGAGTGCTGTGAATGACCAGTTTCCAAATGTACAGCCATGTGTCTCCTTTCTGCTCCAGGCAGCTGATAAAGATCCATTGATGGTAGTTGCTATTTAATATGGGAAATGATTTTGGAGATTACAGTTCTTCTCTTATGTAATGTTCTTACATAAGACTGAGAAAGAAAACACATGAAGTGAGGAATTTGAACATCAAAACAGCAGTGGATCTGGAACTAAACTCAAGTGTTGCCATCTTGTAAGTCTTTTCTGACTATCCAAAGCCGATAAAAAGCCAATGGATATAAAATTAACTCTCTTAGAAATCTACACAAGAAACATTTAAATAAGAGTTGCACCTCACCACAGAATCTTGTGTGATAATTCACTACCTGGTCTTCACTAACCAGATGTTCAGTGAATGAAATGGGAGGTAACTAAGAGAGTAAATTTTAATCCTAAGTAAAAGCAAAAAACAGCTGAACAAAAAGCTTCAAGAACTGGAGCTTAGAGACTGCAAATGAGTTGCTCCTAGTGTAGGTTTAGGTTGAGGAAAAACATGTTGTTCTTCTTCACCAGCTACCTCATGGTGACACAGGTGGTTAGACAGTTTTTGCATGCTGATTTATGATTCTGGGCTGTGCTCCTTCATTCAAGCTCCTCATGTGCCCCAACAGCAGCTCCTGCTTAAGTGTACTGCTTGTTGCTCCTTTTGCTCATTCCTCATAACTTATGCTCATAGTAAAGACAGAGGGACTGACTTTAAATGCTTAAAATCTTGAGAGAGGAGAATGAAAAAAAAAAGATAAAGAGAAGGGAAGAGAATATAAGCAAAAGTAGCAGAATGGAAGGCAAATGCTGAGAGGCTCTTTTGTCCTTTTCATTCATATCGATTACTGTCTGCTCTGTTCCTTTCCTTATCTTTCTTTGCTGTATCACGTGTCACACTGCAAGCTTTGGGAACATTGTGCTCAGATAAAATGGCAAAAAGCCAACACATGCAGGACCTGAACATGTCAGAGAGATGAACAATGTTCATGGGTGGAGGCTGTTTGTAGTAATGTGAGAAGTTTCATACCTACAGAAGAAAGGTGAAAATCAGGAGATGGTCTGTTCTGTCTTTATTTCTGAAGTATAGAGGGCTCATAGATTGACAAAACTCAGTAAGTGATGGAGGCTTTTCACTGCATTTAGGTGAGATTTGTATCAGCTCTTAAGAGAGCCAAGAAAATACTGGGGAAAAAACCCACCAGCATTTGCTCAAACTTTTTAATGAATTCAGTTCAGCTATCTTTGTCCTTCAGAGACATTCTAATGAACAAATATGCTGGTGATGAGACTCACAGAAACTGAAATCATTATGCAGATTATTCAATGAAGGATTTGGAATAATGCATTGATAAAGACTGGATTCTTAAAAGGCAAACAACTAAGGAAGTTTCACCTCTGCCCTGCTGCTACACTAGTTATAAACAAATGAGCTTATATCTGGGGGTTTTTGGTCCTATTCAAAAAGCTGTAATTCTGAAATTAGTTAATATTAAAATGTTTTTCCTGCTGGACTTCATCAGCCTCTCAAATGGAAAACACAGCCTAAACATGCATATTTTATCAAAAACGTGCCAATTTTTTTTCTGTTTGTACTTTTTTCCTTAAAATGCAAAATGATGTACATTTCCTTGGCATTAAGATCAAGGCCAAAATCGAGGAAAAAATTGTTAAAGCTCCTAACATTGGCATTACAATGAAAAATCACAGCCATAACAAATCCAAACAGCATAGATGTACCCATCTTCCCTTAAGCCCTGCAGAATGACTCTGCTAGAATGTCCAGAAAGAGAGAGTAAGGAGGAAAACCCCAAGATTAGGGGTAGATGTATTTCATGTTCTTGCTTCATGGGGGAAACTCAGCAATAACATACTGATCATCTCTAGATACAGTTAATTAAGAAAATGAGACTTCCCCATATGTATTACTGAATTCCTAAATGTGAGCAGACCTGTGACCGCAGTGGCTGGAGACACGAGCCCCACTGAGCTCTGTGCCTCTTGCTCGGTGCTGTTGCTGCACACACCAGCTTCAGGTCTCCTGCTCTGTGCCCACCAAGTGAATGAATCTGTTTGTGTCTCTCACTGGTGCTACAGCTGCAAACGAGTTCATCAGACTTTAGACAGACTCCTCGAGGCAGTTCTGGAGATCCACATTCTGGTAACCCACAGTGTGCAGGTACATGACTGGAATTTCTAAAACAAGTGTTCTTTGTGGGGCAGATACTGACAGCAAAAAACCCCAAACACCCCCCTCCTCCCCCACAAAAAAAACCCCAAACAACCAAACTGCCCCATGTTTTTAAACTATTTTGCTGTCAGCACACTGAGAAACACAGAGCCAGGGGGATCTCAAGAAGCTGACTTTCTGCTTGAAGGTATCTTTTCTATTAATGATTTTCTATAAACTATATCTGCAACTTTCATAATATTCTCAGAGTGCTCCTCCTCCTTTCACTTGGTGTGTTGTTTTCAATCCTAAGCAGTAAGTTGGCTGTCTGGATCTCTTCATTCACTGTGACATTGGGTACTTGAGCCTAAGGCGCCAACGTCTTTCCAAAGGTTGCACAGGGTGGCACTGGTCTGATTCTGAAGACAAAATGCATCCAGGCATGCACTTCTGAGTTTCACTTATTTCTCGACCTGTGCTGGCAGTGTGCACTCTTTTTTCCTCCACTCCTAGGAGGGAGACATTCAGTCATCCAAATATTTCTTTTGGACACAAATGGAGCTTAGTTGCAAAAATAACTGGATGTATATGAACGGCAGAGCTTATTTATAACTGCTCTGTTCCATATGGGATTGATTGCCTGCAGGAGGGACCCTTCAGTGTAGCTGAGCTGTTTGTGTTGGAGACAGTGGCTGCAGAGCAGCATCCTTTGGTGGTCACCAGATAGCTGAGCTTTCTTAGTGCTCCTCTGTACGTGCCCCAGCAGATATTGTTATTTTAAAAGTCACTAATGCTGCTTATTAGAATTCTGAGGTAACATCTTTTCTGTGCTTCTGCAAAACCTTTGCTTTTTCTTCTGCACTGTAGTTTTGGTTTTCCTCCTCCTCCTCTCAACCCTCTTTTGCCAAGTTGCCTTTTTAATTTGCTGTCTGAATAACACAGCATATACAATATAATTATTGTTTATTTATATATAACACCTGTGTATTTTCCAAGTAAGGAATGGAGGGTAAGGGAAACTGTAAGGATGAAATCTCTTATGAAGCTGCCTAAGACAGAGATTATGTTCTGTCTTCCCAGAGTGATACCAAGGAGGAACTTCACTGACTTCAACACAAGGACTCAGCCCAAATAGCCTCAGTGGACCAGGAGAGAAGGATTTTCACAGGATAACATTCTACAGAGACCTAGAACTTGATGGCACTGTGTTTTAACAGACTATTTAAATTATTATTATTAATAATTATAATTATAATTAATAATTAACTAATATAGATTAGAATACTTTATACCTGTTATGACACTATCTCAAGTATTTTAAAACCAAAAGCCCTGAAAATATAAACAAATAATTTGGCAATGATCTGGAGTAATGCTTTAAATGCAGCAAACCCTGAATAAAGGAATGAAGTTATCCAAGTCTCCTCAGCAGGAGCCCTGATGCTCTAAGAGATTTTCATGTGGATGTCTATTTCTAGACTTTGTTTCTAAGCTATCAAATGTCCCAAAAATAACATTGCCCCAAAGCACAGACTAGATCAGAAGGGGACACTGGGAAACACCTTCACAATGTAGAGACCCTTCAGGTTCCCACGTAAGAGTAAATTGTTTTACACAGTTGTGAATATGCAACGAGAACTGCTGAAAACATTAATTATGGCCTACTCAGGTTTCATCTCTTTGCTAAATGTCCTACTGAGAATAGTAAAATATTGGATAACAGTGGATTACAACATCAAGAGTTTTTAAAGCATTCAAACAGTGAATCCCTCTTGACTTAGTACCCAAACTCCAGAGAAGAACAGCACTAGTGCATTTTGGAAAGATGTTGGCATGTCATTTAGATATATTTTTATATTCTCTGTTTTTATTTCATAATACTTGATGTGACCACTGATTCTGAAAGGATGTACCTATATAGAGTTGCAGGTTTTTCCTCACGTTTCTATGATTAATAAATGACAGTATGATCTTTACATGCTTTTTGTTCATCACAGAGTATAAAATCCTCTTGAACAGAGAAAAATTATTATGCAATCATAGAAATGATATACACCAAATTAGGTTGATTTATTTGGTCTTTAAATGTGAGAAAGGTAACTCCATTAGAAAATTATGTCAACATACTTATAAGTAAAAAGGGACACAAATTCAATTCTTGAAAATGCCCTTGCAGCCTATTTTGGAGCCAGCAGGCAGAGACTAACTTAGATCTGAAATAAATACTTCTAAAGATGAGAACTCAGCAGAAATGATCATCACCTCCAGTTCTGTGCACTCAAGTGGGAAATACAGCTCCCAAGCTTTGTCTTGATAGTGAACACACCATTATGGGCTGCAGCAGCACAGTCCATGAACAGAAGGGCAAACCCCTTGTGCACAGTTTAGACATAAATGCTGATTATGGAAGTCACCTCATCTTGTTGCTGTGCCATGAGGAGTCTCCGTGGCTGTGTGTCTCTATACTGACTTAAACAATTTGTCCTCCAGCAGCCACTGCAGGAAGCTACTCCTTGGGAAGGGTGGGATGTATGACCTGTGTAACTGCAGGAAACCTTGTGCTCCCCTCCAGTAAAGAATAGTTGTCTGCTGTATGTACTGTATACAAGTGCCCGTTTAATTAAGGTTTAATCTCCTCAATCTCTGCACTAATCCTTGCTTCTCTATAATAATATTCTCCCAGAGGACTCCAGGGTATTTTCTGGCGTTTAACAAGTCTTAACTGCTGGGTTTGGTCTAATTTTACAGACTTGCGTATATTCAGCTTCATCTTTTATTTTCTGAGAAATATGTAAGGCAGAAAAAAACTATCAACGTTTGAGCATTAATTGCATGATAATGGCAATTTATGGATTTGAGGAAGAGAAAAGGTGCCACCAGAGTGTGTGAAGTGGGCAGCTGGCACAGTAGCTTTTGCCAATGTTTGCGTCAGTGTGGGAGTACAGCAATATGGTAGCTGTTACCATTGCACTCAATAAATATGTCTTCATATTTGAAGACATGACTAGCCTTTTAGAGGGAGAAACTGAGTATTCTCTGCATCCATGGCAGGATTTTATGTGTAATCCCAGCAAATCTGAGCAGGCCTTAAGGGGTGCTTAAATACTCTATACATAAAATTGCTTTCTTGAAATCTAGAGCATAGGGAAACAGTGAAATAATAGTGAAATAATTCACAAATTGAATTGTCCAAAGGAAAGCGGTATGGTGCCCAACATGGCACTTGTTCTCAGCTGAGTCAGTCCTTAAGGTAAAACACACAAACCTGCTGTTGTCAGTGCATGTGACGATTGTTACTGTGTGACTTGGACTCTGTGCTATTTATGTGCACATCCAAAAAAGGGAAACGCTTTAGTTATTTCCAGCTTTTGTTGGGTTTGTTGTTGCTGCTATAAGTGAGAAGAATGTTAAAATTATTCTTTGAACACCAAGGATATTGTTTCTGTTCCACACGAATTTGATACATTCCATAACTGTTGGAATTAAACAACAAAAATGATATTGTAGATAAAAATTGGCACTAGACCTCGGAGGGGTATGTTTCTGTGACTATGTCTTGCCATGAGGTTTCCTCCTCTGGATTTTGTATAATCCTTACCTAACAATTCACTACATTATTTTAATTGGGAATAAAAGTCTCTGTCATCTAGTCATGTTCTGTTTTCATTTAGCCATGATGCACCTCTCTGTGAGCAGTGTGCCTACTCCTTTTTCCACCTTCTGCAAAGAGCCTCCTTTCCTCTTCTTTCCTCAAAGGAGGCTCTTTACAGAAGGTGGATAAAGGTGATATCCTTGTGTAAGGATAACACTCAGAAGAGCACTCTACTCTTCTGAGTGTTATCCTTACACAACCACTGATTTTGAGTAACTCCCATAGCCCTATACCTATGCCATTCCCTTAGAAGAAAGTTCTGTAGGATAAAAATTTATCATGACATCACCAGCTGAAACATCATTTATCATTCTAAAGAGCCAAACCCACAGAGATTTTCAAGACATTTTGTCTGTGAAACTTCAAAAAGCTTGATTTATAGATGCAAACAGCAGCAAACAGAACTGGAGCAAACTCAAAATATTTACTACAACACTTAACTTGATCTGTTAGTCTATTTCATTCAAAATGAGCACACTAGATTTAATGAGGTGATGTAAATCACTGATTATTTTTAAGACCTATGAAAATGCCCTGGGTTAATCAATTCCTCATTTTTATGTCTTTCTGCAGTGTCCACCAGCGTGTTGCTGCTGGCATGTGCAGAACCTACAAAGTAAGCACACTTTTTAACACTGGGGAGTTCTAAAGCAAATGCCACAAAAGATCCTACCAAAGCACTAGTCAAACCAGCTAAAGGGAATTCAGGTAAAGGAATCAGGTAAAGGAAATTTTCCATTCAGTACTGTGGGTGCCTATTCACTCTCCAATCAGCTGCCAAAGTGAGGATTCTACCCACAGAACATCACCCGTGCTTTCATTTTTACATTCACAAAAACATATGCTGTCTTTTGTGAAAGAATTTGGGGATGTGAGGTGATGGGGGAAAAAATGACAGCACTAAATGACAGCGATATTTCAAAATAAAGTGACTTACTAAAGTGCTTTGGCTACTATGGTGGATCAAAATACTCTTGTATGTATAGAAATTTTTTTATAATTTCCAATGCAAATATAAGAAGGGTCATTTACATTTTCTTACTGGACTTTTACATTCTTTAATAAAATACTTCCAATAAGCCTCATTAATATAGTTATTTACATTCACAGTTATTGGTATAAGCACGAAAAAAATCCCAGTCGATACTTTCTCCACTCTATATCTTAAGCCTAAAAGCCTGAAATTTACATCTGTACATAAATATCAAACAGCAGCATTCCCCCCCCAGCAAAACATAAAACATAAAATTGCACCTTCTGAATGAAGATTATGATCTTGAAATGCTGCTCTGGAAGGTGAGACATGAGCAGGCTGATTTTTGCAGCAGGCAGCCAAAACCAGCTCAGGCAGAGGTGAGGGTAACTTTGCCCTGCCAGCGTGGGGTCAGCCCATCACCTGAGAGGAGTGAAGAGCTCGTGGGGATGGGCCAGAGCCAGGCAGGACAGAGGAGTGGGGAACACAATCACTCTGCAGAGTCACCACTTCCCTTCCAGCAGGAGACCAAGGCTGCATTGTAATGCTGCCTCAACTGGGTTTACCACCGAGCTGAAAGGAGAGTCTCATGCTGCCATCACCAGACTGGTTGAACAGCAAAGAAATTGCAGGATGAATCTGCTACTTGTTCTCTCCCGCGATGTTCCCAGTGTCACAAGGACATGGGAGAGACTCCTGGGCCTGACTGTGTGTGCTCACACCTTCTCAGAGATGGCTGAGATCCATCCCTGCTCCTGCTGCTTCCAGCTCTGGCTTCTGTTTTCGAGCTGATACTACCCAGGGAGTTGGGCCTGGCTTGCAGCCAGTCTGTGGGTGGAGGTGTGTCCTGTGTGTGGATTGAGTGTTTGATAACGACAGGATAAGGCTTAAGCCACGGCTGTACTGCCGGCTTGGGAATGTCTTCAGGGTGCCTTCCACACACCAAACGAGTCTCAGGAGAAATGTCAACAGGGAAATATTGTAAAGCTACATTTTGTATAGAAAGTGCCCTGCCATGACACACACAGGGGTATTTCGGGCAAGTTTTCTTAATCAAGGAGTAAATAATCCTGTATCAAAATAAGGACAACTAGAACTTAATACTCTACATAACTAACTTTCTAATATGAATTGCAATGAAAAAAGAATCAGTAAATCCAAGCACACTGATTCATGTGTGATTCATGAAAATGGAAGGTAATACACATGAAATTCATAAAGTCACAGAATATTCACTTTTTGTTCTGTAGTGAACCACTACTCTGGTGGGGCTTACAATCCTAAGGGGACCTGAAACAAAACCAGTGCAGCTGGACAGGAAAAGCAACTATTTCTTACAATAAGTACCAAAAGAAATAGTCTGACATCCCACCCAGTAGAATAGAGCATTTTGTACAAATATAAATAAATAAAACTCCACTCAGAAAACAAGCAACAAACAAACAAGTAAACCTTTATCCTTGAGCATTTGGCCAAGGGCATTCAAAACAAACCATATCTGAGCTTTGCCACATGCTAAAGAGCGGGTCTAGCCATCCCTTCAGAAGAGGGCACCATCTCTTACATTGTATTCCCAAACCACATACACCTACTCCTCTCTTCCAAAAATAAATTTTGCAAAGTATTAATTTCATGGAAGTAGCCATATCCTTATGAACAGATGGGAACCCTGATGGACTGAGATGTAGTGAATCCCTTATTTGTAGATTTCAGGAAGGAAAATTCTGGTTTTGAAAGTTCTTTTTAGACAGTTTTCCAACCTCATGGCTTAGGAGAAGATTAGCAATGTAGAATAATTCAATTGTATGTTCATAAATTCTGGAGACACGTGGGAACCAGACAAAAAAATGTAAGCAAAGTAAAAATTTAAGAAAAATGCATGTCAGATTTGTCCACATAATGTGGGTATTCTCACTCAAACCCCTCAGTCACTGCATACTCAGGAGCGCATCAAGCAATGGCTTGATTGTACAGTGAATTCTCCTTCTGCTCCCCATGGCATCAATGCATCTTATTTTCTGCATATCTGAGCCTCTCATTGAGTCCTATTTTCCCTGCGGGCAGTGGGCAATGTTCTTCTAAGTCCCTCCACCCTTGTTTCTCTGCTCTCTTTTACCCCCTTCCTCTCCCAGTTGCTCAGCTCTTTTCCAGTTCCCTCTTCGCCCTGTTTCCCATCTCCCTCTGCCCCAGGAGTGCTGTACCTCGTGCTCAGGGTGCCTGATGGGGTCCTTCTTTGAGGAGCCACCCTCGCTCCGGCTGGAGATGGAGCTTCTCCGTGGGCCCTTCCCCTCACCGAGGGCTCCGCACTGCCCGCCTGGTGCTCCTCCCCTGGCTCCTGCCAGTCCCCTCGTTCAGGCACAGAGAAGAGAGGTTTTGTTGAAAGTTGTGTTGGGGCCTCATGAGGGTACAGTCCTGCCCACTCTGGCCACCAGCCAGACTCCACAGACACCTGAAGTGCAGGGTCAGTAGGAGTCCTGGGATATGACTACTCCCATCCCAAAGTCAGATGGGCATGAGCTTGGAGTTCTGAAGGCAGTGTGCCCACCAAACCCCTTTGCAGACAGTGCTCCTTGTGACCTCCCCCTCAGTAATGTGCTCTCCCAGTACCACAACTGGGGAGGGTGAGCAAGGCAGAGGAGGAGGTGGCTGCACAACCAGACTGCCCTGCTGCCGCTGTCATCGCATTTGCATTGCCGGGACATGATCTGGCTGCCTTTGTGTGGCCCTTTGGCAGCAGCTCAGCAGCATTTCTGTGCCACTGCTCACATTGTACTGCAGGAGTATAAACACAGGCTTGTCCACAGCACTCTCGACAGCTCTGGAGGAAATCCATGATTGCCCAGTGTCAAATAGGCCACAGAACCCAGGCCATTTTCTGTACACCAGCTACTGTTCAGTCCTAATTCCCCGTTTCTTGTAGGAATGTGGAAGCTTGCTGGTATCAGAGAAACAGGTCAAGGTAATACGATGGGATTGCAATAAATATTCTCATTCAGAGCATGAAGCTACAAAATTTGCTTTAATGTTCCACTGTTTCCAAAGACACAGGCTGGACATTCCTCAAGATCACACAAAGATGCCACAGAGATAAATAAATGAGGAAAAAAATACGCAAGGTTTGAGAAGAAAAACAGACAGTTGCTAGTGTGAGGAGCAAAATTATTTTTAAAACCAAAAAAGACCACCTCAACTAAAAATTTCTCCACACTAAAAATATTTAGAAGCATAAAAGATGTTGTCAAGACTCTAGTCCCTCCTGTCCAATTTCTCTTTGACAGGGAGAATAATCCCGGAAAACATAAAAACAAGATCATTCGTCTACCTAAAAGTCTCAATACTCTGCTGCCAGGCACTCTATAGGAGCTACTGGACCATCACACTGACTTTGCCCTGATTTGCATGGCCACACAAACTTCAGGGCCTGAGAACATAAGAAAGAGATCAATAAAAATCAGCAAGGTTGGTTCTATCCAAGCTTTGAGATCTCTGGATTGCAAAAAATGTCCCTGTACTTCCTGAACTTAACGCATGAACTTGAAACCTCGTGGCCTTCCTTGTTGGGTGTTCTTCCTCCTGCAGCTCCAACACAGGCACTGGTCCAGTCTGCCATGAACACTGGGTGAGTGACTTCCCCCAGGCCTCACTGCCTACAGACCAAGAGCTGATGTTGATCCTACACTGAACTCTGTGGAAATTCCAGCAGCTTTAACGGAAGCTGGTGTACGTGTTGTAGCCCCAAACCATGTTTTCTCCTTTCCTCTCTTAGCACTTAAGCAGAGCTGCTTTGCCTCCAAGGAAAGCCCTTCCTGGATGTAGAACCTGGAATCTTGGAGGGCGTAGGTGTGCAAGCAGGACCTCCATCTGCTTTCCTTTGCCCGTCTCACGTCGGAGCAGGCACAGGGGTGAAGTGCACACAGTCACACACTATCAACTACTGCTTTAGTTGTCTGTAAATCAGAACATGGCATGTCATGAATAGCCCCTTTTCCACAGAGACAAAAGCAGGATTCTCCCGCCATCTTCCCCAACGCTGCAGCGATCAGCTGACCAAACTCTTGGGAAACTCATGTAAATTATTGCACTGCCTTCAATGAAGTGAGAAAAATTTACACCCACTGAGAGACTATTCCTTACACATTACTGCAGTAGGGTACTACTGTACAAAGAAATATAGTTACATATGCAAATGTGACTATGAAAAGAAAAACAATCTTTCTCTTTGCTAAAAGCTGTTACCCCACCAGACTTCCACTGGACTATAAAAGTGAAGGCCTCAGACTTTATTCTCTCTACCATTTACCTGAAATTAATATTGTTTTAAACAATGCCAACCTTCATAATTTTTTCCTATCCCAATTCAGTTACCATTTCCTGTTCTGCATTTAATTTTAATAAGAAATTAAATATGTATCCTGATCAAAAAATCAATTTCCTTTCGAGTTACCCAAATGTTAAAACTGCACTTCTGTGGCAGAGATGGAACCCCGATGAACAGAAATCTTTTTGATAATGGTGTCCTTCTTTCAAATCCAAACATTTCCTTGATGTAGAATACAAATTGAGCTCTAGTGGATAAGTCAGCTGGGATTTCAAAGTTGGCCTTTATACTTTGCCATTAATTAATTCCATCCAAGAAATTCAAACAAAGATATGAAAAAAAGGTTCTCTAAATACGTTACATAAGGCATTCAGAATATTCTGATTCATTCCCCTCCAGGAACACAGCAGAGTCAAAGAACAGTGTACACAGCATGTTTAGACAGTATAAAAAGCACTAGAAACTGTAAGAATAGTTTAGACCCCATTTATTTAAAGCTCTCCATTATAAGAGCTATTGTAGAGTATTTGCTAATCAATCTACACTTCTGAGTTCAAAACAATTGCAGGCTTAATGAAGTGTACTTTTCTTCACTTTCAGATGCTGGAACAAAGAGTTGCCTATTAAAAGGGAGGAAATGAAAGCAGAAGGCAGAAGATCTCTTCCAAAAATTACTGGAACTTCTGAGCAGTTTAAATATTGGCTAGAAAGTCAGAAACTCATATTTGGGATCTCATTTTAGGGGAAAAATATGTGAGAAAGAGACATTCTTTCCCAATATACCCCATGTACAACTTTAAGTTAAATGCCTCCCTGATACCCGATCCCGTCAGATCTCGGAAGCTAAGCAGGGTCAGCCCCGGTTAGTACTTGGATGGGAGACCTCCCGGGGCTGTAGGTTCTAGTCCTGAGCACTTCACTGTCACTGTCCAAGCTCGCTCGGCCGTGGCAGATGGACTTCAGGACTTAAATGGTGGGGCCAATTCTGCGCACGCTGTGCCTCACCTAAAACATCCACTGGGCATGCTGGAAGGGCACACCCAAGGTAGGACAAGTATTTTCTCTGATACAATGAGGAAAGTCTCCAAAATCTGGCAGGAGAAAAAAATCATACAAATTCCTCCAAACTGTTTAAATTCCATTTTCTTGCAGTTATCACAACACAGTCAAAACAGAAGTTGAGAATATGGGTCAGTGGTCAGTCAATATAGAGACATCTTTCAAGTTGAGTAATTGAAAATGGTTTGTGCTTGGGAGTAAACAACACAACACAGAGTAAGAACAGAGCAGATATATCTATTCAGCCTGAAAATAAATTAAGAGTTTTCTTTTTCTCAAGATTTACTTATTTCAACTTGTATAGAAACACAAGGAAAATTTATCCCCTAACACCTTAGGCATAAAGTAGACTTTGTTGTGTTCCCCACTGCCCCACAATGTGCAGATGCCTTTTCCCTCCTGTGGTGATGTGACCATTTCTATAAAATGCCACAGAGCTTAGTGGATACCACAGTGCTACAAATACCATTGACCTCTGTGAGATTTCCCAAGCCCATTATCTCCTACTCTTAGCTCATTATTCTTTGGAGCCCAACTCCCAGAACACTCATTCTGGCAGCTCCTTGTTTGTGCTGGGATCTTATACAATCATCATTTCTGTGGAGTTCATCTCATTATTTTCTTGTAATTTTATTTACAGTGCAGTGAGACGTAGGAAATCCCACACCAAACTGTGTACTTTATAGGACTTAATTTCTAACATTTGATTGTGAACACGCAGCATGAGAAAGCGAATGTTTGACCTTCTCTTGGCTTTTTATTTAGAAGTAGACCTACAATAATGAATAATCTTAATAAGATTCTAGGTTGGAATGACTTGTAGCATTTTCTACAACTGTTTGAGAAGACACAGTTCTTTAAGGGACAGAGGTGAACTCAGTGCCTATGTGGGCATAGAGGAGCGTATGTATTTCTATTTTCCTTTGATCATGTTCATGGTAACTAAGACTTATGAGTCACTATATTTCCATCATGCAAATTTTGAGGGGTTTGGGGTTTGTGTTTCACGTTCATTTTGATTAATGCAATCTATTTAAGGGCATTTATTGATGCCCTTTAGGCACCGAACCACATACACTGAAAGGCAAAAAAGAAGAATTTCACTTACATATTGTAGGAATAAGCTACTGGGAACAATCCAAACCCAAACCAAGAAAAGATCAATGATTTACCTCTTTCCTCTCTGTAATAAATTCCAAATGTCCTGATTCAGTGTTTTTTATTCCCCCCGATAACTGAAGACACAACTACAGCAGTACTGAGACTATGCCTGAGTGTGTTGTTGCCTTCACTTAAACTTGCCAAACCCAAAGGAAGCTGATACCTGTGTTCTCACAGCTTATCTCTCTGCAGAGCTTTGCAGTCTCTCATTCCAGAATGTGGATTTTCTCTCAGATATGTGGTTTGGAAGTGAGTCTGACACAATATAATACCTTTTGTGATGTAACTGCAAAAATTCATCTCATCTTTCAAAAACTCTGCTGCTTCTGCCTCAGTCCAAATATCACTGTCATGTTCTACCTTTGCAGTGGGTTAACTTGTCTGTACTTTACGCTTCATACAGACAAGAAATTGTTGTGTCTTATTGCCTGGAAATTTGGTACGGTGTCTCTACTGCGGTCTGGCAAAAAGATAAATGACTTCAGGAAATATAGCTAATAACACCAGGGATTTTGTGAAGGATAAACAAAATCACCTGTAACAATGAAATGCTGATTTTGATGGGACATGATCAAGTAGGAGCTGTACCCCAAGCCAGAATCAAGCTAAGAAGTGTTCATAACTTTTAATATTAACATGGGGTTCAGAGGAAAGAGGAAATCCCAGTTTTCTTAAGGAAACAAAGCTCATCTGATCCCATGTAGCTTTACAATGTATAGGCAGATATTCAGGCCTGAAAAGCAGGCTTTGCCATTCATTAGTGAAAAGCAGCATCTTGCAATGACATCTGTATTTTTATTGTGACTACAGTTTATAGACAGCATATTCTGGTGTGTGACAAATAAATCACCTCCAGGCACAGTGTGGGATGAGGGCCAATGATGCCAAGGGCTCTATAAGGAAGGTTTCCATGACAGCATTCTGTGTATTGTTGGCATTTTGGAAACAACATTCAGTTTTGATCTCTGACTTTTATGGGTTTTTTACTGTTCCCATGAAACATTATATTCAAGCAGAAAAAAAGCCAGGGCTAGCATGAATATTTTACATACAGCCAGGAATGCCTGGAAATGATATTCCTGTGATAAACTGCAAAACTATGTGTTAAACCACAGAGCTATTTGTTAAATGCACCTATTAAACACCTTTAATTACCTTTTCTACTCTCTGGCCAGTAACCATTCTGTCTTGGGGCTTATTCTGAAGTTTTTATACTGCTGAACAGGTTCAGACAGCTGGCATTTCCAGCCTGCTGTCTACATGAAAATACAGAACTTTTCTTCAAAACTAACCCAGCTTCAAAGCCTAAGAGAAGTTAGTCAAGCCCAAGAGAAGTTAGTCAACCCTGAGCCAAGAAAAAACAGCTTTTCTATACATTAAAACATGATGGTTTTTAAAGCACAGCATCTTGCTCCACAGAGCTAAGGATGAGTTTAGCGTTGAATGAGAGGGAAGAGTTGGGACAGGAAGGGCCTTAAGAATCCTTCACATTCAGATATTCATAAAAGTTGTTCCAAGAAAGGTTCTAATCTGTTTTGCAGCTGTCTTATTCCTCCACATTTGGACAGGGATTTTCCAAGGGGTCTGAAAGAGCTAGCTGCCCAGTTCCTATGGAATTTCAGTAGCATTCCACCTCTTAACTCCAAAGTGCTGCTCTGAAGTCTATGAGATGTGAAACACAGCCTCTGTACATGAGTTTAAACAAACACTGAGTATCTGTGACTTTTTAAGAACAAGCCCAAAATACAGCAGAGGGAGAGGTCCTGTGCAACTTTCTGCTGCTTTGGAACTGGGGACTCTTTAAATCCACTCACGACTCTCATTAAGAGAACTGCACTATCACATTAGGCACACTTGTCCGTAACCATGTATTTACAATTTATATACAATAAAATATCTAACTACTTGCAATCTGCTTAATAAGCTTTTCTCTTAACCATTTGAATTTCAAAGCGTAGATAAAATTGTAGAAGGATTTTAATTGTGTACAAGATTGGAGCTTGGATAAACAATCCACATGGATTCTTAATCTTTTGTGGGCAGCCACTACCTCTTAATCAGTGTAAAAAAGAATTTAATAATAAACACAAACACAGCAACGTCATAGAAGCAGGGATTTTCTAGTACAGTGGAAGGTATGGCACACAAAATTCTCTCTGATAAGGAAGAGAAGATGTACTGTTTCCAAAGTGCAGCTTTTATTAATCAATTTGCCCACATTTCTTAGAGGATTATGAGTAAAATCTGAGGACGTGGTGAATGAACAGTGCAGCATTCCTCAGCTACTCTCAGGGATAGAGAAGAGACTGACTCACACACTCCATTTAAATCCCTGAGTGTTTTTCTGTAGGAGCATTAGCCACTGGTGTCCCACTTTCCTGCACACTCCTCCATTTCAAGCTCCAAATAAGCCAATAAAATATAGCAATGTATGTTTCCATCCTTACAAATGCTTTTAGTAGCATTTGTGTCAGGAAAGCAGTTTTGCTGCGACATGGCAAGGAAATCAGTCTTTTGCTCCTGTTTTGAGGAATGAACAGATTAACTTGTGAAAAGGTTGTGTGTAATTGATGACCTGATATCCTTTGATAACACGCAGTATGAAATCAGAGCATCCACAGGAATCAACACGAGCAGGATGCACTGGTGGCACCACAGCTAATCCAGCCCACCACTGTGCACTGAGCTGTGGTGCTGCCTAATGATCAACACAGGCAGAGACTGCGTCACAGACACGGGCTAGGAGAGCGTCTAAGGCCCTTGGCACAACCCTTGGAGTGAGGGTACTACATGTGATAGTAATCTGTTCCTTCTCTAAATTTACAGAGAGAGAAGGGGTGAGGTGGAGTCACGGGGAAAAACACAGAGATGAAGTAGGGAGAGGCTAAGTTTATTACTACTGCCTCCAATGCTAGAGGAAAGCAATACTTAACCTTCTTCAGAGTCAGGCAGAATGCTCAAGAGAGGTGATTGGTACTGGTAGTTTCTTTCCAAAGGAAAGATTGTGGGGGTTTCTGAACTTGTAGGCAGATCTGCTTTGCTATTCACTTGATTTCTACCCACAAGTCTCATCTAACAGACTTGTTTCATATTCTTTGGAAAGGTCTTAGATGAGATTTGGAGAAGTTTTGTCTGGGGGAAGAGGAATACTAGTAATCAAGAAGAGGTAATGGTGAAACAGTTGATGGGATGCCCCTGGAATCTATGTTATTGTCCTGCAGGTAGTGCTGTACATTACTACCTCAGATTATTTATGAAGTCAAAGCAGCACTCACTTAATAATTAAAGTTTGTTACTTTACAAGAAAAAGAAAATGAAGAGAAGGAAAAAAAGTGCTGCTCAACCACTGTCTTCCCCATTTTTCTCACCAGGCTTTTGTTTATTCCTTGAAAGTGTCCCTATCCTTGTCTTAAGTACAAAACAGCCATTTTGAGGAGAACATGCATGAGGGCATTTACAGACTCTTTGGGATACAGAAACTGCAGAATTTCCCAGGGAAGCAAGCAATGAGCCCACAGAGGGGGCTTGCACTTTGCCCTGCAGCATCCCCAGCTCGATAGACCCCTCTCACACAGGGGTTATGTTATGAGCCCCACAGGTCTGACAATTGGCTTGTCTCTGTTCCACAGTCCTCTTTGTAGCATCACTTTGGAAAACACTTTGCACAAACCATGGGACAGCAATCAAATAAACCCACAGTCAAGGGCAAAGTAACACTGTGCCAATAGCAAATTTTGATGATAAAGTGTTCTTGACCCAGCCAATCTGGATATATAATGTGTTCAAGCCAAAGTCACAAATAAAAATGAAGTATGAATTAAGAAGCTGTGAAGGAAGCCAAAGAGGATTTTTGACTTTCTGCCTTTCTGGATATCTGGGCACTTGACGAGCTTTTGAGCTGGAGGCAGCTGCCTTCCCACATGGGCAGCCCTGCACAGGGGAGGCTGAAGGGAGGCTGCAGAGGGCAGGTACAGGCAGCATCCACGGGCAAAAATTGCTGCACATTTCAGCAAATCAGAGCACTTAAGATACCTTATTTTAAAAATTATTTGACACAGGAAAGTGAAGATAGATGTATCTTGGGAAGAGTTTTACTTCTGCTCAGAGTATGTTGGCAGCAGGGGCCCTGGTATAGTGCACTTAGCAAGTTTCCCTAAAATCAAAACCTTAAATCAAAACCTTAAATTGGCAAAGTATGCCAATATTTTGACAGCTCAGAGGTGGGTTTCCCTTCTGTGCTGGGTTTTTTATTAAATTTTTCTTACCAATGAAAAGTGCAATGAACACTTGAGCTGTAGAAAAAAACCACTGCAAACCCCCACTTTTAAACAGACACCATTTTAGAGAAGTTGGTTCAAGTGTTGTGGCTCCCTGCCTGCTTTGGTTCCTTGGCCTGACCGCAGTGGGAGCTGGCTAGGTAACATCTGACACCTACAATTCAGTCAGCAGCAGCAATTTGGGTTTCTTTTTTTTTTTTTCCAGAAGAGAATACCACACAACTCTAATCAGAACTGATGTAGATCAATGTGAGCCTTTACTTTCATTATATTTAAAGGGACATACGATTTATTGATTTGTGTCACAAATTTTAGCACACGTGTTTTCTGTCTACAGTCAGTGCAGCAGATCTGTAGATCCAAATGTCATTCAGTACAAAAACAGAGTAAAATCAGGAAGATGATTAAGCAACGATATTGGCACAGGACACATTTATTTTTTGTTGCCTTTAAGTTCATAGTACATAAAGGTATCTACTTAAGCACAAAGTTAGAGCCCTGAAAAGTAATGAAATCCAAATATCTTTGCTCTCTCAGGGTTTATAATACGGTTGCTTGCTTGACTTAAACATAATGTGCTATTTCTAGATATTTAAAAGCAATTCAAAATTAAAAACTAATTTATCTTGTGGTGTTGTTAATTAGTTGATAACAAGTAAAGAGCTGGTTAGCAAAAAGAAAAAACCCCACACTGTGATGCCATCTATCCTTTGCTCAATATATCTTTTTTTCCTGTTTTTTCCTAAACAAAGTGGTCTGATTGTACATCTGACATGAGTTCAGAGTCAGGAATTGGATAGGATCCACCTCACTGCCCATGTACAGGCATGTACATGTCAGAGATTTCGTCTCACGGCTATCCAGGCTCCCTCTACAGACAGTGCAGTAGGAAAGGCACCTCACTCTACCCCATCCTCAGCTCAAGATCCAGCCCAGTGACCAGCTCCACCTACATGGCTGACCTTGGCTACATACCTGCAATCTATAAAGGCAAATACAGAAGATATGGATCTCAGTTGCAATGAAAGCTGCTGGTTTTACTTAAAATCATCTTTGCTTAATTTCACTGGTCTGACCCAGCCCCAATGCCTCTCTTCAGCGAGGCATTACCCCTCACTTCCGTGAGATTAGAGCATTCCTACTGTCAGGCAAATGCAAAGGGGACTTGCTGAATCATGCCCTCAGTCTTAAAGATAGATTGATGTTCACTTGTTGAAGCGTATATGAATTATATGCCACCCTTAATAGGATTAATTAACTCAGTATTAAGCACAAAGAGCAAACCTACAGCTGTAGTGCCTCCAACATATGAGGGGGGCTTTTAGCACCTTTGATGTTTCCTGCTACTTTCCTTGAAGTGCAGAAATATTGTTCATATTTATTTCCACTTGGAAAAAAGGTAAAGAAACATGGAAAAGAAGTTAATGCTTATGAACGACAGCACGACTGTCCACTATAGAGGTGTCATTACCCAATAATATTTAATTTTTTCCAGGACATAAAGGACATCCATTATATGAGTCCTACACATCAACAGTGTTGGAGCTGAGGACAGAGAACAGCAGTTTTACTTTTGCTGGGTGAATAAAATCATGATCCTATGTGAGTGACTCACTGCTGTTGTGTAAGCTTGTAAGCATCTTTGCGTGAAAGATGAAGGCATTTGAGATAAGCCCACTTGAATCAGTGCTGTCCTCTCAAGCTTGAGAACATAGTTCTAAGGAAGACAGACTTGAAATGCAGCAAGATTCGAGCTAATGCATTACTGGAAAAGAAATCCACCAAAGATCAGCTAAGAAGTATTCTTTACTTCAATACACAATTCAGCCTGGCCATGGAAATACCTCTGGTTAATACTTCTTTCTGAACTATGACTCCAGTTATGCAGCATTCCAGAGGGCAGGTGTGGTCATTCTAAACTCATTTAGGGAGGTGGTAGGTCTGAAACATACACCAAAGGGCAGTTGGTTTCATTGCAATATTTTTAACAGTTGGTTTCAACAATCAATATCTTCAATAATTATTTGAAAGCTTAAAGGGAAACCTTTATTTTTCCCTGTGTCCATTTTTCACTGAACTTGACCTGTGAGGACTAATGTGAGCTGATATGAATCTGTACTCGCCCCCTCTGCCCAGCACTACTGTCGTAAGCTGGGTACCTGTTGCTGCTCCTGCCCTCCTTCTCTGCTGCCTGCACTGCCAGGGAGGAGAGGAGCTACCCCGGGAGCCCACAGACACCCTGCCACCAGCAGGCCCTTTGCTCCCAGATCCCCTTTCCTCTCTGTGGCTTCTGGCCGTGTCCTCACATGTGGCCTGATGCACCTGGAAGAGCTGCTTGGCACATGGCAGCACCCATCATTCTCTGGGGAATGCTGGAGTGTAGAGAGGCTGAGAAGCAGCAAGGTATGTCCCAGTTGTAGGAAGTGGAACATTCCATTGTCACAAGACTGAAAGTAGGTATGGCCTTTATGAATTCAGAGCTGTTATTTCTGGCACTGGTTCCCACTACCTCACCAACCCTGGAAACACTATTAGCAGGTACCACACAGATTACATTAATTGCAGCCAAACAGGAAAAATCTTGCAAAAATTTATCATCTTGCATATGCAGTCTTGCCTAAGAGATGACACAAGAAAGATAATACAAACTTGAAAGACAAAACTCGTTTAACAGGCCCTTACTCTTTAGTCAGCCAAGACAATGTGTGTCTCTGTTGGCTGTGCTTCCCTGGGCAACTGTGCTGAAGCTGGAACACTTCCCTCACACAGCCCAAATGCTGGTTTCCATTTTGTAGAACTACATAATTCGATTTGCTTTGGTAGTTCAAAAGTTCAGTGGGGAAGGACTCCCGTGGAGAGGGGAGTGTGAGCAGCTCTCCCTAACAAATGGGTGCTTGCCTTGGAAAACAGCACATGTCTGTTCACATGCATCCAAACTGCAGGAAGCTGAATGTCTCACCGAGAGAGCCTGGCAGGGGAAGCGACTTCACAGATCCTTCAGTCACCAGGAGTAACACAAACAAGAGCCAGAAAAAACATTTTGCTATTTAAAAGGAAATCATTATACATAGTGCTTGATAAAGTTTATTGTACCGATTCGTGGAATCGGGAGGGAGAACAGTGCCCAGTTGTTTGAGGAAAGCATTCAGATGTAAAATCTGCCCTCAGCTCTGTGGTGGTGTTGTGACAGAATAGAGACAAAAGGATATACGAAACACACAGCTAAGAAAGGGGAAAGAAAAGCCGGTAGCTGAAAGAATCCCAACTGCTGTGTAAGGACAATCACAGTGGGGGAATTGGAAGGGAACCATCCACATCCAAGACCACATCCAGGGCAAGAATTAGTATAAAGGCAGCAGTACTTTGGAGATTAAAATTATTGTGTATTGCTAAGGTCAAGCAAACAAATTTGCAGAGCAAACGAATACAGGTAAAACCTACTATTTGTTTGCACAAACAGAGCAGGTTGAAGCAGTGTCATTTCACAAGCACTACAGATCACAAAGAAATACCTTCCTCAAAAGTACTGTCCTGACCTGCTCCTACAGGAATTAAAGACCTCACTAAGAGAGAAGAATTAGACCTATGCAGGAAGCACAGGTAAGAATTTTTCCACACCGGCCGAAACAATTATAGGGTATCTCTTATCACAGAGGGTTTGAAAGATACTTAACTTGCTCTGCAGTGCTAACAGGATCATTCAGCTACCAGTGTGTACAAGGTTCTCAATCAGATCACAACCACAGCCAGCCCCTCTCTGCCTGGAGGAGGGGCAGCCCCTGGGGGCACTCAGAAAGGCAGACGGGAGGGCAGTGCCCAAATCCACCTTTACTGACAGGCAGTGATGTCGTGGTGCTGTTTAACCCATCTGCCCATTCGAAGGCACACTGAAACCCAGCTAACCATAAGACTTCTCGGAAGCACCTCTCCCTGCATGTGGTTTGTGGAAGAACTGTGTGGAATGGTACAATCCAGAGCACCATCCTGTGCATAAGCTACCAAAGAAGCTGCACTACCTGCTGCACTTGAGTGGACCCAAAGTAATGATTTGGAGCTGAAGTTACCTGTAGGGCACTCACAGCCTTTTGAGCCCTGTGCTTAAAATGTCTGTTTATGACCTCTTCCCTTCCCACACAACATAACAGGAGATAATTTGTATGAAAAAGCCAGATGGTGGCAGAGAATGTTGTGAGGTCAAAATGTTTTATTAATGTAACTGAAAAAAGAGCAGTTACTAAACTGTGATTTACATGAAGTGCTCCTAACTTTATTTTTTAAAGGCACAGCAGTCCTAGAAATATTCAAGTTGGGTGGTCAGTATTCTTGTTTTAGTTTCAAGCAACTGGTGGAAAATAGGAACAGACAAGCCATGAAAGCTTAAGCCTAACTTTGGCTGCTTTTCTGGCAAGAAATCACTGCTCAGCCTGAAAATGTTGCCATAGTCTACAAGAAGAAAACTGCAGATGAAAATGTATCTCAGAATATGTGTCAGTTTTAATATATGAGGTCTTTATCATGAAGCAGAACTAGGAAAAAAGCCCAAAACCACTGAGGGCATTGTGGCATTTTTTCCCCATACAGTAACAAAACTCCTGCATGTTTCTGTTTGTGTTTGTGCATCGGGAACCTGGGAATTTTGATTTGCAATTGTTCAGACACAGGACAGGAAACCTGAGCCAAGGATAGGCTTTATTTCTGCTCTGAAACCTCTTTTTTGCTGGCTTGAGATTGTTGAGGAATGACCCTCAAAGCCTGAAATGATATTGTGTTCTCATCTCAAATAGGGTGCAAATACATTAAAAGGAAAACTGTGTCAGAAGCCACCTTCAGTCATTTCACTCACTTGCAACCTTTTCCTCACCACTTTACAAATAAAAAAATAAAAACGTTTCTAACAGTAAGGATAAGTAAAGCCCTTGAGAAATGACCCAGGAAAGAAACACTGCAGTGTTTAAAGAGAAGCTTAAACAAAGACATATCAGAAATGTGTTTCAAGCTGCAGGAGCTCAACCGGAGCTGCTACTTTGCAGTTGGGGAGACAGGGGACAGCTGTAAGGTTGTCAGGGCAGCACTTGAAGGTGAAAGAGCCCAATATCTCCTTTTTTTGCTTTCACCAAGACGGGAACTTTGGCGTATGTGCTGGGCAAAGTCCCAGAACTGACAGCCCTTAACCAGCCTAACCTGAAAATTTAGCTGTACCAAGATGTAACAACAAAAACCAAAGTAAGGTTAAACCACAGGTCATGGGGTGTTCAAAAAGCTTTGTAGGCTCAGTCAGGTTCACAGCAATGTTTAGCTACTCTGGTGACAAGATTGGGTTTTGTACTCTCTTGTTTGGAGTATTTGTACTTTTTCAGTTGCAGCTCCTGCGGAGCAGGCAATATCCCCCCACAGCTGCGTTCCAACAAAAAGAAGAATTGAGCATGGGAAGAACAGCAGCATTCTACCTTGTCCTCAAAATCTTTCATCTAAAGACCTGATAGTGTGCAAGAGGTGCCTAATGCACCCAGGCAGCCATTTCCTGCACTCACCAGCACAGCCAGAGCTGCTGGGTTTCTGGAGTTCAGTTCTGGTTCATTCATCCTAAATGCTGCTGAGTTCCTTCCTCTGCCTGCAAAGGGACAGCTCTGTGTCCTCATTTTCACCATTAGGATGTTTTTGAAAAACTCTCCATTACTTAGCACTTTGAAAACATGCTGTCTCTTCAAGCATAAAATGTTGGCACTGATAGAGCCTGAGGGCTTTTATTCAGTAAATTGATCAGATTATTTTGTTTAAAACTATTCTTCTAAATACAGTCAGAGATTTCTGGCACTCAGACTGTGTTCATTTTGGCCTCATCACAGCTAAAATTCTGACCTGAGGCCCATATAAATATTTGCCCTTTTAGCATTTATTTTGATTCTAATCATATTCATAGTTTGTTTGATTGCTTTTTAAAATCAGACAAAATAGATCACTTTGCTGTACAGTTTTGCCACAAATCTCTGATCTGCAGAGCAAGATGTTACTGCCAGATTTTTCCAGCAACCTCTGTAAACATTTACTTTACTGTCACATAATTGCTTTAACATGTATTTTCGTGCACAAGTTAACTATTCACCATTAATTTTATTAGCAGGAAGATTCTGCCTAATATTCAAACTCCGTAATTTTTACACACATTTTTGTTTACTTAAATACCCCGATCAGCCTTAGCAAGCTTTGTACTGTGCTTTGCAAACAGGCTGCAGCTACCAAAGCGAGCCTAGCAATCAAACACCAACAGGCTTTAGGAGCGTGTCCCAAGCCTATTCAGAAGAGATCCATTTCAGCCTTCAGGCACATGGATCTCTGACACTGATTTATCCAGGAACAGTGTTTTCCTGCTCACATCTTAGGGCAGATTTTGGCTGTGAGTTTGGGTAAGATGAATGGCTGGTAAATTAATATATGTCTGGCTTATAAAAACAGAGTTCAGGCTTTTCTGAACAAAAGCAAAATTCACTTTTGGATGGATTTCAGCCTGTGGACTGACTCTCCCCACATTCACAGGTGTGCTTTGGCAAACACATTTTGTAGTGAGCTAACCCAGGACAATAACACCTTTGAATGCAGCATGGCTGGTACAGATGAATAAGATCTCAGTGTGTTCATAGTGACAGGCATTCTCTTTTCACAGTGTACATAACAAGAGTTAGCACTGGCTGTGATGTGAGGGCTGCACTCTGCTGTGCTGCGCTGCTTCTGAGACAGGCAGAGGCGAGGAGGGGCAGGGCCAGCACAGAGCTCGCAGCCTGCGGCGAGGGGCAGCTCCCAGTCCGCACTCACCAAGTGGGGCTTATGCAAGATGCAGCACGTTGTTTGAGATCACTTATTTTAAAATATTGACACAGAAATTTATCACAATTATCATGAATTATTGCCTGGCTTGCCAGTTTCTGCAGCAGTCAGTCACTGGTTCTGGAACTATAACACAGTCTCAGTGCAATGGCTGGTTTATTGTGGCCAGGATGGAAACACTGGAACACCTACAGTACTGCTAACTCAGAGCAGCAGCTCTGCAGGCACACACATGACTCGGGTGACCCGGCTTTGGGGCTGAAAACACTCAAATCCCAAAACTAGAATGTGAGAACTGATACACCACAAGTAGCTTTTGCCACATGGCACAGGTGCAGCCATCTGAGACTCTCCAATGCACACTCAAATCCTACTCAGTGTCTTTGCTCTGAAAATATTTTAAAAATAATAAAAATCTAATTATGCATTTTCAGATGTCACTCCATTTTTATCACAGCTTTTAGGAAAGGGAGAAGACCTTTATCAAAATCATATCTAAAGGAAGGTCAATATTTTTCTAAC
>JAOXXN010000082.1:6181801-6205082 GCA_026770055.1 Myrmophylax atrothorax
AGAAAACAAAGTCATGTTTCAGCCAACTCAACTTATTATGAAATAACAGAATGTGCTGGAGTTCATCATTATATCCAAATAATGACATTTCCAGTGTTCTTCACTCAATATATGAGTGTAGCCATACCAGAAAGATATAAACAGAGAGCCAGCAGGGAAACAAGTGGATGTAGCCAGATCTGCTTATTAAAAGCTCCAGAAGTGAATCCAGTGATTTTGTCAGACTAAAGGATGTTATGCTGAAAGGCAGCCAGTAAGGCACTTGATACTTAGCAGAATACATCACTTTCTTTGACAACCTTTTGCAACTGCAAGTCACTGTTATTGTCACACATCCCTGTCTTACTGTTTGCCCTCATCTGGCTGCAGCTTTCAGCTGATGAGCCTCCTCGTGCCTTTCCCCACTAGATTCAAGAATCCATTAGAACCCATTAAAGTATTTATATGTTGTAATCAAGTCGCCCCTCAAGCCTCTTCCTGATATACTAAATAGATTGAGTTCCTTAAAAAGCTCTCTTTGGAAGGCATTATCTTTAGCCCTCTAATCAGTTTGGGAGTTCTTACCACACTCTGCTTGTTTCCTAGCTGCTGCTTTTCCCCACCCCCTCATTTATCCTGCTTTAAAACCATGATCAGACCATCTTCCCCAATACCAATTTACCACAGGTATACAAAACTGTATCACCCATTTTTTCCCTGTTTGCTAGGCCTCATTTAGCCATTTCTGAATTTTTGTCCCAGTGCTGAATACATATTTAGGAGTTGCATATGCAATATTTTCTTATGTGCCTGCCATATTCAGCGAGACATAGCACCCCTTTCCATACATGTAGATGGCAACTCTTGTTCCTAAAGAGGAATTCTTCCAATGAATCAGTTAATTAGTTTAGGAAGTGGCTCAGATGCCTCTGATACCCTATTCATCCTGTTATTTAATATTCTACCAACCACTCTATTATCTCATTTTTAATGCTTCCTCTCAGATTATGGAGAAACTACACCTCCAACTGAGCCTGTGCACCGAAGTGCACTTTACAGATTGGATTTTGCAGTGCTGATTCAAATACACATCGTGGCCAAAAACTAAACTTAACTCAGAGCCTGAAATCAGCTTGGTCTGACCACATTAATTGCACTCTTATACTTCAGTTCTCTCTGTCAGAATTTTCCAAAGATTTTTCTTGCTTTTCTATACAAAATGAGAACTACTCCATTTTTTTGGAAATGCCATTAAGCAAATTCTTCCCTCTTGCAGAATAATGGTGATATTCTTAATTCTTTCTGCTCCTTTTTTGCATTTCGAAACTTTTAATGTGTGCTGTTTGAATTTTCTGCAATTTTTACATTTTGTATTTCTAATTCCTTACTTAATTTTCTTCTAAATTAGGATATGATTTTACCCAAAACAGGCTTTTCATATAGCCCAGGAATATTGGCTTTTTGGCCATCTAGAAAAATCTTAGAGACCTTTGAGATTTCTTTGATGTTTTTGTACTTGTGTGCACATATGTCATATTTGCCATTATTTTTGTTCAGCTCTGACAAAGCAGGCCTTGGGATTCAGTCACCATAGACAACAGTGACTGGGACAGGTCCTCTCTCCATTGGATCACATCCATTACTGATGTAATCAGGGCATGATCATCCGCTTCTCTGTAAGTAAACAAAGATTTCTGGCCCACCAACTAACTCCTTTTACTCCTTAGAATTTAAACTCAATTTGCAGCTACTGTGTATAAAGAGCAAGAATTCTGAAACATAAATCATACGTTTAGAATTAGGAACTTTAATAATGCTCCACTTTGGGTGCCTAAGAACTTTAAGAGATGAGCTTAAGGGTCGAACTGACTTTCTCCTGTAAGCCCTGATTTTTTCACCAAATTTTGGAGAGAAACTTAAGAAATTATGTATCATGTTTATTTATGATGCACAAAAGGTTCTCCACCAGTATCTTCTGATGGGCTTTGCAGCAGTAATGCATTTGAATCAGAACTAATCTGTTCTCATTGGCCAGTGTAATTAATACAAGCAAAGGGCTCTATAATACTCCAGTTAACAGACACATGCATCGTCAGAAAACTAATTCAGATTCATTCCCTTCCAGGTTCCTAATTTTTGCTAAACATTATCTGAGTTCTGCGCAGACCAAATACTTTTGATAAAGTTGGCAAATTAAATGGTTCCTGTTACCTTAGTACAGATTGCTCCATTCTTCATGGCTTAAAATCCTATCTGCAAAATCCGAATGACTTAGAAACACTGTCATAGAAGAAAAAGATAAGCTGCTTATGGTAGTTTGAAAGTCATGTTAGATTACTGTAGAATTGAACTGTTTTTCTGGAGGAAATCCACATGTGTGTCAATTGTAGCAGCTAGAATTGGGTCTCCTGGTTATTTATGCATTTGGGGTGAAGAGAAAATTCCCTGCACCAGCTGAAGGTGTGAGGGCAGCTGTTGTGTGCCCCAGCACAGCCCTCCCTGGCTGCACAGCTGCCTGCTGGGCCCCTGCAGCCAGCCCCCAACCTGTGCTCGGAGCTTTCTGCACAAGGGAGGTGCAACTGGAAAAGTGCTAAGCCAGAACCCTTCAGAGAATTTATCTTTTACTATGCTGTCCCTGGGTGCAAAGCTGCGTAGTTCATTTTATGAGTGACTAATACATTGCGTGACTATTTCTATTTTTATTCCTCGTTTCACTTGACAGATTATATAAATGTGTTGGTACAGCTTTACGTACAACACAAGAAAACTGAGTTTTCAAGCAGGTTATTCTGGAAGCTCAGCAAAAGAAATGGTGATAGCAGGGAAGAGCTAACGTGAAGAGGAAAGGAAAGCTCAGATCAGTGTGTAAATAAGATCAGGAGACAACATGATCTACTAGCAAGATAAAGTTTGCCCGTAGTTGCCTTCTTTAGTCCCAGTGCTGAGTGACAATAAGTGTATGGAGAGACCAGTTAACCATGAATTAAAGAGAGAAGGGAATAAAAGAGCCATCAGTGTGCGCTTGCAGCCCAGAAGAACAACTGCATCCTGGGCTGCATCGGGAAAGGTGGGGCCAGAAGGACAAGGGAGGGGATTCTGCCCCTCAGCTCTGCCCTTGTGAGACCTCACCTGGAGCACCACATCCAGCTCTGGGGCTCTCAGCACAATAAAGATGTGGGCCTGTTGGAGAAGGTCCAGAGGAAATCGTGAGGATAGTCAGAGGGCTGGAACATCTCTCCTACATAGACAGGCTGAGAGAGAGGGGGTTGCTCAGCCTGAAGAAGAGACAGCTCAGGGGAGACCTCATTGCAACCTTCCAGTACTCTAAAGGAGACTATAAAAAGGAGAGAGAGGGGCTTTTCCTAAGACAGATAGGGACAGGACAAGAAGCAATGGATTTCAACTGAGAGTGCAGGTTTAGATTAGATGTTAAGAAGAAATTCTCTTCTCAGAAGGTGCTGAGGCACTGGAACAGGTTGCCCAGAGAAGCTGTGGATGCCCCATCCCTGGAAGTGCTCAAGGCCAGGCTGGATGGGGCCCTGAGCAATGGCATCCCTGCCCATGGCAGAGTGGTTGGGACTACACAATCTTTAATGTCCCTTCCAACCCAATCATTCTCTGACTCTCTGATTCACTGAACCTAAGTGCCAAATCCCTAACAAATAAAATAGTCCTATTAAAAAAAATACCATTGGCAATCCCAGACAATTGGAAAAATAGTCAGCTTCCCAACTTTTCTGGTTCTATGCTGGCAGTTTCTGGGGCCTCATGACTAACATGGAGGAGGAATATTTTGATCAGCATTAATGGTGTGGTAACACACAGCTCCATAACCCTGCTTGGAGCACCAGCTTCTCCCCTGCTGCAACGAGAGGCCACGAGAACAGCCTGTGCTCTCAAGGTCAGCATGGGAGAATGAAACATCTCACAGCCTGGAGAAAGCAGTCTTGCATTTAAAAGGTGTGGCACTCACAGCTCCTTTACACTGATGGCTGACAGCCTAAAATGACTAATTATTGTCAAAAGTCCAACCTTCCTACAAGTGTGCCCCAGCCCAGGAGCACAGGAATGCACTCAACAGGAGAGAAGGATGTTTAGTGAAAATCAGTATGTGCTTTGGACCCTGTGGAGTCAGAGTACTGAGGGTGCTTCTGTGTTTGAAAGCAGCTCAGTGCTTAAGTGCAAAAAATATGGACTGAAAATTACCCCTTTTTCAGATGAGGTAGGTAGTAAGGGACACATAAACCGTGATGGGCAGTGCTTGTTTTTCTGTAGACTGCACCAACTAGGAAATTATTTCATAACGCTTGATATAATCAGAGAGCTCCCATCAAGCCTTCAGACAAGGACAGATGTCACCAAGACAAGCCATGGGCTTATCGTCAGTGGTTAAACTGACAGCACAAAAAGGAAAAAAAGGCAAGGTAAGAGTGGAACATTCATAACAAAAACATTATGGGGCACAGATAGTTTTATTGTAGCTAACAATGAACAGGAACCAGCATCTGCACTGAAGCAGAAGAAGCAGTGAGGGAACACGAGACCAGTGACTGTGACTGCAAACTTGCTGAACTCAGAGCCATGACAAGAAAGGTACAGGCACCCGATGTAAAATTAATGATGCTGCCTGCAGGACAAGGTGTGAAGCAAAAACTTCCAGAGGAGGAAAGCAAGGACTAAAATTGTATTACTTAAAATGTGTATAAATAAAATACATTGGCAAATAAAAAAGCCATGGGAATACCATAGGATGTATCCCAGGCATTGGGTAGGAAAACACTGTATCAGCACTTCACCCTGCACCAGGAATCATGAGGAAAAGACATTGACAAATGACTGCATGCCTGGACAAGTAAATCAAGTTTTCCACTCATGTATGCAACAGAAAGCTGGAGCAAAGAGCTTCTTGTGTATTTTTCACCCTGCTGTGCTGCCTGCATTTTAGCTGGGAAACTAAAATTCAATTCAATAAAAATATGAAACATTCCTGCCAGAGCAACAAATCGGAAGTCCTAAGAAACAGGATTCAGTAAAATATATGGGCTGGAACAGACGGACATCTGATCCAATTTTTAAACTCCCAGTTTTCCCAAACCTTGTTTATGTATTAGCCAGAGAGAAGACACAAGGTGAAATAAATGTGTTTTCTTTTAATACATGCTCTGATCAAAAACCATGATGAAATCTCTGTGCTGTAATTGGCACTACTGAAAGCATATTTCCATTTGAAGTCAGTGACTGGTTAAAATATCACTCTTCTCTATGGCCCACGGTCACTCTCTGAAACAACAACCTACACGAGTTATTTTCAAGGCTGTTGTTACTTTTGGCTGTTGCAGAAATTTTTCAGCCATGATTTTTCAAATTGAACTGGACAGTTTCAACTGACACGACTAACTTTAGGCAGGATGTCTTGTATCCCCACCTCCTCCATGTCTGAAGAATTACCATGACCAGAAAAGGCTGATTTCCCTTCACAAGCTGCAGGCATGACAAGTCAGCACTGATTGCAAGAAATTAGGAACAAATTCCTGCTTGCGGGCTAGTTCCTGATGGACAGCAGAAAAAGACTTTCTTAAAAAGCCTCTTATTCCAGTAGAGTTTAAAAAAAGCCGTATTAGTAACACAAATAAATTTGTTCTGCACCCACAAGGGAAAGAAAATGGTTTTTGCACATCTTGAAAATGTTTTGGTAAATGCCTTGCCCGCAAAACATTGTTCTTCTGTTCTCTTATGTTCCCTTCTGGCAGGTCTCCGCAGTGTGTTGGTGGTACCCCCCTGCTCTGTTTCCTTCATTCTGTCTGTGAATGACAACTTGTTTTACTGGGGTATGACCAGCTGGTCATCTGGCAAGGACTGACAAAGACTCCAATCCAAAAAGCCAGTCTCTTTCTAGCTCCAAACCTGCAAGGCTTTAATGAGGTCTTCTGGAGAAGCAGCAGTTATCAGAGATTCATTAAAGATGAGGACATTCTCACACAGCTACTAATTGCTCTAACTCACTAGTTTGTGTTGTTTGTGAAAACTGGAGCCTGCAAAGCAATGCTCTCAATTTAAATTTTTGCAATGCTTTGTGCCTGCTTTGGAACTTTCCCACTCTGCCCATGAATCAGAGCAAACAATGGATTTATTTTCTTTTTTATCATGACAGAAGAGAGTTATTCTGCTGGAGCCTATGGATAACCTTGTCCAGTTAAATATTCAGCTATTGCAAGCTATGCTATTGTAAACTTTCTGAGGAATAATTATAAAGGTATCACCAATCCTATATCCTGTAAAGTGTTTTACTACTGGAATACAACCTTTCTAAACATCCATGTGGCAAATATTTTGCTGCTGCAGGTCTGATGAAAATTAGAGTAAAAACCTTGCCTTTTAAGAAAAGATGTGGCAAATCATTACTGGATGAAAACGTATTTCTTCAGTGAAGCCAGAAAGCCTCTGGCATGTATTGGTTTTAATCCCTTAAAAAAAAAAATCCTTTTTGATTCATCTGCTCATGCTTGTTATGCACGCGATAACTTCCAGTTTACCCAAATGGTCCTCAGTTCTACCTTGTGAACTCGTTAAAATACAGCACTTGTCATCATAACCTATGTATCAAAGGTTACATTTGAGGGTTTAAATGAAGGACTATATAGATCAAAACCCCTGAGATTATATCAGTTGGTTAACACTTAGTTGTAATAATGTCAAGGTCATGGGTTCAATCCCCTGTGTGGGCCACTGACTTAAGAGTTGGACTTGATGATCCTTGTGGGTCTCTTCCAACTCAGAATAGTCTGTGATTCTGTGATCAGAGCTGTTAGTGCCACTCACTTTGCTTAGAAATGTTAGAATCAAGCCAGTAGGTTTTGTCTCAAGGGTTGGAAAATTATCTCTCAAGCTGCATTTCTACAGACATTTCTACAACCTGCAAAACTGAAGCTTGAGTAAATCCATTAGAAGCATTTGGAGACCATATTAGCAGAGAGTTTTGTAAATTGAACGCAGCTAGAGATTTTAGATCTCAGAAGGCCATGTTCAGAACAGGCAAATGGCAGGAGATGCCCACCTGCACCTGCCAGCTGAGCATGTGTGACCTCGTACCTGTGAGAATTTCCCTCCAGCCCTGGCTTCTCCTCACCCGACCTGCTCACTCAGGCAGCAGATGGGACACTCCTCTGACAGGCACAGGAATTATTTCAGTTTTGCTTGTTTTCCCGGGTTGTTTTATTGACTCATGGAAATATTTTTGCAAATATGAATTGACACCCAAAGCAGCTTTTTTCTAACTTACTATATGAACAGACTTGGAGGAGGGGCAGATACCCGACAAAGAAGATCTGAAGGAGAAAAAGGGCTTTGCTCCACAGCGTGGATTTTCCTTGAAGTGTCTCACTGGGCCATCTGTGATCTCTGCTATGAATCTGGAGATGCTTTTGAAATAGCAGCTATGCAGATGCCCCATTTTGATGCTGAGAGTCTGCGTTGGTTTAACTGTTTCTAGAGAAATAGCTCAAAGCTCTTCTTAGCTGAAAGACTGTCTAGCATCCTTCATGGAATGATCATGGTTAACAGCTTTGCACTACAGGAGAGTCAGGCTTTCACTAAAAGAATAATATTTATCTGAATAGAAAACAGTGCAAAAATGTGAGACGAATGCTGCTATAAAAAAGCAGAAAAGCAAAGCAAAACTCCTGAAATACAATTATAAAATCCTAAGCTACAGTTCATCAAGATCATACTGCCCAGGTATTGAACACGGGGACTTGCACATGCTGCTGTGGTGGCACTGGCTGAGCATTTCACACTGGCCACTCACCAAACTGCTGTGAGGTGCTGGGTGTCTGCATCTGTGTCCCAACTGAGACTCAGGCTCCTGCTATGCTTTAACATCCTTTTCCCACTGGAGGATGATTTTGGTTTCCAGCTATATCTGCAGGAAATATGTAATAGCTGAGAACTAAAATACTTTCCATGGTGTTCTGAATGTGTCACGGCTTTTACCAAAGGAGCGACAGGTCATCACAGAAAAGACACTTCGGAAAAGCAGTGGTTATCACAAACTCTCCTTTCCTTTCCTAGTCCCTGAGGGTCTGACAGTCTTAAGGAGAGCAGGATTTCCTTGGGCTCTCCAGGTTTCTCTCTAAGCGGCTGGATATAGCCAGAGCGAGCAAATACCCATTGCTGCTCTGCGAGAGCTCCCCGATGAGCTCTCATCAGCCACCCTCGGCAGGGACCCGCAAGTGGCGTTGCCACGGCGACCTCCTCCCCAGCAGCCTCCTGTCATCTGCCGGGAGAGCCACAGTTCAGCTCTCGCCGGTTACAGCAATTAAATTCTGACAGTACAGCACTCAGCCAACAACTCCATCCTGCAAGGCTTTAGCGAGCTCCCTGAGAAATGGGAAGCAGCCTCACAGTCAAAATGGAGTTTCCAGTCCCACTGGAAGGCAGACAGAGCTCTCAGGTGCAGTCATGCTGTAAACCACGCATGGACACAACGTCTGGCAGCCCACAGTGGGAATACAGGAGCAGCACAGAGTTCCTCAGAAATCTCCTGTGAAAATCTGCTTGCACAGGGCTTTCACTGGGCTCAGGGCTTCAGTGCAGGCTTTAATGAAGGGGCAGTTTTGTTGTATAAAAGTAGGTGACAGGCAGGAAAATGCATGTGCTTCCAGAAATTATAAAGTGCAATAAGGCAAAACCAAAAACCCAGTGTGTTTGCTGGAGGGTCCATAAGGTGAAATCAAACCACAAAAGCTCCATGCTGTAAGACAGCAATGCTACACAAGCAAGAGTAACCATAGGGCTGTTTCTGAAATGTATTTTAACACAGCAGTCATGTTGCAAAACCTATTCTAACAAGTGTTAAGAGAATCAGAACAGAATTATTGCAAAGAGGAGAAATGTGGTGGGGTGAGTTAAAGGAATTAACATAGCTAATAAGAAGCATGCAGAATAAATTAACTACAATAGCTAATTTATCTTCAATAAACACATTTATATGTAAACCTACGTGAATGAACGGGACAAGCAGATTTTAACTCTGCAGGTAAATGTTCTCCAATTTGCATTCATACTGATTCTCATGCTGCTGTATCTACACAAAATTATAAAGAGGATGCGAAGTCCTTTTCCTCAGTAGCACTACAGAAAGAAAGTTTTGTCCAGTCACCGGAGGCAGTCGCAAGTTGTTGCTCAGCCTCACCGTGCCACCTCTTGCATCGATGCATGAGAGATGGAGCTCTCAGCCCTCAGTAAATTAGTAGCACCACACTACAGATTGGAGGCAGGAGATGCAAAGGTCCTTAAGACAGAGACAAGCACCTGAAGAACTCTAAGGACAGGCATGAGAAAGTGGAAAGTGAACTTTCCTCCCTGTTTCATTCCTTAAAAACTCTGTGATCAGTGATATTTCATATTCTTTCCCTGTTAAGGGACAAAACCACAGACTTAGGGGCTGCAGCAAGGAGAGTTCACTCCTCAAACCAGGCTCCTGGTGCCCTACATGGTGCAGGAACCACAATAATCATCACAGACATTTCAAAATATTTCTGTATAAAACAAAGGAAAATCTTTTTTGATGACAACAGGCCTTTACAGCCTTTCAGAGAGTCTGGTGCTCAAAACGAATATTCTGCCATTATAGTGGATGAGCTCTTGAGTCCACTTACTTCAGCATTCAAGATGCCATCTGCTGTCTTTGCTGGTATTTTTCTCTCCTCTCTCCCTTTGTAAATAGTAATTCTGGTTAACGACATGTCACCTTATATCAGTGTCTATGGCAGACTATACTGTGTACACAGTGTGCTGTACATGAGCTGCAGGGTGCAATTCCACCTCAAAACAACCCTTGAAAGCACCATGTCCTGCAGCCAGCACTCAGGAGCACAAAAATCAACCTTGCAGAGAGGTCAGTAAGTCTCTACCCACCAGAGGTAGGGTTTGGCCCCAGATGAGAACAAATTAAAAAGGCAGAGTGCTGTGTAGAGACACTGTAACGACTTAGATTCCTCTTGTGGATTTACACAGGCAAGAGTAACTTGTTTCTTGGACAGGTATGAAGGTGCTGCAGGATTCAAAGGGCTAACCTGCTCCCGCTCTCCAGAAGACAGCTCTGGTTCACAGCCCAAAAGCACATAAGGGCTGTTGGGGATCACCAGCTTAAGCATGGAAGTCTGGCTAAATAAATGGTTCATGAACAGCACGTCATGCTCATGCAAATTCACTGCAGCTACATGGTTTCTCTGCTGTACCATTTAGGATCATCTTCCCTGCACAGTAAATAATTTACTGTCCCCTTTTCAAAGAGGACTTTCTATAGTACAGAACACATGGAAAATCATCATGACTGACAAAAATTTAGCTCGTGGAAGAGTTCTTCTGCTTTCTGACCATGAATAAGTAATGCCCTGTTCACAGGAACTTAGTGTAACTACAATATTTAGCTGCCATAGTATTCAGTATCATCTTGCCTGCACAGTAAATTATTTATCTGTTTATTTCCACAGGGGACGTCGTATGAGCGAACTTGAATGGCAGCTGATTGCATGCATGGTATGTATAGCCTGAGAAAGGATTTGCAGCAGCCACGTGACAGGAGTCCTGGCTCCTGCTGCTGCTGTAGAACAGCTGGGAAGGGAGCACAGTGCCTGTTGGTAAGCTGACTTTAGGGGAGCATCCATAAATAGATGAGTGCTGGGCAAGCACACCAGGTACCTTCAGCAGCAACTTGCCAGCTCTCGTCAGTGTTTCAGGTGAGCCTGCTAAGGGGAGACTAACAGGTCCTCACTAAAGGGAAAGTTTGGTCATACCATGTCCATCTTTAAAAGTCACCTTGAGGCATCTCAAGGGAATGTCAAAAAGTCATTCATATGTCTCTATAGCATTGGATTTTTTTTGGTTTTTGGTCAGACTCACTGCTGTTTTACCAGGAATATCCTCAAACATTTTGGGTACTTGGGGTTTCCAGCTCCCAGTCCCCACTTTGCCATTATGTATATGATCCTAAACAAGGAGCAACTATCTCTGACATGACTGTGTCTCCTCATTCATCAAGGAGGCTACAAGCCTGAGGTAGTACTTTTAAAGCACTTTGAATGAAAGAGTATAGCTGCAGTTTACAGATTTGTCTGCTACTCCTTTTCCATTTGACTGATAAAGCATTTTTGTGCTCCATTTTTGCTGTGTGTCTGTCACCATGCCATGCTGGCTTTCACTGAGATATGTTTTATCCCAAGAAGTCTCCCTGAAGGCAGTGGATGGGTCTGTACCCAAAGCTGGTTGCCCCAAAAGATCAGGTCCTGCTGCACACTTTATGCCTTAAGCACTCCTGAAAGCCCTTGCAGCAGTGCATGGGCTAATTTGCTTCTCAGAATAATTAAAAGGCCTAGATTCTGTCGCTAGATGAGCAAATTAATCTGATTTATAAACTTTATACATCTCTATTACTTATAGAACATCACACACAAATGCACAGTTGAATTGGCAGGTTATTAATGTGCTGTGCTCCAAATGAGGATTTGTCACCAATGTAATGCAAGTCTTTTGAACTTCTCCAGGAACTCTCAACATTCAGCACTTTGCAGAGCTTCTGAGCGTACTGGGTTTGTTTTTAAACATTAATTGGGACTGTGACTTCAACAAGATCTACTTTCTTCTAAGAGCAGTTATTCAATTCAATGTAATTCAATTATGCTACAACTGTTTATGCCAGTGTAATTAGGAGGAGAATTTAACCTGATAAGACACAACATGACTTTAAATTGTAGTGGTTAGGCTGCACTGTAAAATACAGTTACACAATGAGGTACAGGTAACATTGCTTTCCTAGTCTGCCAGTCTTACCAAGTCAGAACAAACAGCCAAGGCAAAAAAATACAATTGTTTGGAGACTTCAGAATTCCTTATTGCCCTCCATTACCAGCAAAAATGGATTTTATACTGGAATGGAAAGTAATGGTCCTGCCAAGTTTATTTTATTGACATTTCACACTTATGCAGTAGGTGGGTCCCCACTGGCTTGCAAAATTCTGGTGGCTTTTTACTGAAAGTAGACTCAATTTATATTAAATCTACAGAGACATTTCCACGACTGCATGCACTTTGGAAGACATTTTGGTGACTATACAATTAGTTTCAAAACTATATCATGAAAGTTTTGCCTTACAATGAGATGAATTACACTGAGGATAACTAAAGCTGTGCAGTAGGCAAATAGCACAGGTCTCTTTTGTTCCTTGAGCAATAAATTACTCCTGGAACTGGGGTGCAAGTCTGCCCAGAGGTGATAATCAAAATGAATGCAGTGCAAAAGTCAGGGCAGAGTGCCACAGGATGAAAATTCTACTTCGAAGAAGGTAAAATTGACAAATAAGAAGTAGAGAAGAGTGAAAATTTTTCTTTTGGTTTTGATGGTTGCCTGGTCAGGTAATTTGAAATGTTTGCTCCACCTGAACATTAAACTTCCATTCCTCATCAGATCTTTCCATGCCTTTCATTTGAACACTTCCCCAAGAGAAAAATAAAAATTCATTTTATTTATACAGTCTCAGTCCATAACCCTTCTTACATATGTAAGGAATCAAATCCACACTAAACATGGAGACATCTTTGTTTATGCACAATTGTTTGGGGTTTTTTCTGACTCTAGTTTTACAGGAAGTCTACTGTCAAGGGAAAAGGGGTTTCGTCTGCCATGAACGCTGGAATATACTTGTGCAGATTGTAATGGTGACCTGTTATTCATTGTGGCACCAGTTTGTCACATCCAAGGTAGGTGAGAGGAACACTTGTTATTGGGCAATAGAGTTACAGTCTCAAACCCCAAACAGGCAAAAAGGGAGTCTGCATCACAAAAGTCTTGCAGCCTGAGAAACCAAATGGACACAAGAAAAAAGGATTATTTTATATGAGGACCTGATCTCAGTGAACTTGCACATTCCAAAGGACAAGATCCACAGTGCCCCCAAGATCCAGTCCAGTGTCTCAGCCAAGTCTCTCTCTTTAGTATGGTCTATAGAGCAATATTGCATATGAGCTTAAGATCATACAGTTTATAGTTCTGAGGCAGTAAACATTTTTTTTCATAAATTCACCTCTGAAAGAAAAATTAAATAACTTATCCTTGGAAATCTTACTTTTCAAGACAACATTAAAAAGAAATATTGCCATTGATACCAAGTTTTAGCCCAGTTTCCTAAATGTTTTGGCAATCTTTTCCTGCGAGACTCTCAATTTTCCCTGCTTCGTCCTCTTCCTGGGGAACTTACTCAAATAACTTGGGGCAGAAACAGAAACAAAAAATCCCCAGAAAGTGTAAATGCTGCTCCACAAATGAGCTGTTTGTTCTAACTGCATAGCTGTGAAAAACCACTCCAATACCTGCTTATCATCACCTCAGAAAGCAGAATCAAGAAACAGGCTCTTGTCCAACACATTTCCTATTCAAAGCATTTCACAAGTATTAGCTAAACAACTCTTGTAATGTGCCCACAGACAAGTAATAGATGGCCTTTACAGAGGTAGGAGACTTGCCAGTGGCCACTGGGAACACAAGCTGCAAGTCACAACATCAACTCTGAATGCCCCCAGCTCCAGCCAGCAGGAGCCCTTCAGTTATTTATTTACACTTACAAAAAAGATTCACATCCCTTTCGTGGGTCAGCAGGAGTTAAGGTGTGGCAATCAATACAGAGAGACCATCTCTCATCCACCTTTTGGTCACAAGTTCTCCCTGGGACACCCTGCTCGTGGCCCTGCAGGGTGGTGACAGCAGCAGGGCGGTGACACACCTGGCGAGAAGTCACCTGATGTGAAGTCACCTGTGCAGGGTGAGGATACACCGTGGCAGCAGCACCAACACAGGGCAGAAGGACGTGTGAATCCATCCACTCTGGAGCATTTTCTGTGTGTTTATTTGAGCCCTGAGTTATGCAAAGCCTGACACAGCCCACGTGCCTTTGGGAGCCGGCGGTCGGGTTAAGAGGTTGAACTTGTAGGTGAATTGTGATAGTCTTTGGAGAAGCAATTATTCTGCACTGACAGACACCAATTTTAAATTATGAGGGTTGAAATTATGGTACAAGTCATATTATGGTTCTGGCATTTACACACTGTCTCATTGAGAAACTTAAATTTATAGAGAAGACAAAAAGAAAAGGTGACAAAGGCTGCATGAAAACACATGAGCAGCAGTCAGGGTTCCCACAATTCTGTGCTATTCTGGTCTTTGGCAGTTTCTACTGAATTCAACAAGAGATTAAAAAGTCTTCCTACCAGTCACCTCTTTTTTTTTTTTTTTGAGAAATGGTCATTGCTTTAATAAAAACCGTAACAAAACAGTCAAGCAAATGTGAAAAGCTAACTGCAAACATTAAGAATGAAAAAATCAATTTTTTTGTCTTACAACAGCATATCTTGGGAACACTAATAATAGGTGCCTCTCCTCTCTCTGAAATGCCTTTCCCTTTTTTTGCACATGATCTGATGCAGGATTTGTCTAGCTGCAATATTTAGATGCAAAGCAAGTGAGAAAAGGAACTTTTGTCTGCTATTTTAAAAGCAGGAATTCTGACTGGAGAAGAGATGATTAAAATGCTGTGTGTGGCAACAGCAGACGAGTGACTGTCTCCCTGACAACAATGATAATGCTCATATGAATAAAATTCCGTGTTTACATAAAAGTTTGGAGATTCAGGTCCTAGAAATGTCAAAAGCAGCTGAGCCTGGCATATAATCGAGTATTGTTATTGATTTCTTAATTATCAGGCATAAAACATTTGATATTCAGTTTATTTTATTTTTAGTTGATTTTCCTATTCTTCTGTTGCTATCTCAGGAGAAGATGTAACATTTCTAGAACTGTGGCTCCAGTAGTCTCATTTTTCCCAGTATATGCTGTTAAATTCAAAGTCTGGTACATTTATTGCTTTACAATTTCTTAACTGATTCATTACATTAAGGAAGAACATTATTTGGTTTTCTTTATTGCCATAAGGCATATTTATATCAATTAATTGCATTAGATGTTCACATAATTACCCTTCATTTCTGGGAAAAACATACAAAGTTAATGTTGTGTGACTCTGGGCAAATGATGCCATTAGACCCTTTGGAAGAACTCTGGCAGGAAAGGTGCTTAATTTCTGCAAAATATGGGTTTAGGCTTCAGAGCCAATTGCTTTTTTCAAACTTTAAGTCAAGCAGCATGCATCCATAGCTTCATTATGGCTGAGAAAGAATGTGCTGTGAGCTGTAATCAATAGATAAGCACTGGTTCCCTGAGCTAAAATACATCTATTCAGATGAATTGCAATCCAGAGGCTTCCCACACTGCACTGCCTCGGTGTCCTGCACCTGCTGAGCACGGTCTGGTCTGTCAGGGCGAGTGCAGGGGATGTCCCTCTGCAGGGGGCAATTACTCAGCAGAGAGCGTGGGGGGCTGAGCAGCTGGAGCCAGGGGCCTACTAAGCCTTGCACACTGAGATGCTCTGCTAAGCTGTCAAACAGCAGCTGGTCCAAGGTCTACCACTTTTTCCAAAACTATCCTAACCACTGTGGAGAGTCAGGCCCTTCTTGCAGCTTGGCTCTTATCTCCAATTTGGTTTTATACAAGTCAAGAATAAAACTTCCTAATCATTTTCCCCCTCTAAGTCTCCCCAAAGGCTGTGCTGAGACTCCACCAGGACCAAGCACAGACAGAGGGAGTATCCCTGAATCTCACTGCAATTCCTGCTCCCATCCCTACCCGTGCCAGCCTGACTGCAGCAGTAAGATGTGTGATACCCAACTCGCAGCGGGAAACAGCAGATCTAACTGTGCCATGGAGTTCTAATTGTGTTTTCACCGGCCTTGCTTTTAGGAACATGCCCCTGGCAAGACAAGGAGCTGCCGGGCTGGAGCAGCAGGCGGAGCGCTGCTGGCACAGCACGCACCTCGAGGCTGCTCCCAGCGCTGGGGAAAGCCTGGCAGCCTCGAGAGCTCGGGAGACAGGGCGGCCCTGGGGGCGCCACGCTGAGCCCAGGACAGCGTCAAGATGTACAGAGGGGCACAGAGAAAGGTCTTCATCTCTGTCTAAGGCGTGGTGGTTGTAAACTAGGCTTACTTGACATGACATATATCAAGCTGGTCCTACTTTTTCCTTGCTTTTACAAATCACATGTCAGCAAACAGTTCCCGGAGCCAGCATCTTCCTCACAAAACTGCATAACATTTTCTTCCACCCACTAGAGTGTTTGTTATAGGCACACAAACACATAAGCTGCAAACAGAAGCAGGCTGACCCCAGGCTGCACTTGGAAGTGCCACCAAAACCACCGAGACAGAAAATCACCCAAGAGGGCAGGCTGGCCCTTGCCAGCTGCACGGGCTGGCAGAGCAGCACAGCTGTGATAGATAGGTGATCAATATAAAATTTCCTTGTTAAATTAGGTTGGTAATTAAATAAAACTTAATTAAAAATATCACTTTATTAAAATAGGGAAATAACTGCTCGCTGCTTTAAGGAACTGGCAAGGCTTTAAACGCAAGATGAGCTGTTTTTAGCATATTGTGTAATGTTTGGTCTGGGCCTTAAATGCTGTTGCAAAGTCATATAATAGATGTGAACCGCGCATGAGAAGAAGAGCCTGAAGACCACCCTAAGACCACTCTATGACGAATCAAAGGAAAGCAACCCTCCAGCAACAGTGCCAAACCTACGCAGAGGTGAAGATCACGAGCTATCACAAGCCAAGGCTGGGAAGGACTAATTAAAAATAGAGACAATAATGGAAAAACCAAGCTAAAAAGAGGAGAGACAATAATGGAAAAACCAAGCTAAAAAGAGGAACAACCAAGGTCTATAAAAACCAAGCCTATAACTTGTACCCTTTGCGAGTCAGCTGGGAGCACTAGGCCCCCACGCTGGTCGCCCAGGGCATTTCCTAGGATGTCCTGTTTGCTTATTTGTCTGAATGGTTGCAGCGGTGAATTATTTCTAACAGTTGCTGCGGTGAATTATTTGTCTATTGTTGCTGCAATAAGTTACTAAAAATTAAGTTTTGAGTGTTGGCCTTAATAATTTGGTCACCTTTACCTATAACAGGAGCTGCTTGGCTTTTCTCCTCTGCCTCAAAAAACATCACTTGTGTTCCAGTGACCTGCTTATTATGTAGGTCAGCATCAACTGGAAAAGAAAAACAATTTCAAAAGTAGGAGAAATCTAGGAGGGCTCCTCCACTGAGCAGTTCTTTCCAGAAAAGCAGTCAAAGTCTTCCTGGGGGAGGTGGCAGGGAGCACGGCCTGTTCCTCTTCTACCCACCCTGAGCAGGGCAGACAGAGAGGGGAAGCTCTGCAGCTGTAGGGATGTGTGATACCCTGAAAGCAAGCACAGTGTGCTCTGTGATGGGGGAACAGTACATTAAGGTAGGCAATAAGAACTTGACTTGAGTGGTCGGGGGTTGTTTGTCCTTTACTGACTTTTTTGGGCTTGGTTTTGGTAAAGAGGAGGTGATTTCTGCTGGTCTTTAACTTGACTGTGTGTCTGCACACCAGAGACCAGTGCCATGTTGCTGGAGCAGCAGTCCTTTTGGGGAGCCAGCTGACCCATGAGGGTAAAAAGGGGACACAGAACAAGCAAATGCCTCTGGATGCCAAAAGTAAAACTGGGACCTGAACCAGAATTCATCTCAGTGTCGTGCCAGTGCCATTTTACCCTGGGGCTGTTTGTAGCAGAGCTGACACCTTGTGATACGCACTGAGAAAAGAGAAAGCCTTTAGCATAAACTCCTGACTCCTGTAAGCTAAGCAAGGGATAAGTTGCTCTGTGCACAAAAGGTTTGGTGAAGTCCAACTTGACTCATACTTGCCTCTGATGCAGTAACTCAATATCCCTTACTATCCTCACTTCTCTCCCTAACTGCTAATAAACAGTAGCTGGGCAGGAGACACCCTGTGCCGTGGGGCTACTTCCCACTTAGGAAAGTGTTTATTTGTGTGTGTGTGTTTAAGTAGGTAGGGAGCTGCAGCCCTTCCTTGGCAGGAGCAGGAATGTTCCCCTCTCTACCTGCTCACTGAGGGATTTCTCTTTTTCCTCAAAATGTGTAGAAATGCTGATTTTGAGACAGCCAGGCTTAACAGAAGCAGCTAAAATCACTCACACACTTCACTAGTATCAAGGTGAGGCAACACAATCTTGTCACTGTTACCTTAGAAAATGAGATTTCAGTGTGCTGCATTTTGGGCAATGAAAAGGTGTATGGGGAGGTGGGTTGTGCAGAGAGCAGAGGGCTCTGCCTGCCTCTGCTGTTTGCTGGGTTCCCTCCCCACTCACCCAGGCTAAAGCTGAGAGCATGAAGCCTTCACAGGTACAGAAGGCTCCTGACACACACTCTTGTGCTTGAAGGTGTGCTGACCTTTTTCCAGAACAGATTCTTGCACCTGCTCTGTTTCAGATGCAGTCTCCTGCCGCCTTTGCTCCTCACTTTATACCAGCATGTGCTGTGCTGACTAGATAAAGCATATCTGTCTGCAACTGGACTGTCCATCTTTAGCATCTTGTTCTAGATGATTTCTATTTAATATCTGAAGAGCTCTCTGAGTAACCCAATTCTCCTGCTGTCTAACCCAAGGGTAGGCACTTGTCTCATCACAGCACAGTAGTCTGGTGAGAGTTAATGCAGGGAGGAACACAGCAATTTAAATTTTGAACAGAATGACATTTTTTCACCTACAGTAAAAGGACATCTACCATGCTTTGTGCACTCAATATGGAGCAGAGTGTTAAGGAACCAGGCAAGCAGGCGTGTGTCTTAGCTAGAGACACTGCCCTGTGATCTGCTAGAGTACTGCACACAGCTTGGAAGTCTTAGTCAAGATGTAGGATTAGGGTACACTCCTAGCACAAGATTTTCTGAGTTAGCAGGGGATGGGTGCCCTAAGGCTGGGATTGTCACGTTGGCTTGGTGGGTCCTTGCACAATGAGGCTGCTGTGTGCTGGAGACAGCAGAGTGCTGGAGCTGTCATGTACTTGTGGTGAGAGCGCTGAGGATGACCTGTTATCTGTGCTCAGAGGAAGGGTTTGATTAGAAACTGTCTCATAAATGTGTGGTTTGAATTGAGTTGCTCCTTCAGTATGCATAAGCCGTCTCCATGTACGTGACAAGTGCATCTGTCCTGGGCAGTCAGGCAGCTGCTCTAAAGGAAAGCAGACGAGCTTTCCTCATCACAAGGTTTTCCTCATCAAGCTTTTTCTAAACTGCTCCCTGCATGAAGCAATTCTCCAACAATATTAAATACAGCAGCAAGGATGAGTCAAGCAGATCTTGTTAAGGCTGCCCTATTTTTTTCTCTTTTTGTTATAAATTGAATCCACTGTGTCACAGGGCACAGTGCTGTTCTCAGCACGGTTGGTGGCAACAAATAGCTACCCAGGAATGCTATGTATTGTGTGGCAGCTGGGGAGAACTTCTTGTTCCCAGCATCTCTGGCCTATCTGGGACTTGTTGTCATGAAATTGTGGAACTTAACTAATGGATGATTGGGCTGTGAGAAAATAATTTTAGCCACTGATTAACTGAGTTGGCTTACGTGCATCTCACTGTCTTCAGAAGTTGGTGAGGTAATAAATTTAGCAAGATGAAGTGTCCAACTGAGGTTCTTAAATGGGAAGCAAGGCAACCTGGTAATGGATGGTTATAATGAATGATGATGCCTTTCTAAGAGAATAATTGGTGTTACTTTCCAGACACAAACCAGACCTGAGGTATTGGAGGGCAAGCTGTGCAGGCAGTCTGGGGTTCTCGCACCTGTTTGGGTAAGATACGACATCAGGTGGCCCTTGGACTTGACCTCTTGGCAAGGAGGCATCAGTGGCACTGCCCAGCCTGAGGCTCTGCACAGCTTTCTGTTTTGAGAGCACAGCTCCCATTTGCTCAGCTTCGCTTAGCTCATATCAAGGTAAGTCTTGATATTGTTTAATGCAGGTTTTCACCCAAACCATGGACAACAGTTTAACAGTTACTGTAGCTTCAGATGTTGGCAAACTTGTGGGCAGTGGAATAGTTGTATTGGAACATGGAGGGTCTTTAAACACCAGCCTGGGTCTTAATAATGATTTGGGCTGCTAGTGAGTAGTAGTTCCACCAGTTACTTGTCTTGAAAACTTCAACTGTCCTATGAATGAATCAACATTTATTTTAATTAGTCTTGAATTAAAGGGCACTTGAAGAAGCAAAACAACATGGCTGTTTGTGCTGCTGTGAGCTCACTGCAACCTGGAGTTGCTCTTCCCTGCATTTCCCCTGCACTGCCAGTGCTCAGATCTTGGCTTCCCCCTCTGTGGTGGTGCAGTGGTCCCAGCACCAACCTGGACTGCCCAGGGTGGGAGTGAGGAGCACAGCTGGGCCCTGCTGGGCAAGAGAGGAAGGACCTGGGTATGACTGTGCACCTCTGGATGCATGTTGAGCGAGGTGAGGAGGCAGCCTCTGTCCCTGTCCCCTCACAGTTGCCTTTCCCAGACACTGCTGAATAAAGCAGGCAGGACACCATCCCTAGGAGGTGGCTTAATTAAAACCAGACAAAACCCTTGGTGATCAGAGCCTCCAGTAAGCCTCTTGACATCTCCAGTTGCTCAGCCCAGTGGAGTGGGACTGTGCAGGGAACTGTCTTCACAGCTCTCTTGTGCTGAGTGAGGTTGTGCTGGGGGTGACAAGAAAATAGACCAGTGTCCCAGCATGAGTCAGGCATCCATTTATATACAGCTACTGCTTCTCCAGTGGTACCAGGCAGTCCTGCACAGTGATGGGCTGCAAGGATAAAGGACTGACTCTCCTCTTGTGACAAGAGGGTTTACGTAAGGCAGTTGTGGCTGACTGCTGCTACTGACAGGAGACTGAAGAGCTTCCCTACTCTTTGGGCATTCAGGCTGAAGTTCTGATTGCTAGATCATGACTGTTCAACTGTTGTGGTTTGGAGGTTCAGGCTATATCCCTAGGAATTGAGGAGGCAAGCCTACAAACAAGAATTCTGTGATTTGGTGCCTTTTCAGATTTAGTTTTGCAATTCTCTCATGTTTTTAAAAGATTTTTGCTAGGCTATTTAAACGATTTGATACTGTCTTCCATCTGTTCGAAGCTCAACTTCATTATGGCATAGGGAGGGTTGTACTGTGGTTGTGCTGACTGCCTGCCAGTGGCTTTGAACTTGGTGGCCATGCCTCAGTTCAGTGGAAAGCTCAAAGAACAGTAAAGCTTTTAAAGGTTCCTTAAGGGATCTCTGAAACCACAAAGCCAGTGGACAGAGACCTTGCAATAGACTGATCAAGAAACAGGAGGTAGCAGACTCAAACCATATAGTAGCCATGAGGGGAAAAAGAACCCCCAAACATGCAGATACTAAATCAATGGGGGACCTGGTTTCCTTAGGTCTGCTGTTGATGGAGCTCTTCGCACAGCAGAGGAAACAGTTACAAAGTTATAGAAACTAAATGAGTGGAAAACATTTCTTGATTACTTGCAACTAATTGCCAGCAATCTAAGGCAGATAAAGGTTAAACATTAATTTCTATCTCTTCTGGACTTGTTTTCAGTTGCCCAGTGCTAATTCAGCCTAGCGATCTGGAGGGTGGGATGGCACGCGCAGTGCTGAGCACCAGAGCTGCTTTGGGGTGAGGATACAGGGTGGAACGTCCACCTTTGTGGGGTACCCTGCCAGGCCAGGGCTGCTTGTGCCAGGTATGCCAAATGCTGCTGAGCTGCTGTGGTGGGTGTGTGCTGCCAAGGGCCTCTGCTTCAGGCAAGGTGCTAGTCACAGCAGACACAGGCAGGAGGGTTTGGCCTTGGCTGGCAGTCAGGGCTGCTGCCTCTGTGAGATACCCTGGTGCAGCCAGGCCTGTTCTATACGATGGTGTCTGGACAGGTGAGAAGGTGATGACTTAGCCTGTGCTGTAACCCCTGCCCTGGGTTTCTCCAAGCCTGTCACTTATGACTCACTGTTTGTTTATTTACAAAGCTCACGCAAATGGTACCAATACAGAGTGAGGCTGTTACAGACACTGGTGTTTGGAGATCAGGCTGTGTTTGCAGAGCAGAGGCAGAGTAGTTGCACAATCTCTGTAGTCCCCAGTAAGAAAATCACTCAGAGAGCTGTTTGTCCACCTGACCAATTGTTTTAGCCCAATGACTCTCTGCTTGCTTTTACCATGTAAGGGGTTTGATTTTCCTGCTGCAAAGGTGGTTAGTATGTGTGAGCTTTTAATCATCTTTCCACCTCCCCTACTGCATCAAAGCTTTAAGTCAAAAGCTGTAAGAATATCACATCCATACAGCTGCATTTCACTTGGGAAGGGGTTTTATAAAAGGTATATTTAACTTCAAACAATTTAATGTGGTTAGTTGTGATTTTATTTTTTTAGTGCTAGAGCTTCCTCTCCACAGTGTAAGCCCCAAACCCCATTATAAGAGCTGATATAACCAGCAGAGCAGTGACCAAGGCTCAGCTCGGATGCAGCGTTTAGTGCTGAACCACACTGAACATGGATATTCACCTATGGAAGAGCTTATGGTGGGGTTGGCACCAGGAACCTTTACCTTATAAATATGGTATCTGGAGGTAAGATGCAGGTACGTCTTTATAGCAGCAAGGAGTTGTTCCTGTAACTATGCAAGAAACATATACACAGCAGTTAAACAAGGCTTTTGCTTTTTGGTTGAAGTTGTAGGATCGCAGTAGTGAAGAGCCCTGTTGTTTGGGACAGAGGAAGTAGGATAAAATATAATAAGGAAGAGATACCTTCTGCAGGGAATGGGAGCTCAGCTGAAGGTCACATATAAAAATAATCTCCAACTGCCTTTAAAGAGCCCAAGAAACTCAGCTTTAACTCAAAAGAACTTGCTTCCTTCCCGAAAAGGTACGATGTCCTGTCCCACTCGGCAGTGTTGGAAAAGGCAGATGGATAAGCTCTGGATGGCGCACGGTGCAGCTCTTTCCTCCGGGGCAGCGCAGCACAACCCGCGGCGCTCGCCGCTCGCCGTCCTGTGCCGCGCTCCGGTGCTCGGTCCATAGGGCCGCCCCAGTGTCCCGGGCGCCGTTCCCGGGCTGCCGGCGCCCCCTCGTGCCCGAGCGCCGCCAGTACAGCTGTGCAGGCAGGGCGGGACGGCTCGGGCGGGCTCGGTGTGGTGGCTCCTCGGGCAGAGCTCGCCCTGTGGTCCCCCCGCATTCCCCGCGGGCACTCTGGAGCCAGGCAGCCGTTCCTGCGGGCTGTTAGAGCTGGAAGCGGCCGCCTCTGGGTCACAGCCCGCACATCTGCCTGGGGGACGAGGCTGCAGCGGCGCCGCCGTGC
>JAOXXN010000082.1:6205182-6243621 GCA_026770055.1 Myrmophylax atrothorax
ATTATGTCTAGCAGTTGCTGCGGTGAATTATTTGTCTATTGTTGCTGCAATAAATTACTAAAAATTAAGTTTTGAGTGTTGGCCTTAATAATTTGGTCACTTTACCTATAACAGCAGCGGTGCTGGGGGAGGTGGGGCAGCGCTTGCATCCAGGCAAGATCTCTGGAGGAGCTGCCTTTACAGAAAAGTTCCTGCAGTGACTGGCGACAAATGAGAAGGAAATTATTCATATGGCATCGATTGTAATTTTAATGGGCTACTTATCACACCATTGCTACTCCTGTCTGCTATAGTAGCACTCAGGTGCATAATTGTTCTGAGCACTGTACTAACATAGGGAAAGGTGAGTCTCTGCATGCTAATTGTCTTTCTCACATTGTGGTGTATTTTCCTTTAGTCATAGGGTGGGGATAAAAACCCATTTATAAATGCACTGCTCAATTTTCAGATATGGCTTTGATAGCAAAAGAAAAGTAATTAGTAGCATGGTCCCTGGCAACCTGAAAATAATCATTTTAGAGGTTTACTTAGTTCCAGAGTATCTATTCAGAATATACTAGTTTAATTTCTAGGGGATGACTAGAAGTTAGCAAGTCAAATTACTTTCCTTTGTTATGGAAAGGTACTTCAATTTAAAAAAGAAGTAAGAATACTAAAATCATACTCAAAGTAAATGAAGTTCAATTTTGAACTGTTTGTTAGAAACAACAGTAACACATGTGAATTGATTGAAATGAAATAAAAGTTTATAGTAGTGTAAAAGACAGTAGTATCAAGAGATAACTATATCAATATGCTTGTTTGTGTAGCTGGTTTTCAGCTGATTTTAGTGTAACTACTACTGCTTTTCAACCTGTGCATAACCAGGCTTTACACTGACCTTAGTCCAACTTGCTATAGGAGTCTCTTTCCCAAAAAGCTGGAAACAGGGGCCATGATTGTTTTCAACATTTCTCTCCCCTACCTTTGGGCTACAACTTGCAGCACCCCTTCTAGTCTTCTGGCCTTCCTAACCAGGGAACAGGGGGCTCATGTCATTTGGATGAACAGTCAAAAGACACAGTCAAAGCAAATGCTTCAGGCTTCAAATTTTTTTTGCTACAAGGTATTTATGAAGTAATTCTAAGGGCTGAACTAATTCATTATAACCATCTGATCACAGATAATTCAGAACAAACAAGCCTAATGGATTGTTTACTGTGCACAGTTTGCCAGGCTGTGGGCACAGTGGCAGCAACCCTTCCACGTTTGCCTGCTGTGAGCACGGTGTCATGCCCAGCCAGGGTTTGCAAAGCCGACAGGGAGGGATGTTCCAGCGCCTAATTCACAGCGAAGGGCTACTGTAAGTACAGCCAGGGGAAGTTTTCCCACATATTTCAAAGAGTGGCAGGGTTGTTATTCAGTGTGAAACAGTGACACAACCAAAGGCTGTACTGCTGCAGATCTATTAACGTTAAGTAGATTGGTCCCTTGAGCATAAAAGGTTCTTCAGTAAGCAATTAATGTTTTTCAAATACACAAGAGTTGCCGCACCTACTATTTTTTAAAAGAAAACAAAAAAAGGCTTCAAGCTTTCCTAAACAAGAACAGCCATTGAGTTTTGTCCCAGTATGCCCTTTGTTTCACAGTTGATAAGTTCCTTACATGCCCATCCTAATAATTTTTAGTGAAGTTTAGAAATTGTGATTTTATTACCATTTTGGATTTGTGGCTACTGTATAACTAGTTTTCTTCATGTCTTTTTATTTGAACTAAAATAGTTTTCCATGGTGTTTCTTTCCCTGATTCGTGCCCCTTCCAAGTTGAACAAATAAAGCCCATCTGGTTTTCTCCCATATGATACTCCCCTCATGTCAGTCACCACCTCATACCTAATCCTGTTTCACGTCCTCTCACATGTACACACAGGTGATGAGGGCACCATGTACTTTCCCAGGATAACTCAGGATTTATTTGGATAAGGGCATCATTAGAGCCATAGCTTTCAAAATACCCTAAAGTGCTTTCCAGTGTTTCTGCCTATGGAATTGGCATGCAGGGGAGCACAAGCTGCAGGTTACAGGACATTCCTAAAGCCAGTCATGTACCACCCGAGAGGAATGTACCCCACCATGCCAGTCAAGGCTGGGAGAGGGAGTTTTAGAAGCATCAAACCTCAACACCACCTTCTTCAGGCTTTATTTTCCCAGTATATCTTCTAATTATATATCATTGTTTGTTTGGAAAGGGCAGGGCTAAAACTATGGAAAAAATGAACCCCAGACTTGTAGCAGTGGGGAAATGATTTTCATGGTAATACAGAAAAGATTTTCTTTAAGGCTAATGTTGCATAGGCTATTATTGTACTGCACACCTATCACAGCCATATTTTGTACAATGGAGCTATTTTTGCACTTACATTCTATAATTTATACCAGGTGTTTTGTGTCTAGTCATGCTAGTGTCTACCTATGAGGCAAAAATTCCATTTATTTAGATGCATTCAGCTGGAATTTTGCTATAAGACAAAATGTGGCATTTTAAAGATATTTTATTTTGTTAGGGAGGGATTTCCTCAGACTATTCCTCTTACTATTGGATGCAGGTTTTAAGCACAGGTAAGACCATATTTGTTTTTGGTTTTGTTTGTTTGGTTGGTTGTTGTTTTGGGGTTTTTTTTGCAAAAGAACAAATGTCATTTCAGGGAATTAAACATCTCTATTAGATGGCTATTAAGGCACCATAACTAAAAATTTTGACTGGGTCTACTTCTTTCCGCATTCCTTTGCATTTCTCATGAGCAGCATATTTACATAGAGTCCTTCTTTCCAGGAGATAAGAAGGATGGCAGTGAAATACAAGAGAGTTGGAGATCATTCTCCCCTTACCACTAATACTCAATTTCCAAACATCCTTGGTTAAAACCACCCTTTTCAAAACAGGTTTTTGCAGAGTGACAAAGAATTGCTTTATTTTCTCTTCTCCAGTGAAGAACAAGCCTGTGTTAACTTATCAGGGCTAAACATGCATACAGCCCACATTGTCCTCCTCCTGTACTGTTGTTTACAGTTGTTGGCCCTGTCTGGTGTGCTGTGGATGGGGCCTGTTACAGATGTATGGAGTGTTAGGAAGGACTGGCAGCATGAAGCAGCTATTGCTCTTTGTCTCCCAGCTATTTTCATTAGGTCTTATTCATGTGCCCCTGAGAGTGAGAGAGTCAAAGTCATCTGCCTGCTGGTTATTCTGCTGCTGCACAAAGGGGTCCTTCAGACCAGAACAGGAGACTGAAAACAAGACTGTTGATAGATTATTGTGACCCATCCTACTCCTATTTAGTATCACTGCAGCTGTCTGAAGCTGAAGTTAACACCCACATCTGCACATAACCAGGGTGTTTTTACACCCAAGAACAGAACAAAAGCTCCATGCATGGAGATCATGTATCAAGAAATTCAAGCAAGTCCTAAGCTATCTCAAGTATTGAAAATTTCTCTCAATCACATTTAAAATATTATTAAACCTTCTCTCTCCTGGTTGGGTGCAATTTCTCTCTCCTGGTTGGGTGTCACAAAGCTGAACATATAATTGGGCTCGAGTTTTCACATTAATGGAAGCTTATGTCAGAACAGGTACTAAAAAGTACTTCAGCTAACTGTAATAAATGAGAAGACATTGCTAATCATCATATATAATGTCTCATGGACTCTTCCTGTATGCCACAAACCCCCAAATTACTGCACCAATAAAGGCACAAAATTTCCTGTGGTCTGGAATATAAATATAATCACCTTCAGGAGGGTACTGGGAACAAGACACAGTGGCTTCCTGGCTAACTGAAAATTAATCTCCTCCAGTTACTAATATTTGTTAAAAACAAATTATACAACACCTACCTAACGGGAATGAAATCTCTCTGCTGTTACTGGAGCAGCTACCACTGGTAACTGGCTGTGCAGTAGAAACTACATTGACTTTCAAAGCCATACTTGCTTCTGATATATATCTTTCCTGTCTGACATGATTCAAAATGTTTTATCACACACAAATTCCTACACCAAGGCAGACAAAATCAAATATGCAGTACAATGTCAGTGATAACCATTCAAGCAGCAATACACAGAAAAGCGTTAGGAATCATCCTGAACTGAAGTTTGCAGAGCAATGCTGATGAGCAGGAGGCAGATTTCCTGGGCTGCATTAATGAGACAGGTGATTATTCCTTTTTCTTCAACTTTGATAAGGTCTCAGCTGGAATAATGAGTACAGAGTCCAGGGCCTGACACTCAATTGTTTTCCTTGAAGGAGTTTTTGTGGAAGGTTTTAAGAGGTTACACAAATATTTCTCAGAGGTCAAGTAGATGAACTTCATCTTGTCTTAAAGTTGGACTGATGGACCCTCCCAGTCCTATATAACACTATTTACATCTGTAAATATCAAGGCTAGTGTTCCTGGTTAAAAATAAAGCAAAAATAATTATTAGAAAGAATGACAAAATTAAACCAGAAAGCTGCACTAATGGATTTAGTGCATTAACCTAATGCTGGTATCAATGGCTAATGCATTAAGCCTTTTCCCAAAGATTTATATTTAACAACTGTTTATAAATTACCCACACATGCTTAAATGTACTTAGATTTTAAGATCAAAAAACCTGTCTCCTCACTATCAACTCTGTCTCATGATGCAGATATTGTTCCAGAACTTAATTATGAGATTACAGCCACATCCTTCCTGAGAACAAAGTACTTTTCAGAAGAAAAGCACAAACACCTTGCTCATTCCACTGGTGTTCTGCACTAAGGGCCCCTTTCTTTGGACCTAATTGCAAGAAGCGGTTTTGGCAGCGCTGGATGCTCTCTCCACCCTGGGAGGGAACGATTTCTACCGCAGCGGATGCGCCAGCACAGAGCGAGTCTGCTGGCACAGCCAGAACCAGGGGCTGACAGCTCTGCGTCCCAGGGAGCCCGTGGCCTCACGAACCGGGGCTGCCGGCGGCTCTCTGGGTCCCAGGGGCGCTGTGAGCAGCCCCAGCCCGCCCTGCTCCGCTAGCACGGCCGCACCGAGCGGGAGCCGGGCTGGGAGCGCCTCTGCTGAACACACACCGACACCGGAGCAGCTGCGAGCGCTGAGCGTGATTCATCGCTTGCCGCCGGGATTCCACAGACGCAGCTCCAGCTTCCAGCCAGGGCAGTACAAACGCAAACCAAGCCCTGATGTTGTCTAAATGCACCTTCCCTGCAGGCACCTCAGCCTGATTCAATTAACAGGTATAGGACACACTGAGTCTAATTTCCTCCTGCAGATCTATCATCCAGCTCCCCGTTAAAGTGGCATTGTCAGCCCACACACAGACCTGGAGTTACGGCCCATGAGCACTAGTTGGTAATTTATTTTCCACATCTACCTACATGGTGGTTTCAGGCTGTCAGGTACCAAACCCAAAGCAGCATAAGGTCTGTGCAGTTACTCAAACCTGTTAACAGGAAATAATCTCAGCGAGCAGTTTACTAATTGCCTCCAGAGGGAGAGAGTAGTCTAAGGAGTGTTACAGGCTGACTACCTTGCCTTTGGGAACTCTTTAACTACCTTTAGCTGTCAGCTTTTCCCTGATGCAACAACTTCAAGCAGAAAATTAAACACACAGAATGGAGAAAAGCACATCTGGATTGAAATTGCAGTTTACTCCTGGAAAGGAAGTGTGAGTGTGCCTTCCTAGGACACAGCTTCTTGAGTGTTCCTCCTGCTGCAGAAAGGACACAGAGCTGTCAAGAGGCAGGAGGATAACAGGTTTGATCTTAAAAGCAAAGTGGTGTCAGCCATAGCACAGAAGGAATAGATCCTGTAAGGCAATATGAGTCAGGAACCATGAACACCCAGCCTAAACAAAGTATACAGTGTGCCAGCAGCTGGGCAGCAGGGGACAGAGGCTGAGCTGGTTTTGAGGAAAGGTGGCTCATCATTACCCCCATGGCAGCCCCAGCAGGGTTCCAATTTCTCAGCAGTGAGCTCAGCCTCCCTGTGACTGTGCAGTGTGTGCCTGTAGTGTCCACAGAGAAGCTCTTTGGAGGAGATATGTACCCCCAAGGTCCCTTAGACCAGGAGCCAAAACAAGCTTTCTGGAGCATCTTTGAGCTCCCTCCTGTGCCCAGTGTCCTGCGAACAAACCAGAGATATTCCCCTGATAGTGTTGGCTGTCCTGCTTCCAAGGCTGTGGGCAGGCTACTCATTTCACAGGGGAGCCTGCACAGAAGTCTAAGAGCTCAGCTATGAAATTATTCGTATTAAAATTCTACAGGAAGAAAAAAAGCTGAGTGGGAAAGTTGCTACCCCAGATTTATCAGAGGAGAGGTTTGAACTAAAATAAAAGGAAACTTTTGGAGAAATCAAAAGATGTAACTGGCTCCTAAGAGGTCAGAGTATACCATATACAGTGACCCGGTGGAAAGGACTCCACTGATTCTGTTGCATTTACTGCTCAGCTTCTGAAATCCTAAAATGGCTTCAGTGGAGCTTTCCTCCAACTGATGGCCATCCTGCCTGGACCACAAAGCAAATTTTACCTTCTTTACCAGTATGCAATGCCCATTTGCCAGGGAAGAGCCTCTGTTTCCTGTGTTTCCCCTGCAGAGATTTGGCAGTGGTGAGTGGGACCTGCCCCCACCGCCATGCCCTTTCCTCCAAAACACAAATGTAAAGAATGTGAGATGTGGCAGGTGAAGCCTTCGGGAAGTAAAAGGCTCAGGGAGATGAAGGGTCTTACAGCACAACTTGTGCCTAGAAAAGTTTTGCACCCTGGAAACACTGCCGGCCTTTCTTTCCATCTGCCCTCAAGGAAGGGCTGACCAAGGCCAGGAGCTGAGATTTATCAGCTCTCAGTCAGACTCCAGAGAAGTCAAAGATGTTTCATGGATATGCTGAATACAGATCTGTGCTGAATTAATGGGCTACTGGTCTGACTAACTCTCCATCCTGAAAATCAAATCAAACTTCCATTATCTACCAGGAAAAGATGAAAGCCAGCAAAGGCTTTTCGAATGTTATGTCAATGTAGATGGGAGATTTTTGTTAGAACACAGCACACACTACCACAGCCCTCCCAGTGCCCTCTGAAGTGGTCTGAGATATTTTGTGCTCAGCATGGAAGTTTTCTGTTTACAAAGAACCCAACATCTAGCATTTTCTATATGAAAACAATGAAGAGCACAAATTATGGTTCTTCACACCATTTTTCTTTACCTGCAGCTGCTTTGACACTGTTGCCAGAAGGTGTAATTCACAGTCATCTCAGACAAAAAAAAAGAGCCTAAACCTCGCAAATCAATACTGCTGCTTTGATGCTCTGCACCTTTCTAGGTGTTTCACAGAGATCCCTCAGTGAAGCAGCAAAAAGGGGACACTTACAGTTAATACATCCCCCATGCAGTGTGACCCAGGCTACGGTTTTGAGGAGCTGTTATGATGATCCTTTGCAGCAATCGAGCTCAGTGGAGGCTTTCGTGTTCAGCACACTGCATCATCTCCAGGGAGTTTCCTTTACAACACTTATAAATGAGAAAACAAGATAACTTTAGACTGCACAGCTGCAGGGTGCAGGAGAAAAGCGATAAAATAACACAGAATTAATCCATTCATTCAAAGGCCACTGAGCTGTAGTGTGTGGATTTAATGAGGTTGGACTCTAAATGGCTATCAAGTTAAAAAATAATGTTATTACCTCCTCACACCCCACACCCAGCCCTGTCTGCTAATCTCCGAGGAACTGCAGCAGGCAAGGCATCCCACATTTATGTAGGTCAGCACCTACTCTAAAATTCATCTGTTTTACTGAAAATAGAGGGCAGGCACTGGAGACGTGCTCCCTGACCCCAACTCTACAGAGCCATGTAGCTGGAGATTGTTGTTTCTTTTCTTCCTGGTACTTTGCATTTTGTCCCTTGCATGGCTGAAATGCAGCCACACCATACAGGTCAGACTAATGCTCATGCTCAAAGCTGTGCATGGGCTCTTACAGCCACACTGGAATGCCTTATGGCTGTTGGGATGAGCTGGTAACTCACAGTTTAGACCTATGCACAGCTCATACAATTACATAACTAAAATCAGGTAAAAAGAGTAATACACCCTGTTTTACTAAGCCACTGATATACTGTAAGCTTTTAGTTACTGGGGAAACATTGAAAAGAGCAAATTTTTAGGTAGCAACATCCTGTTACTGACACAAACCCCTGGCTGCAGACTGTAGTGAACATTGCCCCTGGCCAAGCTTGCAGCAGTCACTGGGCAACCACACATCCAGTGCCACCTCAGATCCCATTTCTCTCCACCTTTGTCCTCAACTGCCTGGGCACAAAACTCCTGCATCCACAAAAATAACGCTTCTTGTTCACCCTCCTTGAGGAAGGGGAGGATCATCATAGGTCACAAATAAGTGATAATATGGCATTTAGAGCACAAGGCACACTTGTATTTCAGTCTGGTCAACCTGGGATAAGAACCTAAGCAGGATGGAAACGTAGAAAGAAACTTGATTCTTTGCAGAAAATATTTGCTAATGTCACACTTCAAATCAGAGATGCATGTCACAGGAACACCAAGGCTATTGCATCAGAGTGGCTGCACAGGGTGCAGATGGGGGCTCTTCTCCACATCACTGCAGAGTCAGAGCCCAGGGTCTCCACGATTCCTCGTGCAGTGCTGGCACCTGAGCAGCAGAGCTCCTGCAGCTCTGTAGCAACATACAGTGCTCTGGACAGATTTCTCAGAATCACAATTCCCTAGCGTTTTTAAAAAGATCATTCAGTCTTGATCTCTGTCTTGTATAGGCTTCTGAAGGCAGCTGGATTTCAGTTTGGCACAGTGACTTTCACACAAACTGAAGTACCTACAATCTGCTGACATGGAAACTGTTTATACAAAACAGATTATTCCAAGCATACAATGTGTGTATTTTGATAAGAACAGGTATTCTTACATATATATAAAATTACATGCAAATTTCCTCTACTGGCAGTATGATTCTCCTTGTGTGTATTGGTTTAGTAGCAGGGAGAGCTACAGGGATTCAGAGAGAAGCTGCCAGAAGCATCCCCCATGTCCAACAGAGTCCATGTCAGCCACCTCCAGACAGACTCACTGCTGGCCAAGGCCTAGCCCACCTATGATGGTTGGTAGCACACTGGGATGACAGATTTAAGGAGAAAAATCCCTGTGCAACAGCAACTTCAGCCTCATGGGAGGGAGACTGTGAGAGAAACAACCCTGCAGACACCAAGGTCAGTGGAGAAAGAGGGACAGGAGGTGCTCCAGGTGCCAGAACAGATGCCCGTGCAGCCCAGGGTGCAGCCCAGGGTGAGGCAGCTGTGCCCCTGCAACCTGTGAGGGTCCACAGGGAGAGACCCACCTGCAGTACATCGAGCCCCCCCACACACACACTCGGTACAGCACTCTGCCCCACGCCATCCCCGTGGGCTGGGAGGAGACAGAGACACTCCCTGCTCCCAGAGCAGCTCTCTAGTTGCCTCACACATCACCCTGGCCAGAGGAGCCCCCTAGACTCAGTGCTTATGCTCCTGGAAATTTGAAATGCCACAAACATCTCCCATCACAGCCTCAGCCTCGGGTCAGGTGCTTACAGAGTCTTGGCATGAAGAACCGAGTCCTTAGGTGTGGCTGGATTTCCAGCACTAGGTAGTCTCCCACAATAGAAAACACCTCTCACGCACAAAAGAACTTGCTCCAAACTCTGTCACTGACTGAAACAAAACACTGCCTGATCAGGAAGCACAGACTGTCTCAGGGAAGCAAACCTCATGTTGTTTATTCCAGATGTATATTTTTGCAGTAATTTATCACTTCTATAATCCAATGACCTAAAAAGGATTATTTATAATCCCCGGGGAAACTTTGTGAACTCTCCAGCAGCAGACAAGGACACAAAGTATCCCACAGGCTGGGGAAACCAGAGGTGTGGACAGGCTGTGAGTGACCTGAACCTTGTGTAATACCATTACCCCAGGAGACAACATAAATGCCTAAAAACCTGCTACAGGGAAACAGTAAAAATAACCAGATCAATAGAAACAACATGGAATATTTTCTTCATCAAGTGAACAAAGCTGACTAAGCTTGCAAAGCCTAGAGTTGAAGGTAACTCAGATCTGGGTTTTAAAATTATGGATTCCACATTTTCATACATTTAATCCTATTTTAACTGGCTGGGTTATTTCTGGTAGCATAGTTTGAGTGTGCCAGACTTTCTGTCCATGCACCCCAGACATCATTACAAGCTTAGCAGCACCTTAGCACAGCATGGTGCCCAAGCTCTGCACTGGCAGCAGAAACAACCCATAACAACGGCAGTCCACGTCTGGTTTCTAAAAATAGTTTCACTCTCCTAGACTTAAGAACTTTTTGGATTTTTCTTTCAGAGGTTAACGCTGGTTCAGTGCAGACTGCTGTGAAATATAGCTATATAAACACACGCAGAGATAAACACACTCAGTGTAGGTGCATCTGACTCCATTAAAAAGATGAACCCACTGGGCTGTGAACAGCAAAATTAATTCTGCATGAAAAGGCTCTTATTTGTGTATTTTTGGTGACAAACCCTTGTCAGATAGATGGGAAAGGTATAATTAGCAGTCTGCTATTCCAACACCATCACACCCGTACCCCAAACAACCTTTCTCTTTCCTCCCCCTGTAGCCTTCTCCTGTCCCAAGGAAGTGCAATTGCTGCCATCAATGCAGCTTTACAAATCCCAAAAACCACTCCACAAATCGGGTTTTTCCCAGATGAAAGCAAGCAAAGAACTGCTTTAAAATCCATTGCACAACATGGTGGTACAGACAGCACAGAGCTGAGGGCGATGCAGGGGCACCAGACGGAGCTGCCCCACATGTGTGACTGATGGGCTGTGCAGAGGCACAAGGAGCTGCTTCCACACCCAGTGGGGACCCAGAGCACACAGACTGTGGCCAACCCAGGTAACTCTGCATGCCCAGGGACAGTGCTGGGTGCCATCTCTGCCATCAATACCTCTAAATCACCAGGACTTGTAGTTTTATTTATTAAATAGACCTCAACAAATCAAACAAACCAAACCCTCCAAGACTTTAGGTTGTCTCCACCTGGGATTTACCATAGTTTGTCTTCACATGCCACTGGGTACATTTTGGCAAGGCCTGTGAAACACAGAAAGAGGGGACTCAGTGTTTAACTCAACTGACACTTTCCAGTGTGTGGTTATTAATGACAAGCAGCATTGCTGCTGGGAGGATGTTTGTTTTCAAATGGAGCATGTTTTAAACTTCCTAGCAGCAGGCACAATTTCTGTTAAGCACTATATTTGCACCAAAATTAGAATAATTTACTCAAGAGCACACATGGATTTTTCTCAAATCTGCCTCTCTTCTGTGTTCTGTTCAGAACGAGCATGTTTATCCCAGTTCTTCAGCACATATCTCTTTAACTGAGCCATTTCCAAGAAAGGCTAAAGTTTCACTTCAACATTGTCTGCAGGCTAATCCAAATAACAGAAATACCAGTCTTACTAGGAAAAGAAAGAGATGAGGGATGGAGAGGACGGTTGAACACACTTCATTTACTGAAAACAAAGATGGTCTTGTTTTGTGCAGTATTGTACAGTGGTTAGTGCTATCTTCATCTTGAGCCATTCAATCTCTTCTCTTCCCAGTGCTCTTTCCTCACATCTATTTCCATCTACACTCAGAAAAGCCCAGACTGAGACACAGGCAACTTTTAGCCTCCAGGTAATGCAATCAGCTGTTGTACGCTGCCTGACGGAGCAGCAAAGGCTTCCTTGTCCTTAAGGAGTTTGGTTTTGTTTTTAAAGTATCTCACGTTCCAATGATAGATTAAAGAAATAACCATAGGCTTGCCAGCATGCAGTCATGTAATCCATTACTGAATGACCATGCCACTCTGGGGAGCACACTGCTTTCCCCAGTGGTAAAGTTTTCAGGAGTTTCATGAATTCTCCATTTCCTGAGACGCTTTGGGCTCATGGCTCTTCACAGGAGAACTGTGAGGTTTGCTCTCAGGATGACAGGGGAAATTGTCAAGCTGCTCCTTGGCAGCAGCAGAGCAGCACATCCAGGACCTTGTGGCTCTGTGAAGGAGAACTGGCCCTCCTGCCCGTAATCAGCAGGATAGAAAAGCTGCTTTTATAGCAAGACTCTTACTTCTTTTGTACTTCTACCCAAGCTGCTGCCAGCAGATACTGGCAAAGATTTCAATAGATGTTTTGAATAAGTTCCTGGCATAGGCACAGGCAGGTTGAACCTGAACATCCTCTACAGAGCTGCACTGAGATTTCAGCATATTCCTGGTCCAGCCCTGCACACAGACAGAGCTGTACTTTCCCATACATGAGATAAGGGAGCCTGAAGAACATGTAAGCAGCATGTGTATCCCCTGCCCATTGCTGGCCTCAATGGGACCTCCTTGTGTTTTTTCCCTGGCCACCATTGTGTCCACAGTTGCCCATGTTTATTTCTGCTCTGCATCTGTGCAGCTGTTCACTTTTCACTGGAAAATGAGACTGAAACACAAATCAATAACTTGTATTTCCCTTTCAGACTGGAACTCCATTTTCCTCAGACCCAGAGGAGAGGGACTGGTTTGAAGCAGACTGCTCTATCTTGGAGGAGCCAAGGCCAGCTTAATAACATAATTGCTGCAGTTGAAAAGTGTCACTGGCAGCTAGAAAAATTGAGAAATTTCACACCCTGAACACGGAGTTTTCTCCTGAGGATGTCCCCATGGTGTGCTGCCCTCTGACAAAAGGAAATGTACCTTGATTTTTTGCTGGCTGTGGGAGGTGAGAGATGGCTCCATCTCAGTCCCAGTTTCTTCCTGCTCAAGAGGGAAACTCCTCCTCACTTGCTTCACCCTACTGTCAGACACTACAGAGAGAGGGGTGCAGGTGGGAAGGTGAAAAATCCTTTTATATAGTTTCATGCATCAGCACTGGGATTTGTTGTGTTTTGATCACGCAAGTGCCACATCCAGGATTGGAGGGTGGCCCCAGCACCCATTTCCCAGGAGGAGGTGAAAGCATGCAGTGTGGCTCCCTTTTCCCATGCTGCCATAGGGCTGCCCATGTCCCCATCAGACACAGTTCTTTGCGGCTACAGGCAATGGTTTCAATTGAAGCAGCAATTGGGATGTACCCAGAGTCACAGCAAGACTTGTGGCAGCAGCAACAGCATCTCTCAGTGACAAGAGTTGTCAGTCCTTCCTCACAGCAGCTGTAGGGACTGCACATGAACTGGAAGTAGACAAGAATAAGTAAAGAACAGGAAAATATGCCTAAGTATAAAACAGGGGGAAAAAAACCACAAAGGCAGGAAGAAAGGAAACAAAATGGAAGATCGGAAAAAGAGCAGCAGCGGACTACAAAACCAAATGAGTGTCTGTCTGCTTCCATGGGAATTTGTCCTTCCCTAAAGCACATAAGGAATGCTTTCTCTTGTGCAGCACATTAAGGGGCTGGATGAGAGTCATATACAGGCAGAGCCCAGGTGAGGAGCAGCCGCCTGAGCCAGATGTGCAGCTCTGCACCCCATAGTGTGAGGGGCTGTGGCACTGCAGAGCCCACAGCTCTCTGCAGGAAAGGGGGCACAGCCAGATGGGCCTGACCACGTGAGCTGATGTGTGACACTGCCTTTGGGAAGAGCTGCAAGACCAACTCCTTGGGAGCACTGGCACTACCTAAAATGTCATGAAACTTCAAACCCTCCAAAATCCCTTTTTCCTTCAATAACTGTCTCATTTCTTTTTCATGCAAAGTATAATCTCAAATGACAGTTTAAAGCCTCAGTTTCTCAAACCACAGGTACACACATTCAAAAGAGCAACCACTGTTAGCTGCTGTGCACCCCTCATGCTTAATAGGCCAAGTAAACACAAGACTTGATGCCAAGTGCCACAGCTTCCTTAGCCAGTCAGCCAATGGTGACCTGCCTTTTTTTTTCCATATATGAAGGCCAAGATTAATTCCTCACTTCCCTGGACCTCCCTGGCCAGCTGCCTCCTAAGCCTGTTCCTCCAGCCCATGCTGAGAGTCAACCTGAGAGATTGGTTCAAATTCTTGCAAGCTAGAGCAAAATATTTTTATGTTGTGTTTTATAAGTGGAATAAATTGTTTTTGTGATCAATAAATGCTTCCATGATGTGCTGACATTTAACCACCCCTTCAAGCTCTTTAGTTTACATTTTCAGTTTGACATTATCCCTTGATTCTTCTAATGAATTGTGTGTTTTTGTACTAAACTGGCCAGTAAATCATAGAGGCTCTTGACAACTGGTTTTACAAAATGGGTTTTTCAGGATAGTCCAGGGAGAAGGCCACATGACTAAATAAAAAAATAAAAATAGGTAGTTCCATTACTGCCTGCAATTTTGAGCTGTGTGCTTGCTGTCTATTTTCTTCTGTTTCTCCTTGACTTCCAGCCTTTGCCAGGGCCTCATGGGCTTGGAGGCTGCATTCCACGTGCATGGCGGGTGCACATGCCCTGCCCCCCCCTGCTCCTGCCACCCAGCCCCTGGGCAAGCACACAGCTCCTCTGCCCCTGCTTCCAAAGCACGCACGGCAGGTGTTTCCTCATGTAGTTGGAGCCTGTGCAGTCAAATTTTGCCTGGACTCAGCCAGAGTGGACAAACATGGTTGCAGGAGACACAGGCATTGGCTGCAGCAATGTGGAACCCTGTACACAGCCTGGGAATTGCTGGGTCCAGCCCAGCACACCTGGAGCAACCTCAGGTCTTTCCAAGCACAGCTCTGTAGTTACCCAGATGATGTAGGACAAATTAATTGAGCAGCACAGGTACTTTGATGATGCCACAACACTTCTAGAGATAATTAATAAACTTCTCAGTGCAAAGAAGCTGCTGAAGCTTTTTATTCCCCTTGCAAGAATCGAGTAGAACAAGTTCTCAGTTTGCAAACCACCTTACACTGAACCCCCAAGGAACTTTCTGAGTTTAAAAGCAGAGTTAGGATGCAGCACATGACACTTGGCTGCCTGAGCAAGCTGCCCTGCCTTGACATCCCACAGCCTGGGGCGTGCAGTGGGAGAACGAGGTAGAAAAAGGGTAACTTTTGATCACAGAATTAAAGAAATCACAGGACACAGAAAAACCTGCCAGAAAATCCTGTGAGTAGCCAGCCTGCAAGAGCTTAGCTTACCTGGGATGCACAGCATGTGAGTAGGGAAAGAAACTGAAAGTACAAAGTCTATGTAGAATATTCAAGATGGGAAGGCCACATTCCCTCCCAAGAGCACCAGCCCACATCCTTTGGCCCTTGGCAGGTGGTGAGTCATGAGGAGGTGGCAGATTTTGGGAGACATGAAGAGCTGACTGCTTCTCTGAGATGTGCCATGCAATACCACTGTCATACTGGCCAGATTATAGAGCAGCCCTGTTCAGCCTGCAGCTGTGTGTATTACTGATGTCATTGAAAGCCAAGCCAGAAAGAAGATGAAAAAAAGAAGAAAAAAGAGAGCAAGAAAAGAGAAAACAACACATTTTAGTTTTGGCCTATGACACTTGGGACATTTTATATCAGAACAAGTGGGCATTTGTCTGGGGTTGGTCTGCATAGACACACCATCAGAGATGCATTTATTATTTATCCAAGCTCTGTGCCTAGAGAAAGCAAAAGGCTTATGTAAACCTCCAGTTGGGATTTCTAGATCCTCACTTAGATATTTTCTGTACCAGCTTCCCATGGAGATGGCCACTCAATTAGAGAGAGAGAGAGCAAAAAGGATTCCTTCGTCAGAGAGTGGGTACCATTAACACTTGACTTTGAACTGCTCTTGTGTAGCTGAACTACAATTTTCCCCAAAGTGGGGATGGGAAGAGCACTAAATACCTGCTGCTGAAAGGAGACTACAGGTTTTACCTCTGTCAATACAAAGCTGTACAAGACCAGTTCTCTGCTCTTAGTGGAAGAAGAGAAAATAAGTGATGGTTCTTTCCAACCAAGGCAGGTGCCCTGGCAAGGAGGGAAGACAAGTGGGGAGGAGCAACCCTCATCCTTCCTTTTTATGAGGACGAGATAGTCAAAAGTCCTACCCCCAAAATTAATAGTGCAATTATGTAATGTCAATCTTATTTTTGGCCCAATCATTCTGTAGAACTGCTTGGTCTTGGATAATAACACCATGTAGTGATGCACCTCAGGCAATTCTTACAGCCTAAATATTAGTTTTATTGGTTGTTACCCTGACAAGGCAGAGGTTGGTGAGATGAAGGAGCACACTGTTCACCTTATGTAAGGTTAGTAAGGTTTTGAGAGCAGTAGAGTCTTTGAGCTTAGGAATAGTCATGTGCAGCATCACAGTATTGTGGTACTTAAGTTTGTAAATGTTAACTCACAGGAATTCAACCATCTCTCAACAACTGAAAACCTTTTTCTAATAACGTTGGCCATGAAAGAAGAGGTGGCCAAATGAAGCTCACATTGTGTATCAAAGGTCAAAGAAGCAAATAATTTTTAATTGAATATGCGAATTGTGCAAACTGCTCAGATATCAAGAAGCCTGAAAGCAAAGATGGGAGTTTGGTAAATGATTCTAGGAATCAAATGAGATACACCTAATCTTTAATTAATTATTTGTAATTAGAGAGCTCTTAAAAGCAACAGGGGGACCACTCCCAACTGACTTGGGAATTCCAGCCTAACCAACATGGAGATGGCAAGAAACTACAAATTTACACTTGCAGACTGAATATAATTTGGGCTTTGAAAGCACATTGCAGTTTACTACAAATCCAGTCATTTTCAGTTTTCAGATAACTCCAGGCACTGCACTTCTGCACTCCAGCAGTTTATTTTGTCATTTTACAGTCCTCATGGTTTCTTCCACTATCTTCCACCACACATGTAAAAGCCCCACAAAACCAAAGCCTGACAGACCACACGGGGAATGGTAAAACTGACTATACAGGATGTGTTGTGAAATGCAATGAACTAAACAAATAGAAAAGCAGGTGGTGTATTTTCTTAATTTGTTTCATCTACCTTGGGTGTTGCTTGGAAAGCATTAGGTAGGCATTTGCTAATAACTGTGTGTTTGCAGCAGATGGTTCTCCATTAAAAATGAGATCTCAGGCAGAGAGCTCTGGGAAGCCCTTGGAGGCCTGAAGAAACTGTCAGTCAGGTATTTCTGCCTCTCCTGAATTCAGTCTATCAAGCCAGTCTGTGTGAGCCATATTACCCAAAGGACAAACAATTCTGTCCTGTCTCTATCCTGCTGAGGAACTGATTCTTTCCATGGAGCACGTGGTCTGCAGCTTTTCTCTTTAACCACTGGTTGCAGAAGGCTGGTGAGAAGCAGCAGCCAAGCTCAGTGCCTGCTCCTGTGCTGGCCAATGGCTGGCCATAGATAAATCAAAGTAATAGGCAAATAGGACATTGACAAAGAGCATAAAATACAAGCTAAGGCCGTAACCACAATGTTTCTATTACATTTCAATGCCCAGGGAAAGCTGGACTGTGATTATGTCTCACCTTCTTGATTTCCCTATGCTGGCTCATAGATAAATTTTTAAAACCTAATTTTGATACCCTATCTTTGAACCTCAGCTTCATCAGACGTGAAGGGAACTGACAGACATCATCTGTCTCTGTGCAGAAGGGCTCTTTATGGTGTAGGATACAGAGTAACCCCAGCTTGTCCAGAAAAAAATTGAGTGTAGATGCTGCCTTGTGCACATCAGCAAGTGTAAAAGATAGTTTGAAGGCAAGGAAGTGTTTTGCAGTGCCATCACTGTGATGTGAGTGGAAACAGCCTGGCTTGCTGGCATGCCAGAGCAGTGCTCAGTTGTGCAGCCTGCTGCACAAGCCTTTGAGATCCAGCCTGTCCTGCACTGCTGCCTGCAGCACAACCACCAGCACCTCCACTCGCACCACAGCCATCCCTCCTGCACAACAGAAAGAACCCCAAAAACTACTCTAGGAGATCAAAGCAGGGGATATTGATGTCTTTCAACCAAAGCACCGCTTGGTTTAAGGGACTTAGCAGTGCCATACTCTTGTATTTCAGGAGATGAAGATTCAATACACTCTGGAAGATTTTCAGTTATGAAATCAAGGCAGATACCCTGGAGAAGATTTGCCTCTTCCTCCTGTCACTGACATATCCTAGGAATATGCATTTTATCCCATTTGAAGTCAACTCACAGGTTGGTATGGGGAGGGAAAGGATCTGTTCCTGTGTGCATGCATGTTCTCTGTTTCCTCATAATTAGGACGGAAATAATCCTACTAGTACCCTGTGTAAATAATTTTAAGATCTTTGGATAAAAATGCAAAAGCAGATGACTTAATGAAATAGGAAGATTATGTCTATTCCATGGCACAGAAAAGACTGGCTTGCTACCCAAGCACCTCAGCTCTCCTGAGCACACACCACATTCTGCCCCAGGACTTTCTCAATTTGTGAAGAGCTTGACCTGAGGTTTTCCTCATGGAAGCATATTTTCCACAAATCAAAAGGGAAAACTGCCACAAAACATCTATCACCAAGCACACTGTGGTGCATGACAGAGATTACTTCTAGCCAAAGTCACAGACATACAGGACTCTAAGATTTCCTCAATTACTCAGTGCAGAGTCCTGGTGCTGAAACTGGTTAAACATAAGATGCCTCCCTTAACAGCTACCTCAAATCTCCCACAGGATGACTGTAACTGCTGCTCACACTGCTTCCTTGATACCTCTGGCTTCCAGATTCCAACTCAAAGACATTATTTCTCTAATAACTTGCAGAATAAGCACACAACTGCTGCAAAAACACATGGGTCTCCAGTTACTTGGTTGTGATATTTGAAAGGATATAAACACTCATCCATATTTTTGGCTAAGCTACTTACAGTAGCTCCAAGTGCCAAAAAGATGCAGGTGTGCTTATTTAAACCCATTCCCGTGGCTTCTTTCTGAGCTGACAGTGTTTTTGGGTAACTGAGCTTTCACAAAAGCATCCATCCATCAACTGTGACAAGCCCCAGCATGGTCAGTGCACTGAGGAGGAGGCTCAGGCCCCATGCAGGCCCTGTGCCCCACTGAGGCAGGCAGGGAGAGGCAGGAACAGGGACCTGCAGGGACTCAGCCAAGGCAGCGTGAAGGTAACTTCTCGTGGTATGGCTCATTTCCCTGCCTGCACAGGGGGGTGTCTCTGTAGCTGCTTTCACACTGCAATGGTTTAGACATCCTCCCCAAAATAGTCCAGCAATACATTTAGAGAAAAAAACCTGCTTTCCAAAGTTAAATTATCTGTAGAAGGTCTAAAAAACTTTACGTACCTGAGCAAAAAGCACATCTGCTCTGTAAGTAGCACTGTACAGAGAAAGTTGTTATTGAATAACACTAACACTGAGTCAAAAGCACTGCATCAGGCTGCAATGCTGTCACACAGCCTGCAGCAAGGAAAGTCATCCCTGTGACCTGCACTCCACTTCTTTCTTTTCTTTTTTTTTTTTATTTTTAACTCTAGGTAGCATTAGCACATCACCAGTCACCTTATGGACTTTGAGTAATCCAACATGGACTGTATCCCGTCTCTTACAAGGAAAAGAGTTAATTATGTCCTAGAAGTTTTTATTTAAAGCAAAATTATCTAATGTTTGAGAACTACTTATCAGATTTGAGACAAAGATCTTTAAAAAACAACTTGGAAATATTTTTGTGCCGACCAAATCATCTCAAGCTCATCCTCTGAATTGCCCTGCCCCATAGCCAGCAGTTTCCTACCTGCAGGACTGTCAGACCCTATGTCACCTTTCAGCTGTCACTTCTGTCACTCTGTTCAGACATGCTTTCATCATGAAAAATCCAGTGGGCCAGCAGCAGCAAAGTACTGAAAGCAAAAGAAGGCCCTGAGCACATGTGGTCTCATATTTCTGCCTTGAACCTGACATGAGCTCTCAGATGCCCAGTTGGTTTCCCAGCCTCAGGAGCTCCCTGTTCAGAAATCTGTTGAAATATTATTTATGTCCTCTCCTTGTTTCCCCTGTGAAGCTGTGGGGTGCGTGCAGGGCTTGGCAGTGGGTCAGGCACCTGCTGGCCCCACTCCAAAGAAACCTTTCAAAGGACGGGACACCAGTAAAGGTCAGTTTTGCTGAGTACCTCCCCAAAAGCACATTGGGCCCCAGCACAGCTCAGCAGAGCCTGACTCCTCATAGAGCAGAGGCAGCAGCGCTGCTAAAGAGAGGGGCAAAGCCTTGAGTCATCACCACACACCTCTTGCAGATAGCAGGCTTGATACACCTCATTACTACCAAAAGCTTCAGCCCAGCTGCCAGGATCCATTTTGCAACCCAAAAATGTAAATACAATTTCCCCATCTAGTGGTCCAGCAGAGTAAAAAAGCCACTTTTGCTCCTACAGCTGATGGGGGAGTCACATCTGGCAGGGTCATCTCCCAGCTGAGTGCTCATCCATCCACAGCTCTGCCCATCCCAAGAGCAGACAAAAGCAGCGGAAGGACAGAGATAAACACTACAGCAGGCTGCAGACCTGCTCAGAATTAAAAAAAAAAAAGCAGACAAAGGAAACAAGCAAAGCTGCTTTGCATGCCCCAAAGGGTGTATCAAAAAGTGTATTCCTTAGGCTGATGCAGGATTAAGCCCAGTGCATTTTGAAACAGTCAAGAAACAGGTCTGACAAAACATCAGAATTACCCTGGAAACTCTGACAAGCTATTGGCTGTGACAGCAACAAAACAGTTTCCTAGAGCTCAAATTCTTATTCACTGGGTATGGGTCTGACAGCCAGTGTTATTGGAGCAACACACAGAAATAATAACCTAAATCCCTTTGGTGAGGTAGCTTTCAGCTGCAGTGAATTAAGGTTTACATTGGCCATTCATTGCCGTGATTCTCCTCACGTGATGGGATTTAAACCAATGCAGGGCAATGGGGCAGCAGTGCCTGGCCTTTCTCTCCTCCTTCACTGCCAGCTGGATTTCTCAGGTTTTTGAGAAGTGGAGGTCAGGGCAAGGGCAGGAGCAGCCCCCACCCAAGGTGCTGCTGGGGCACCAGGGCCCAGCTTCCTCCCTTCCTCCTCAGCTGCCACAAAGACAGAGGGTTGTAGAGGCCATGCTCGTTGTGCTTCCCAGCACATTGCAGTAATGAAGGGGAGAAGCTGACTTTTGGCACTACTGAAGCAGAAATATTCCCCTCATGGCACAGCCCCACACAGTGAGACCCCAGCCTGGGCTCCTGCTTGCCCCCTGCCACTCCCCTCTTCCCAATGCCTGGTTCTCACAGCACTGAAACTAAAACCTATACTGGAGACATGCCATTCCTTTCCAGTCTAACCCCAAACCACACTCCATTCCCTTTGTTCTCCACTTGAAATAATTACCCAAAAATGGTTGGAAATGAATACTCTGTGACATTAATGACTAAGGGTACTTATGGCCAAGAGAATTTACCATCACAAATAATATAACCAAACCACCTTGATGCAAAACTGGACAGAGTAGCCCAAACTGATCCCATTCTTATGCAAGATTTCTAACTTGTTCAGTTTTCTTTTGGAAGGAGTAGTCAGGAAGGTATTTTTGCCTGACCCATTATAATTCAGAAACTTCCTCCTCTCTGTCATTTTACATCAGCAGCAGAGAAATGGTTTCATATTTCCCTTTCTGTTTTATGGATTTTCCATAGAGAACATCCTGTGCATAAAAGAATGAGATACACCCACTTCTGTTATATAATAAAAAAATCACTTCTTTAAACATATTTCAACTTATCTGTTCCTTGCAGTTTATATGTAGTGATTGGTCTGTTCAAGAAAAAAAATAATTTATAGCTTTATAGAGAATGAGATATTGCTATAAAGATCAGATTTCATTTTAAGAGAGAAACTCTAGTTAAACTCACAAGAGAGAAGAAAAAGGAAGAAATCTGGCCAACTGCATCCTGTCTATTGAGAGCTTTTGTTTGGGGCTTTTCTTGACCACTCACATTAATGTAATGGACAGCATTTCTTCATAACAACCTTCGGTTCAGACTTGCCATAGCTGGGAAATAGTTTGATACATCACCAAGCCATGCAAAATATTTTGCAGGCAACTTTAACAAGGGAAAATCCCCTTGGGGAGATCTGGTCTGCACAGCCCAGGGAGAGAAGCTGTTTCTGGCCTGTGACTTCAGATGATTGTGGGCTTGGAGAATGCGAAACGCGCATGAGACATCAGAGGTGGGGAGCAACGGGCATCAAAGGAAAAAATTTCCCTGGCCAGCACATGCTCCCCGGAGCTGATCCTTATCCCCGTGATCAGCTGTGCTCATTCCTCACAGGGAGGACTTGGAGAGAGAGAGAGAGGGAGCACTGCCAGATAGCTGAGGGGAAAAGCACAGCTAAATCTACATCCATTTTGTTGTAGCTGTAAAGAGGACAAGACAAGCCTGTTCAGGTTTTATTATTATTGGAAGCAGCAGAGGTTGGGGACTTAGGGAGTGCAAGGATGTGGTGGTGAACTTCAAGTACAGGAAGTTAATGATGGTTTTGGGGGTTTTGTTTGTTTTTGTTGTGTTGTGCGTTTTTGTTTTTTGTTTGGTTGGGGGTTTTTGTTAACAAAAAGAAAGGGGGGAAAAGGGAATAAAAAGACAATTTAATTGCATAAACACCAAAGAAGAGAAATTAGAAGAGGTCCATTCACATCCAATGGAAACAGCACAGCAGGCTCAGCTGTGGAAAGCCCAAGGCCAGGGTAAGCAGCACACAGACAAGCACAGAGTGCTGGCAGCTCCATTATTTGCCAGTTGGGAAAGTTCTGAGAAAAGGGAATTTCCATTCCGTTCAGCTTTTAGAGACTCCCAGATTCTGTCTCTGTATAATTCCCAGCATCCTCAATACTCATCATCTATCTTACCAGCAGGAGGCGAAACCTCTGGGAAGAGATGTCCCCCAGTCACTGGTCTGACAGGCTGGACCACACCAGGTGGTTTGCACATTTTCAGTACAAGGCAGCTCTGAGTTCCCCCCAATGTTTTCTTGTTTTCATGCTAACTGTCAGATAAAGTTTTGTACAATGTTTTCTGGAGAGCACTGTCAAAGGGCCATCACCTTCCACCCCTGAAACCACCGGGATCTCACTGCTTTCGCCTCCAAGAGGAGACTTTCTTTCCTCCTTCCCCAAGCAGATGAATAATTCTTTCTCAAACAGGCAGTTGGATGCAGGAGACCCAAACCACTCTCTCCACAGAACATAAACAACTTAAGAGAGCAGCCTGAAAACTTTCCCACACTGAGGTTGTCACCTTCTCCCCTCCCTTTAGGAGGATTGCCCTGAAACCAGGACAGTAATTCAGTTTTCTGGCTCACTCCCTTTTCACTCCTTCATTTAGAGTTAACAAAACACAACTGTGTGCCAAACACAGCGCAGTGTCTGTGGAGAGGAGATGCATCTGGGACAGACGAAAGCAGGAGCTGCAGCTCATTTCCCACTGGCCGCCTCAGAGGGCAACACTCCCCCTGGGCCACTGAGCCTGGCCAAACCACTGGCCAGGCACAGGGAAGAACATCCCAGGGGCTGGATTGTGGAGGCAGTGCCATGAAAACTTCGTGTGACCTAAAGACACTGAAACCAGCTGCCAGAAGCAGGCAAGGGAAAAAATATGTTTACAGTAAAGAGCAACACAGCAGATGAAGCCTTGCCCACAACACGGTGGGTCAGCCACTACAGATGGATGGTGCTCACCTCCAGCAGCAGCACCCAGCCCAAAATCAGGCACCTGCCCCTCTTGGCCTCCATGTCTGCTTTTCAGCTTGTCCTCCAAAAGCTTAGCACTCACTCAGTGCTAAGAGATGCAGAGATGACTTTCTCTCAAGAACTGAAATGATGAGAGGAGCGACACAAGAAAGCCTGGGCTGGAGCCTTTCGCAACAGGAAGGAGGTTGTTACAGCAGTAATTTACTGTGGTAGGTTTTGCAGTGTGGTTGCAACATATCATTACACCAGTTTTATCCTTTTCAATTTGGCAGACGCCAATTCCTTCCCCCTGATTCTTACAGAGCACAAGCCAAGGTGGCTGCATTTCAAATGGTTTCAAACTCTGCCAATAACAATATAAAAAAACCCCAAACTGAAAAGTTCTCACAAGTGCATTAGCTTACCCCAAACTAATACATACTTATATATGCACATGTAAGTGAAAAATATACACAGGTCAGCCAGCCTGAAAGGGAGGCGCCAGAGAAATGGTGGGGTTGGTTTCTCTGAGTAGATAAAATAAACAAAAGATAGGTTGAGTAGGAGCCTGCGATGAGATGGGCTGTGCAGGTCTCCAGGCAGATAAACTCATACTCACCTGATAGCCTACTGCCTCGAGTGCTTTAGGTACTTTCCAGGCACAAAGAGATGCCCTCTTTGCAAGAGTTCTGTGCGCTATGAAACATGGAGCCAAATGTCCCAGGGACATCAGAGGATCAATGTTCTATTGGTGCCAGGGATGGAGCATTCAGGAAATACAATATTTAGCTGTGACGTTTCTCTCCCCACCCCCAGGCTCATCTTTGCTCATCCTGCAGATCAACAATCCACTTTGAACAGAAAGAGAGCTGCTCATTATAAGCCTTTCTCTGAGGGGGTAAAATGAGCATTTTGGTTGCTGAGCCCTTTGTTTACACCAGTGAAATAGTAAATGGGTCCTATTAAGTCATGTTTGGGTGAGGCAAGGTTGAGGTCAAGGACAAATGTGAGCTCTCTCAGTTCTCTAAGGAGCTCCACAGCTCTGCTGCAGGGGGACTGAGAACCTCCACGCAGGAACCTGAACAGAGAAAGAGCTGGGAGGGAAACAGCTCTGTCACTGCCTCCATGAGCAGAGTGAGGACTGTGGGATTTGTTACACACAATTTCTGTATTTCTTCTAAAGCATTCGTTCTCTGCTTCAAGCTTTGGCAGGATGTGGTAGGATGCTTCCTCCGATTCTGGAGCCATTTACATTCACATCTAACTGCTTTTTCCAAGGAATTACTTCATTGCCTATCATCATCTCCTTGCAGCAACTGCTGTTCCTTTCTCCTAGTGAAGTGCAGTTCAGGATTCTTATTGAAAGCAAGGCATTACATTCATCTTCTCATCTAAGTGATGGAAAAGAGAGAGTTGGTATCAGCTCAGATTAGCTCTCACTTAATGGAAGATACTCCTGAGATGTTTTCAGAGGATGGTAAAAATAGGACAATATATTACTTTCTTAATTAAAGGAAAATAAATTGCTGCAAGGTAGTGAGCTGATTCTTCTGAGAAGCTGTCTGTAATTCAGCTGAACCAGTGTGACTCTCAGATGCATTTATATGCTCAGGGAAGGAATGCATATTTTAAAAGATATTAAGAAAATATTTGTGACTGTTGCAACCATTCTTCAGCTTACATCTTAGGAATTAGCAACTAACATATAGTGATAATTCTGTGTATGCATTCTAGATTTCAAACTTCGGTTGAGATCCAATGCAATCAAGAAACACTCATTTCTAAAATTTATTATTTATGATTGGATTCGTAGTTGTTCTGGGATGAGGGGTAGAAAGACTAGAATAATAGAGAGAAAGCCAATAATCTATTTTCCAGTTAAGTTCTTGTTTATTGTTTTGGTGGTGCAACATAAGTAATGGTGAGACATGAAATAATTTGTATTTTCTCATTTAAGAATGTGAAGCTTCACAAACATATTTTCATTAAAGATGGACTTCAGTATCCTTTCAGAACAATAAGCCCATTCTCTTAAAGGTCAGATATTACACTTTCCATTGAAAAAATAAAAAAAAAAGACTTCTTAATCCTAAGTGACTACTTCAAATGAAACAATAAATGACTTATTTATTTCCATCTTCTTGCATATATCAGCAAAGCATTAATGAAAAGCAACTCCAGTGAAAAACCCTCTGAGGGTTTTCTAAATGTGAATCAGGTCAGTACAGAATAGCAAATGCAATCTGTGTGGTCAACAGAGTGAACAAATTTGCAGGAAACAAATCTGCTGAATAAATATCTGAGCAGTAAGAGTGAAAAGCTTGGAGGCTGTGTAATATTTCCGTATGAAATGCATCTGAACAGGAATACTTCTTATATGCAGATGGACCTTTTGTTCAACCATGAACAACTGGTTTGCAGTTCATTTTGGTGATCAAATTTCATAAAGCAAACAGTCTCCTCCCTGGTGCTTTCTGCGCTGTGGAAGCCCCACTGCTCGGGCACCTTGTCAGCTGCTCTTGGGCACTGATCCCAAAGGCAGCTCCTGGAGGAGATAAACTTCACCCAGCAGGTTGGGTTTGCAAAAGTGAGCTGGAATGTGGGGGCAGTGACTTCACTGTGTGTGTAACGATCCAGAAAAGGAAGATGGAGATTTACCATGGTTTGATTATTTTACTATACAATTCTCAGTTTGTTCAATGCTCTTGCAGAAGACTTTCTTGCTTCTGCCCTGTTCAGGAATCCAAACACAATTTAAATATTCATGTCCACATTATAATTCAGCAAAAACTAAAATGTATATCTTTTAGTAAATAAATGGTGTAAGCCATGAGAGAGATTTCAAGATACCACAAGGTTCTTTTTCTGATTAAGAGAACTTCATTTTAAACACCCTGCAGCCAATCTCCTTATGAAAGTTACTAAAGAACTAATACTTCAGAAATCAAATTTTTATGAAATCAGTTTACTATTCTCACTTAATAACTGTTCCAAGTGTAATTCTCAAACTGCATGCAAGCCTAGTAGTGTAAACAGAAAACTGAGCAAACAGAAGAGCTGTGAATACCTCCTGTAGATAACTAGTGCATATATCAAACAAAATCATTTCACGGAAATCTACAAATGCCACCAACTTTGCAAACTATACATTGCCTCAACTGTATAAAAACCTTAGCAGCTGGATCTCCACTGAATTAAGTAAATCCCTGAGGCAGAGGAAGGGAAGCTTTCTAGCACTAATAAAATTATATGCAAGCAGATTAAAAGAAAATACTGACAGAAAGCTTTTGAGAAAGTTCAGAGCAAAACCTTTACACCAGAAATCAGGCTGGACCCAAACTGAGATGGCATGTTTTAAAATATAAATTCACACACACACAGAGTCCCAAATGCCAGAGGATTCTGTTGAGAAGTGAAAGGGATAGATAATGCACTTCATTTAGTTTACTCATTAGTAATAAGAGGATCCTTTACTTGAAACAAGATATTTTATAAGGAAAACCCTACCAGCTGTCAGCAGGGAGAAGAACTTCATAGGATATCTTCATTAGTGGCAGATATTTTCAAACAAGTTTCCATAACAACCTTTCCAACTCCTTCCTAAAAAGGCAGTCCATCCCTGGGTTGGCATGGCTGGAGCTTCTTCCCTCTGCTACTGAACATAAAATTCAGTTTCTTTCAATATGAGGTCCCTGCCTTTTCTTACCAAGCTGCTCCGAACTGTAAGAGCCATGTTCCTACCACTCCTAATAATCCCTGCGTAACATCTGCTTGAACCATTCCAAATGACACCTTCAGCAAACTTCAGCCCCCACTATTCATACATTTTCCCACATAGCTTTGAGTTCATTGAGCAGTGGATTGCTCTGGATTCTCAGTGGAGTTCACCTTCTGGTCATCTGTGTCTCCCTTTTTTGTGCTTCATCTATTTTGCTATTAATCCATTAAAAAACAAAATGAAAAAAACCAAACCAGAACCATGTTATGCTACAACAGCTCAGTATCTATACAAACATGTGCTGAAGCACTTACAGTAACTTCTGCGCATCCAAGGACACTACATGAGGTAGGTGGGTTTGCTCTTGACACCACCTTAAAAAACTGATAGCTTAGTAGGTTTGACTTCTCATGGTGTGAGCTGTCATGCCTGTATGATTTGTTTTTCTTATTATAGAATTCCCCTTCTACCAAGTTTTTGATACAACTTTTATGTCTATATTCTGACTCAAACCAGAAGTTTCTTTTTATTTTTTTATTTGTTTGTATGCACAGTATTTGTTTATTGTCTATTTTTACGTGCTGTGATTACCAGGGGCTATTTACTTGTAATACACTTTGCTGTGCCTTCCCAAATTTATTATACTCTATCATTTTTAATCCTGGATTACAGGATTTTCATTATTTCATCTGCTTGTGATGTGCCGCTCAGATTTGTGAAGTCTTCCCCCACACAGTGGCTTTTCCAGTTTGAAAAGGAAATGCATATAAACCTTGGAGATGTCAAATGCCACCAGAATAGCTACAACCAACCAGGTGAAGCCCCTCTTTCTTGTAAAAGCTGTCCCACTTCCTAAGAAACCCAGACTCTGCATCCTGGTGCTATTTTTACCCCTGAGTATCCCCCTTTACATCTTTGTAGTCAGTCATGTTCCCAGTATCTCTGTGAGAGCACCCTTGGCGTGATGGTGCAGCTTTCAACGAGACCCCCACCCCCAACACATCTCTCTCCCCTCCACTTCAGCAGCACCAGAGGGGGACACCAGTGTAGAACGTTTTTTAGCACTAAATCATTATTTTAAGGAGTCAACCCTTCCCTCCTTAGTGAGCTCCTTGACAGAGGGACTGCTGTAAGAGAGAAGAAAACTTGATCATCTGGCAATTTGGAATTAAAATTTCTAGCCTCATATGAGAAGTGGATTTTCAACAGATGATGTGACATCTTCTTCAGATCTGAGCACGAAATGCTAATTGAAAACAAGGTCAAGGTGATTCATGTCTTTATAGTAACACAACATATGTTCATTAAATATTAAATGAAAATATTGGCAAATAAGCTTGATTCCATTTTTAAAAAAGAAACTGGAAAAGTTAAAGACTGAAGAAATGAATTGGAGATCATTTAATGTTTATGGATTTCGGTAAGAAATCTGATACACTGCTGTTTGATATCCTGAGGGAAACCATTAATTAAGTTGGCTTGCTCTGAAATGTAGTTAAATTGATACAAAGCAGGCCACAGAGCTTCAGAAAAAAACCCCATGTGTAATCATAAACCAGAGTGCTCTTAATATCTCCCAGAGCTTTAAATGAGCAAGCTTAGGTCCTTCTGACTCAGAAGAAGATTCCATTTTCAAATAGAGATGGTGCTAAATACCCAAGGAGCTGCTGAAAATAAGAGAAAGACCTCGAGATGGCAGAGCTAATGAACCAAGGCTTGTGTGGGATGTTGCCTACACCAAAGCACCTGGAAACAGGGACTCCAACTAGCACTGTGCCAGTCTTGAAACACAGCGACAGCAAAGACAGTCTGGCTGTGACAGCAGAGAGTGAATTACAGCTCAGTGCACAGGACGATGCAATAGCCAAGTAACTCAGGAACTGGGCAGCTACTGGTGCCTTATTGCAATGATCTTTGTGTCCAGGGTCACCTGCAGCCATCGTTGAAATTCACTGATTTGTGGATGCAAGGTCTGACACTTTCTCTGGCACATGCACCTCTCTGAAATATGGATTTGTGAGTTTGAGCCCTTGCAGTCAGTAGTCAGGCTGCCAATAATCAGCTGTCTGTCGAAGAACACTCAGCAGCCCAAAAGGCATATAATTGGAGAACAAATGGGTGAACTCGGCTATTAGTACCAGCCCCAAACATCTGGAGACTGGTTCATTGCTGAACTACGGCTGAGTCAGTGCCTGAGCTGGGTACAGATTGGGAAGTCCACGAAAACAGGTTTTCTATCAGAGTTGCAGAGCTTTTGTGGTCACAGCAGAAAGCAAAGGGGGAAATTATTTTCATAATTTAGAAACTTCATTTTAAGCTAGCAGAAAATAGGGAAATACAGTAACAGATAAATGGGAAACAAAGATTATGTTTCCCCCTAACGTGCATTTTCCATGGTTATGAGAGAGGCCTGTGCTGGCCTAAACTCTGTTTGAGCTTTAATGGCTCACCCCACATTTAACACAAGGGTTTCTCCTGAGTAAGGAAGTCACACAATTCTGGTCTCAATGATGGGTTCTGTATTCCCAGCCTTTGCTCCAAAGCCTTTGACATCCATTTACAGAACAGCAGCAAGATAGGAATTGCAGCACCTTCAGCACTCCCCTTCCCTGGACCTCACTGAGTTGCCTGCTGGATTTTTCCTCCTCATCTGGATGGATCCTTGGCTGGAACCCATTGCTCTGGACCACTGCCCTCCACATCCCACAGAGACCAGTGCTGTACCACACCCACAGAGTCCAAGGCCACCAGTGACTTTGGGCTAGTTTCCATATTCCAGGGAAAAAGTCTTTCCTTAAAGGGCAGCACTTCAGCTCTGATCAAGTGTTATAATGGGAATTTTTCACTTTGCAGTTGAAGAAGAAACTGACTGACTGCCCAGATTCCCACAGCTGCCTGAAGGGACAATCACAAAAGCCAAGGGTTTTCCCCAGCAGCTCAGACTGCAAGGAGGAGGAAGGCAAAGCAGCTGCTCTGGGCAGAGACAGCTCCCTGGCTCCCTCCACCAGGGACACAGCAGACACCAAGGCCTTCAACTCCCTTAGCAAGCTTGGTTTTGATTACACCATTAATTTCGTTCACTTCTTTCTCTAAGGCTTTAAATACTGTATGTAAACCTGAATGCTTTAGAGTGTTCAAAACCAATTTTTTAAAAAAACAATATACTAATAATGGGTTTTCCTAAAAACAGAGAAACAACTGCTATTAAGACATCTATACGTAACTTATTCCTTATCCTGGGCATACAATTTCTTCCTAGTGCATGCAGGAATGTACTATAGAAACTTCCACCAAAGTTCTGATGAGATACAGTGTTTTGCACTCAGCTATATTAAGAATGACAATAAAACTGCCCAGGCTGATAACATGGGAATTTGTTCATCCTTCACATCATTTTTTGGAAGTGCAGCAAGTTTCCCTCAGAGACCAATATGTTTTCATTGTTAACAGTAAATGTTTCTGGAAGCTGTGAGATTAACATGTTACTGCAGTGCACTACTCAGAAAAATCTCAAGCAAGAAGAGATCTCAAGCTTCCAAGTCACACTGAGGCTTCACAAACAGCACTGCTGTTGTTCTCAGCAGTGGATCTGGGGGTGTCCCAGCACTCAGTCCTGCACCACAGCTTAGACTGACTCATGCCCAGTGACACAATTCCAGCGCTCCCACATTGGATGCAAGTGCTCCAAAGCACCATTTGCTTTATAAGTTTAGTCATTGGTAAATGCCTGTCTGCTCAGGAGCTGCTGCTGCTCACAGTGGAAGGCACAGGGCCACCTGCAGCAAGTGCAGCTCCAACAAAATGCACCACTGAGGTCTGTGTGAGTGAGTTTAAGTTCCTCACATCCTCATTCTACAGGTCAAAACCATCCTTCAGAACTCACTGTGTCTTTACAGGCCTTAGCATCTCTAAAAGGGTTGTGCAAGGAATGAGTAGCCTTAGTTCATCAAGCTGCTATTTATCTAAGTGGCTCAGATTGAAAGGCAAATGCAAATATTTTGACGATACTGCTCCACAGGAAAAAATCTGCCATGTAAGAGCCCATTCCCAGTTTGTGAAGAGACACTCAGCAGAAATTTTAAGCGGAGAAAAGCTTCTATATGCTCCAGTTCCCAAATTTTCTTTCACTTTAATTTCAAAACAATATGTAAGTTTGCATGCATGTCAATTTGAAAAGTGTCCATTACCAAAAGCCGACACAAACCACCAGTCATAGTTCTGCAATGCCTGAGAGTTCAAAACACTGAGATTTCATATCAATGGTTTAGTCAAGCTGTCATTCTCCAAACGTGCACTGACCATGGACTCCGGGAAGCTCAAACTGGGCTGAAAGGAGGAAAGATTTAAAATAAACAAACAAATAAATAAATAAATTAAAAATCAAGCCTAGTTTACAGGAGGTGGTTTGTTTTCATTTTTTGGGTTTGTTTTGTTGGAGTTTTTTAAGCATAAAAACTTTTGATAGGTTATTTAATACATCAATTTATTACATTAAATTCTGTTGCCTCTTGGTTTACTTTATGGTAACAATGATAAATCAATGGAAAAACACATTTGAATAAGAAAAAACCTCTTATAGCACCAACATCTTCTAAAAAAAGTGATTTCATTACTATGGAGACAAATCCCACTTCTTCCTGGGAGTTAAGTGCCTACATGGCTTTAAAGCTGTCTGGCAAATTTCACACCTAAGCAGAAGAACTGATGAGAAGGATTTTTTTTTTAAACATTTCCTGCTTTACAGGAAAAAAGAAAAAACATCCTTATAGCCATTAGTCACACAACTCCTTTATTTTCAGGTAAATTCACCTTGCCAGAAGGTCACCAGGAAAGTGGGGAGCACACTGGTGTAAGTGGCATATAAGATGTATTCAAAGTAACAAGATAAGGGCACTTTAGACATATGGGTGTTCCCTGGAACTTGGCAAACTAAATTGCCTTTCATCACATGGGGACCCTGAATTGTTGCAATAGGGATGTAAGAAAGAAGAAAGCACATATTTGACTTCTATGGAAAGGACTTGAATAAATGCTTGAATAGGTCCCAGGTTTTAATCTTTCTTCAACCTGTAAATGCTGGTAGGAGATCCATCCTCCACAGGATTTAAAGAGGCCTGGAGGATTTGCCTCTCTCCCCGGTGAGCAGCACGTGTGTGTTCCTGGCAGCCTCTGTGCCTCCACAGAACACCCAGGTCCCCTGACAAAACCTCTGCCTTGCACTTCTGCAAAATATCAGCTCATGGGAAGGGCATAAGGAAATGAGGAGAGGAAAGCAGCAGGGAACATATTTCGCTTTTCACCACACCATCATCCTAGGACCAAAACTTTGTATTTGCTGGGGACACAAAAGCCACTGGCACGATCTTGTCTGCACCTCTGTCACTTGCTCTAAGCTAAAAAGCCTGCAGGTTATGGCCCTTGCTGGTGCACTGCCTGTGAGCTGTGCCTCCCATTTACAGCCCCAGGATGCAACTGAAGCTGGACACTCTTTAGAGCACTCAGAGAAGTGAACCCCCAGATTTTCTCAGCTCTGAATCACTTAAAATCCCTCATCAACACTGTGCTCCATGTATATATAGGCTGCAAGAAAAGCACTGAAATACTAAATTTCATGTCCAGACCTAGATCAAATGCTTTGCAAAGCTGTGTTTCTCTCCAACTCAAATGTAGGAGCACGCAGAACTGTAGCCTGAACATCAGTCCTTTCTGCAGGAGTCCTGAGCCCATTAGAAATTATTCAGGCAGACAAATATTGGAAGTGCGATTGTAGCTTTAGATAAATGGGGTATAATGGTCAAAGGACAACAGACCTTTGCATGACCTGAAATATTTGGAGTTGAACTCTTTGGAAACAACACGCTTTCGAGTGCGCCATTCACTCCTGCTTTGTCTTTATTTAGGTGCTGAACAAACCTAGCCCCTATTAAGTACTGAGGTAGTGGAGTATTTCTAATGGAGCAGATGGAAAAATGGTGAAGGTTTTCTCAGATTCTGGAAACCAAGTTTCTGCAGCCAGAGGTCAAGAGAGCCCAACTGATAAAAACACACTCCTGGGTTTATCAGCCACTCAAGAGCGGTGCCCTTCCCATCTTGCATCAGCCCTCTCCCCTCCGGGACTGGAGGACACAGAGGTGCAGCTCTGTGGGACAGGGGCTCAGCTTTCCCCCACTGATGGGCTTGCTCTGCAACACACCACCTCACACACGCTTTATGATGCTGTCAGAAATAAATGACAAGCAATTCTGTGCCCGCAGCCTTATGATGGAAAAATAATTAAAAAAAAAAATCAATAGTCTAACAGACCTTGGCCAGCCCTGGTCTGCTGGAGAATAGGGGTGGAGGGGAATGCTCAAGCACAGGGGAGTCACAGGGCAAGATTTACATTTTTGCAGTAAGCAGAGCAGCAGGCTGGCTCAGCAAGAAGCCTCGCTTTGAGAAAGCCCAAACACTGACAAATCTCAGCATCCAACACCAGGAAAGCTGTCACAGACCAGCACTGGTAAGCACGAGCATGATGGAGCATTTTCTCAAGGCACAAGCAGCCTGGCTGAGCTCAAGATCCTGCACCTCTCAACTGACTGCAATAATATCTGCTTTACTGACAGGACTTCAGAGAGGCATCAAAGACAAATATTAAGATATAAAAGTACCTAGTAAAATGAAGCATTGGAGGCTTAATTGCATTGTGACTATTTTGGCTCCTCAACAAGAGCAGATGCATGCTGGGACCAGTTTCATTGGTGAGGAAAGGTTAACACTCTAACAGTTCACATTTTTCCCACTGATATTTTCCATTTGTTCATTAAAGGCAGAAATAACCATAGTGACTTTAAAGTGATTTTTATTCTAGAGTATATGAGCAAAAGGTCATGTGCTGTCCTTTCTAAAAAGCATCGTGATGCTTTCGCCTGCAAAGGCAAGTGGCCCCCAGGGGCTGAGGAGACCCAGATGGGCAGTAGCTCAGACCTCAGAGGCTCCGCTCTTTGCCTGGCCATCAAACCAATGCCAGAAACCAGTTACACTTCAGGGCTCTCACTGAAAGATGGAGTAAAGCTTTGCTCTTCCTGTGGTGAGAGTGCAGTTCTGCTGACAGCAGAGCTCAACATCTTCTTGAGGAGCTGCTGGTTTTTTTCTTGTGTCCAAAGTCCTCTGTTTATTTTGAAACAGTGACAAAGTCTCTGCTGCTCTCCAGACAACGCAGTTGCCTGTCAGTACAAAACATCCCCCCCACTTCTGCCTCTGTCTGGCCACCCCTCCCTCCATCTGCCTGTCTGCGTGCGACGGATGGGAGGAGAGCGATTTCCTTTCACAAAATTATCCATCTAAAACCTTACCTCAGTTGTTTCTGGACAAGCTTAGAATTGCATACCTCTCCCAGCCACATGCCTCTTCTGTTTTCCAAACTGTGGCTTCCTTTTCTGGTCTGTGAGTGTAACCCCAGAGCACAAAGCTCTACCCGCACTGTCCCAACTGCTCACTATCAACCAGCTTTTTGGGCTGACTGAGCTTCTCCAGTTGTTCCCCATTGTGCACAGAAAGAGCTTTTCTAAAGGCTGAAGGTCAATGAAATTATATGCTATGGGAATGTTTTCTCCTTAAGTTCCTAAAATCACTCCACTTTAAACAAAAAAACAAACAAACCAACCAAATAAAACCTTTCAGAAAAGCAACTTTGGTCCATGACACACATCTAGTGCTGAATTTGTGGGTGTTTTACCAAGACAGAGATCAGTGCCTGGGCAAAGGAAGGCTGGCAGAGCTGCTAAGCCCTGTAAGAAGCTGCAAATGAACAAACAAGACTACTAGTACATTTTTCAAATGTCATGGAGCTGAAAAACAAGAGTATTTAAATGTCTTAGAAAGAGGTAATGTAATGGAGATTTCCATCTGAGCAAAGCCAAGATGAAAAATCCTCCTTAAGGGTCAAGGTGTATTACTTGCAGTCTCTTTTGTGGATATTGTATCACAGGACACATGTTCTTCTAATCTTTATAGCATTTCATACAGTTATTTAAATTACAAAAATGCACCAAAGCTACAGCTCAAGCAAGAAATTTACAGCAGTTGTACACACGTACTGGCCAGTAGGGTAGAACAACCTGAGCCCTTTCAGAGCAACACAAATGAGCTGGGCCAGAGCTTTGTATTGGGCCACACTGGGCAGCAACACATCCCAAAGGGACGTAACTGCTGATGTGGAATTTACGCCCATCACTTACACACCACTCCCTAACTCACCCTCACTGGAAGGGGACAGCACTACTGTTACCCAAGCTTGAGGCAGCAAAGGGCAAACACTTCACGTGCATCTTCAGGGAGTTATTTTTCAGTGCAAATACTTTTTATGTATTTCGTCATAGCAAAAGAATGATTCCAAGGGTTTTTTTAGGGATGGGTTGGCTTTCACCCAGGTTGCCAGGATTCTGACCACTGTCCTAAGGTGCTAGATTGGCAGCTCTCCTTTCCTGTCTTCTCCAGGGCTGACCTGTGTTTGTCCACAGCTCTTCCCTCATGGGAACAATCCCACCACTGAGGCCAGGCTGTTTTTGGGAAGCCTCATCGAACAGGGATCCTTGTCCTCAAGGGTGGAGTCTCCCACAGGAGGGCATGTTGGCTCCATGTCTGCAGGCTTATATCTATTGTTAGCAAAAATCTTCACAGCCTCCCATTTGCACAGAAATCGCCGTGGGAAACACTTGTGCACCCCTTGCAGATGGCCCTTCACTTCTCCTCCATCATTCTCTCCCGAAATAATCTCCCCAGCTTTCCACATTGCCAGCCTTTGTCCCAGCTGCACGCAGATACCCAGGGACAGCAGGACACTGCTCTGCCGAGGGTGAGCAGCCGTGGAGAAAGCCGAGGGCAGCCAGGGCTGGGCTTCAGCTGCCTTCACCGACACAGCACGGCCCGGCACGGCCCATCCTCCCCTCGGCAATGGCAACAGCAGAAATTCAACACCGAGAGACGCTAAAGCCCAGCCAAACCCAAAAGCCAATAGAGCAGGCAGCCAGCAGGGTCCTGCAAATATGCAATACGTGGCAGTGAGCTGTGTTGTATTAAACAGCAAGCACCTCGCAACAGAAGAACAGTCTCCAAAACGTTAATTTTCCTGCAGTTGATTAACTGTCCAGCATCCAGACTCACATTACCTCCGAGACTGAGCACGCGTGGGAGGGAAACTGGCAGCCACTGTGGGGAGCGAGTGCCAGTGCGCGATCATGAAGCGCTTTCACACCACATTTGGGATTACTGCATTTTTTGGGGGGATGCCAAATACTCCCCCTGCCCCCTCCCCAAATTTTTCGCTTCTTTTTTGGCGGATGGGGATTAGGATGAGGGGATGTCGGTGCCTGTTTGTTTTCCAATCTGTCGCTCCTGCGCTGGTTCTTTCAGGCAGGCTGATGGACACAGGCATCCCGCCCACCCCCAAACGCTTTGCGTGCGAGGCGCTCAGGAGCCTCCTGACTGCAATCACCTCTTTTTAACAGAAGTGCTGACTCTTGAAAGCTGACTTGGCACGCATTTTAACAGAGAAAAACCCCTCTCACGCAACAGCGTTGTTATTTTGTTGTTTGTTTGAGTCTGTGAAAAGGAAAGGGACCGAGCTGTCCCTGTCTCCCGGAGCATGTGGCTGCCACACACAAATGTCAGCCCGAGCAGCAGGAACGATCTTGTTCCCGTAAGTCAAACAAACAATATTTAGAAAGGTCTGTGCTGTGGGAGGTTTCCTAACGTAATACAAGTCCTCAGACTTAAAACACATGCCTACTCTGGCGAAATTAATAAAGCAACAAGGCTGTGCAGGAAAACAGATACAGGAAAACAAGAACTTTCTCCTGATGACTTCATCCCACAGGGGTGAACAGCAGATCGAGGGCAGCACTGGTCGGGAAGGGGAAGCTCTGGGGATTTCCTGCAGAACTTTAAAGGAAACTTGTAGAGTTGAGTAACAAACCCGACAGTTTTCTTCTTAAAAGACAACAACAACACCCCCATCATTTTCCCAGCATTGTACCACGAGAGCATCACTCATTTGGGGAGTGTCGCAACCTGTATCATCAAGGAATGATCATGGCCTGAAGCCACTAAAGACTTTGTTTCATCACTTTTTTACTATGTGGGCAACATAGAAGCTTGTGGATAACACTGCCTCCCTCAACACACCACATTCACCCATGTATTTTACTCAGATAATATTAAGGTAGATCAATATATGAGGTTAACACTTTTAAACAAAAACAAACTGGCCCTCCCCACCAAAAAAACAGACCATAGATCTCAAGCCCCAAAGAAGTTTGAAGAAGCTGAGTTGGGGCTGCAGCAGCAATGGAAATTTGCCCCTACCTGCAAAATAGTAATAAAGGGAGGGACACCCCAGAAAGGGTCATGAGGCAGCCCCCGGCAGGCATCCAGACTGTGTTCTCCTCACATGCACTCAGAAAAAACCAGACATTTAGAAAATTAAACGGCGGATCTTTTTCCATGTTCTCAACATAATTATCAAAATGAAAGCTGATCCTATTGTGTGGAAGCCTCTGAGTAATCTGCAGGAGTCCAGAGGGAATCTTGGGGGATATTTGTGGCTCTTGGCAGCACGGTCCTAGACCAGACAGACCTTGACCTACCCCAGTGCGACCGTTCCCAGGTATGTCACTGCCTGCTTTGACCAAGCAGGGCTTTGCAAAGTCACTTTTTTTAGTACATTTAACTGAACTATTTGTGCAGGACACTGCAGTTATAAAAGGTTTACCTCTCCTCTTTCCATTGCTTGGGAGCACAAATATGTTTCTCACATATTGTCAGGAAGATCGTTCTCTTTGCAACTTTGGGTTCTCTAAAGATGAATGACCAGCTAATATTTTAAACTTAAAACAAGTCAAGAAGTGGCATATTGTAGAAACCTGCATCAAAGTCCCATGTTCACACATGCATGCAAAAAGTACCTTTCTGTGCTTCAAAAAAATAACAAAAACACTCCCCCCCTCCCCCCCCCCCCCGCTTATATTAAC
>JAOXXN010000082.1:6244990-6257408 GCA_026770055.1 Myrmophylax atrothorax
CTCCCCCCCTCCCCCCCCCCCCGCTTATATTAACTCCTGCAATCAGCTTTTATCAAAATACTTAATCTACCTTAAGCTTTTGTGCAAGCAACAGGACACGAACAAAATCTCCCATCTCTGATACTTCATTCGATTCAATATTCACCACTGAGAAGAATAGGGGTAAATATGCTCAGAACACCACCACCAACTCCCTGTGACTTCCCCAAAAACAGCTCCCAAAAGCTAAAGTTACTTAGAACACAACACAATATTCACAGAAATAAGACATTCATCATTGGTTCCCTAACCTCATCTCAAGCCTTTTACCTGCCTTCCTGAAGTTCCAGAAATCCTATGCTCAAATAAAAAAAAAAAAGAAGCAGAAGTTACTGAAATCTCACAAGCAGTCTAAAATACAGAATTATTTAGTATTGCAGTGTCTTAATGGTGAAAATGTTTAACTTTTCTCTGGTTAAAAAGTAAGAGAGTAACAGTCAACAATGCTGACCTACTTCAGCTACATAATTCAGAGGATGAAAGAAAGTTTAATAAGCACCAGGTAATTTTCCTCAGCCTTTATTAGTTATAAGGCCTGCAAGCATGTGATGTTTTGGTGTAGACTTGTAAAAGTACATTTTAAATTCTTTAGTATGTGCAGCTATCCTGATGTAATGAAGTTTATCATTTTAGCCTGAAGGATGTTGTTTTGTGAGGATATTACCTGGATAGTTTCTGGACTTTTATGAAACACAACTGCTACAAGATCCCTGATGAGTCCAAACAGTGCCCCAGCCACCTCAAAGCTCAAGGGCAGGTTTGATAATGCAATTCACAGGTCAGTATCCTGAGACAAAGTTCCAGCCAGATCCAAGGGTGTTGTGCCAACCCAGCAAGGGCAATTTTAATATACTGTACATGCAAAGGAAGAAAAACCTTTCACTTTAGTGATTAATCAGCAACACTCTCAGGGAGGTTTCTTTTATTGCTTCTGACCTAAATATGATCTCCAACTCTCCTGGTGCTCATCTCTGCCATCAGGAACTCTTTACCCTGCCACAGACCGGTCTAACAGCACAGGGGATGTGGACTTCTCATTGCACCACACCAGAGCAACTCCGAAGTACCCACATTTTAAAGCCTCTAAAATTAGCAACCTCATCAAGGCAAGCCTAAAAAGTGAAGATTTGCACATACTAATATAACCACTGAAACTGCAGTTCCAAGTGTCAGTTCTGCAGAGAGCACTTAAAAAGATACGGTTAAGTTTTATCACTGGATTGGTTGAATGAAGGTAGGTTGCAAGAAAACAATGGGGTAGATAATGCATGATGTAAAATAAGAATTAACCTAAATTAATAAAATTCATTTTCTACCAGCTATGAAAAATCAAAGTTGCAACAGAAAAAAGTGGGTTCATTTTCTAGATCATTTAGACATTATTTTAAACATGTCTGATGGCAAGTACAGTTGACAACAATTATCTGAATGATGTGCTAGATATTTAAGTTTCCCAGGGACATCAGAAATGTTTTGAAGTTTCCAAACATTTTGCAGCATTTTAGAAAACACAGAAATGCCAACCTCTGTGTGCATGTGTGTATGCTCAGGCTGGTGGAAAGCCACAATTCTGACATTTTGACTTGGAAAACCCGTAAAACATCTAAAGCAAGGAAAACCTCAGAACATCATTAGGAGTTTTGCTACGTATTTGTGGTGCCTTTCTTGGCATTATTGCTCTTCCCTCAGCCCTGCCAGCCCCAGCTCACCCAGCACAGCCCAGCTTTCAAAGCACTGAAGCTGTAAAAGCAGTGTCCTCCCGACTTGCCAATCTCTCCATCTGCTGCCACAGCAGGGGTTGGGAAAGCTCTGCTTATACATCACACTGCATGTTGCTGGAAATTTCTGCCATCTGCTATTGCCTTTCCTCCCATGCCTCACAAAAATATCAGTGACTCTAAATAGAAAGCAATTCCTTGATCAGATGTTTTAAAGGGTTGTCAATTTGAATCATGACTTTTTTTGATTGCTCTTGCATTCACAGAAACAGAACAAACCAGCACAGATTAAAGGATAAAGATGCAAGCTCAGACATACACAGCTAATAAATAACTAAATATATTGAACAGCCTATCCCAACCCTATTTCTTACAAAAACATTGGTTTGAACTATGATTTGGATGACTTTTGACCTGTGTGAATAACTCATGATTCTCTCCCAGAGCCGAGCCCTAAATTCATCACACAACGGATCACACTGGAATGCAACTTAAAACCACACGTTGTCATACACAAAAACACAGTCTGTGCCCAGGCAGCACCCAGAGCTCGAGACCAAACATGCAGCAGTGCAGGGGACCCTCCTCAGGGTGCTCTTGGATTCAATGCTTTTACACTCACACCTGACAAACTAAGACTTGGATGAAGCTAGATATGCAATTCAAAATATACCACCTACAAAAAACCACTGTAAAACAAGGAGAATCAAGCATTTGGAGACTAAAATACACTCTGTAGGTCAAAATACAGGCAAATACTCGGCTCTGAGGCCAAACACTAAAGGCTTTTAGGATGACCCAGCACAGAGACAACATTTCACAACCAAGGGACAGCAGATCCAAATCCCTGATATGAAGCACAGTATACAAGACAACACAGAAGGAGGACACTGCCTGGTGACACACAGCTTTACAATCAACTTGTTTCTTTGACTTAATTCTAAGAGAGGACTTACCTTTGTGGGTGCTCCCAGCATACAGCTCCTCCTGCCCTGCCTCATCTCTCTGCTCTCCAGGGCCAGGGCTCTCCTTGCAGGATAATAGAGGCAGGAGCTCATGGCAATGGATGCAGCTGCTCCACACCCTGCCCACCACCTCAAACCACAGTGGTGAGAAGCCACACCCAGCCGGGGAAGGGTGGGCTTTGGGGGCAGCTCAATGCTCCCCACCTGGACCCAGCAGCTCATCACCAGTAATGGATCCCACCTGGACCCAGCAGTTTGTCACCACCAATGCTCCCCAACTGGACCCAGCAGCAGCTCATCACCAGTAATGGTCCCCACCTGGGTGCCCCTCCAGCAGTCCCCTCCATGTGCACCAAACTCCCCAAAGGTGTCTGGGACGTCCTTACCCATGTGTGTTAAACAGGCCTCAGCTCCCCGCTCAGGAGGTGCCCAGGGGAGGGAGGGAGATGGCCTTGGTTCTGTCTGTCTTTGGCTGAGAGGGACATTGTGACCAGGGGCAGTGTCTTCTGTGTCCAGGCTGTCCAGGGCCGCTCCCAAACGCCCCTTGGATGGGCCGAGGCAGGATTTGGGGCAGCAGCAGCTCCCTGGGGCAGCAGCGCAGCTGAGGGGTCTCTGTGAGGGGAGCCCGGGGCTGCCGCACGTGGGGCACAGCCAGTTCTGGCTGGTTCTGGCCAGTTCTGGCCACTTCCGGCTGGTTCCAGAAGGTTCTGGTTGGATCCAGCTGGTTCTGGCCAAATCCAGCCGGTTCTGGCTGCCCCTCTTGGCCCCTCAGGAGGAGCCTCAGGGGCTGAGGCAGGAAAATGCTGCCTGGACACCAGGAATGGGAAGAAAGCAGGGGAGGCTGAGGGGGCAGAAAGAGGTGGCAACGGAGTTAATTTGCCTTTGTTCGTCACCACACAAACCTTTTTTAATTGCCAAGAAATCAAATTAATTCTCCCCCAGTGGCCCCCCCTTCTCCTGCCACAGTGCTCCATAGGGAATGTCCCTGTCCATGGCCTCCCACCAGCTCTGTCCCCTGCCCTGCTGAGGTGGGCACTGACATCTGGCCACAGCTGGCCCAGGGCCACTTTGTGCCACCCACAGCCACAAACCCTGTACCCAGCAGTGTCCTGGGTGTCCCCAGCCTGGGCCTGGGCCACGGACACATCATCTGGAAGCCCAGAAATGGGGGAGCAGGAAGGTAAATCAGCCAACCAGGCAGCCCATGGGAAGGGTGGAGAACAGGGATCCCAAAACCTCCAGGAAAAGATGTGTGGAACCCCATCCAGCTAACCTGCAGTGACAGAAATCACTGCATGACTTCATTGCAACCTGAGTATCTCCTCAGGGAAATCTGAGGTGTGATGTTATTTAATTTATATGACAAATATTAAGAAATGGCTTGAAACTGATTCTGACTTTATCTACATTTAAATTAAGGTTAGAGTTTTTGCCTGGAAGGGAAACTGCCCATTCAAACCTCTGCTGAAGATTGGCAAATCACTGAACATGAAGAGTAGGAATTTTGTTGTTGTCATTAATAGAAAAAATTCCAACAGTTTCTTAATATTGTTATGAACCCACATTTATAAAAAATAGGCTCAGTCCTTAATGAATATGTATTAAAAAGATTGATAGAACATTATGTCCCTCTTCAGAGCAATGACCTGGTGGTACTTCTTAAAAGGTGCACAGCGATGTAAGTTTTCTCTCGTAATCATTACTCATTACCACCCTTGCTGATATGCAATAGCAAAACAAAGGTTTGCAATATTTTCTGTTCCTTTAAGATCTGTTGCAGCAACTCTTCCCAAAGTCAAATATGGAGACTTTCATCCACAGTTTTCCCAATAGTTGTTCATGTTAATCTCTGACCATTCAACTCCTCACTGTGTTTATAACACAGTAATTTTACATCTCCAAATAATAAATTGTACTGGTTCAGTTTTTCATTAGGATGTTACATAATCAAAGTTGTGAATGCTGTAAAAGGAAAAATAAACCATTAAGAAAGTATTTGCCACTATTGGGTTCAGTTATGGGTCCCCATGGAGAAAAATTCACTTTTATGCAGACATGGGTAACTGCCAGGAGATAAACCATAATATTTGACAAATTTGGGGCAGTCCACTTCATTTACTGGGACTTGAAAGAACTCTACTTGCCCAAAAGCAGCATAGCAAGAAACAGCCTTTATGGGAAAAGGAAGAGCTGAAAGTTATACTATTTTAGAGTTCATGCTTGAGCATGAAACATGGGCATAATTGGTTCCCTTGGGGACATGAATTGAGAGCCTGTTCACCACAGAGCACAAGCTTCTGTTTCTGAGCAGGTGAACACGGACCAGTTAAACATTTCATACAACATGTTACAAGGTCTAGAAGCCAGGAGAACGTGTTTTCAAAAAATGTGGGTAAGATCACAGCATGCACAGAGGAAGGAAGTATTGCTCTACTGTGGATTTCTTTTCTGTGCTTAAACACAGAACAATTTTACTACATTCGAGCAGAAGGAAAAGCTGACCTGGTGAAGAGTGAGAGGTCAACCAAGAAAGCTTTCAACATCTTTTTGATATTTCTGCACACCTCCCATGTTGAATAGCACATGAAAACACCTTAGAATGTTTTTCAGAAAGTGATTTGCATTCAGGAACCTTAAAAACTTGATTTGTCTTCTGCCAAATTTTGTGAGCATGGAAAATCTCAATTCGATAAAAAAAAATGCTTTAAGATGAAACACTGACTGTTATTTTGTTTTGGGAAGGGAGGTGGAAGGGACAGTCTCCGTGATTCTTTGGCATAACATTTTGGGGTTTTATGTACACACACAAATTCTGAAATGTCTGTAAAATTTCACTTAAGCCCAGAATAGACCAAGGATACAAAATATGCAATTTCTAATATACCTTTGAATGGACAATGCATCTTCAGGTAGTATTTGATTTAATGCCTATTTTATCACAGATGGTATAATCACAAGAAACACTTGAAAGGAATTCGACAAACAGAACCAGATGTAAAACATCTTGAAGTTTACAAATTCATCACAAAGATTAAGGAGGACTTGAAAATAGTGGGTCTCAAAGTTTCCAGCAGACCAACACATCTGTTCAGTCCAGAAATGCTCTCATACTTCCTGGTGTGTTTACACTGTGAGAAGATGCACTAAGAACTAGATCAGAAGCAATTCTGTTCCTGGGGCTTCATTACCTCGTTCCTGCAGCAGATCCAGGGCACAGAATAACCATATATTAATGTGAAACTGAAGCACATGGATGCATTGGCCTCAGCAGGAATATTACAGGGAGGTTGGAAGGAAAAAGAAATGTGCTGTTGTACTCCAAAAACTAATGTTGAAGAATCCCTCTGTCTGTGAATAATTATGCATTTATTACTGGTTATGGGAAGTGCCCTGTGGAATCACTTTGCATAATCATTTTTAAACCTCAATAAGAACACCATGCAAAAGGATGATCCTTTCCTTGAATGTTTTTAAAAAATGAACCAAAGAAGAAAATGAACATTTCCTTTACTTGATCTTCAAGAACCACTACCCATCTGAAGAAATTTTCCCCTCATCTATGCTGGCCTTGTAATCACAATGCACTGTTCATGTTGTGCTTACAAATTTAATTCCTCCCCCTCTCCAAGGATGGCCATTGGCATCTGTACCCTCACTGCCACAGTTTTTAAGTCTGACACAAAAAGCAAAGAAAACACCAGCCTGCCTGAAAGTATAAAATGCTTCCAACTTCCCAAAAGTACTTGTTTGAAACTTGACTGCTTGTCAGAAGTGAGCAGAAACTTGAGCCAAGCCTGGGAGAGCCAAGATCTAGGAGAGGTGAGCAGACACCACCAGCAGCCAGGAAGGGCAGCAGTGCCAGAAGTGTATTTCCAGTCTTCAGTCATGACTTTTAAATCCCTTCAAAAAAACCCTTCAAAGCTCTCAACCACTCTAGTGGTTCTGGATACTGTACTCATTAATCACTCCTAGGAAAAGAAGAAAATGTTGTGCTTGCACAAGCAAAAAGCTCACGGAACTGCATGTAAAATTTAAAAGTTAGTCCTTTCTTGCATTTGGAGTCCAAAAGTATAATGGAAAGAAAGCACTGAGTCAACCGTGGAGCATCTGCAACCACTTTCAGTGAAGATGGAAGATAAGCAGTGCCGGAGGCACACTCGGGAGGAGCTTTCCTAAGTGACAGATGCCTTCAGCATTCCAGCTTGCTGGCTTTTGTCACCATTTGGTGCCAGGAGAAACACTGCTGGCACAAAGATAATTTTAATAAAACTACACTAAAGTATTCTTTGCCCCACTGGGATTAGTTAGCTAGTTGTCTCCTATGCAGTTTCCAAGCAAGATTCAATTCTGTCAGCAGTTTAGCCTCACTGAGTTAGCTTTGTTTGTACTGATTTCTAGGTGATGGGCTACATAAAGACATCTTGTAGTATCAGAAAAATCAGCATTTTTAGTACTGAACTGTCACTGCTGAGCATCCAGTGCTTATTCAAGCTTTTTCAGAGTAAGGATCTTTTTGGTACCATGCAATAGCAACTTCTGAGTGAGGTGAGCTTTGGCATGAAAACAGAGGCTTACTCTTGAGAAACCAAAACACTGCTCTGCTGTGTGGTGGGAGGACTCCTGCTAAAGGAAAAGGTTGTGAATATTTTGTTGTATCTGAACTTTGGATCTATTTTAAAGGAAAATTATCTTTGAGTTCCATCTTCTTTTTCCCTTAGTACATTAATGTCTAACATGTAGCAGGAGTCACTGTCTACTGAAGGTTCCTTACGGTCTCTCTCAAAAAACCCCCTCACATCTTCATTTCTCTTCTATAGTGTGTATGTACAGAATGAGGCTGCATTTTCCATGGCTGGTTTTAGTTTTGGGAAGCATAAGTTAGGGCCATGTACATTTCTTCTGTTCTTCATGGGTGACAAACTGTGATTCTTATGGCAGCAAGAAAGCGTAGCAAGATCTGTATCAATTCATGGTCCTCCAGTTATTACATTAGCGGCAACATTATTTCTTACAACATTCATCACACATTGTTAGAAGTGACAAATTTTTATTTCATTATATAATTGTTTTTGGTTTTTTTCCCCCTCCTATTATGCTTTGCTTTTTCCATCTGTTAGTTTCCATCAAGTTGCAACACAGTTTTGGCACAAACTTGGCAATTTCCATCACAATGTATTCATCTTTCTTCATATTTTCATCAACATCTGGAATCGTTCTGCATTTCTCAGTAGAGCAAATATCCTCCAAATCTTACTCCTTAGAAGAGTGGGGAAACTTGACACTAAATGATGCTTTGACTAATGCCAAAAGGTTCTACATCTTCATAACCAAGTATCTTCATTTGCCAACATAATTCATATTTATTCTGATTCAATTCAGTGTCAAAAGGATTTCACAGAATATTTCTTGCAGTTATCACTCTCAAGGTATTCTAAAGGGCACTGGGAATAACTAAACAATACACTGCAAATATATTTACAGGTAATTCCAAGTATTTCAGTAAGTATTTTCTGGACTATTAACAAAAACCCCAACAAAGCCACACTTGAAAGTTCATGACTTATTTTTCTTTGAAGGCTGAAAACTCACTTTTTGGTTTTGCTTATGTTCATTTTTCTATCAAACCTTACTACAATAAATAGTTTGCTAAAATTTCGTCTGTTTCTTGACTGCTACACTTTCTTCAAACTGAGAGGAAAAAAAATCATCTCAATCAACCATTACACCCCCTCATAGCTGTGTCAATACTCAAAATTGGTAAATGTCTGTTCCACTACTTTAATTCTTAAAGCTTGCTTTGTTGATTCATGTAAATATTAAAATTATAAACACTATAAAAATTTACATCTGTAGCACAGGAAACAAACATAAAACTCCACTTTTCCTTAACACAATATATCATCTGCAAAAGGCCTCTGGTAATACCTGGATTCTGGTAATTTCTGCTCCAGATCATATTTTAAGCCAAAAGAAAAATAAAGGGATTTTATACCAAACCCACAAGTTTATTGTTACTGTGTGCTTTTCAGGTTACAAGATGTTCCTCACTCACAACTTCCTATAATTCAAAATAAGAGCTCTTTTAAACTTAACCATTCTAAAGCCCCTTCCCTTAGCTGCTCCCATGTCCTTACAGCTCCCCACTTTCAGAGAAGCCATTAAAAATATTGCAGACACCAATCATGCCTATTGATTTTTTTTGTTACAAGTTCTTTAGTTTTTTGCATCTTCTCAAATCTTGAAAAACTTTGCAGAACCTCCAAGTAAAAGCCAAACCTTCCTTTGCTCAAATACCTGTGACACAAAGGAAGCCAGTTCTTCAAGGATCAAAGGTAACTTCAGCAATGTCAAGACTTGCCTGGAATCAAATACTTCTTAGCTTATTTCACAGTACAAGCACAAGTTTCTGAATACCCTGCCCATTGCACCTTTCCTGACCAGTACTCACAAACCTCTTTTAACAGCATTTTCTGGGGCTTTGGAAAAGTAAGTCTTCTCCAGCAAGTGTTTGATTGGAGTGTGGTCAAACAGTAGAGATGCCTCAGTTTTAATGTTAATACAGTTTGGAGACTCCATCTGTTTCTCCTGAGTATTGGCAACATTTCTTAATAGACATCTATTTCTTCAGACTGGAAATCACCAGCTTTGTCCCACTGACTGGTAGTAGAGGTGATGAGTAGTTGGATGGTGAAACCTCTTTGTTCAGGGAGCAATTCTGTTGCTGCTGTGCCATGCCAGCTATGGGAACACTGCCTGTACCATAGGGAGAATGGCCAACTACCTCTGCTCCATCACCTTCTCCTCTTTCCCACACCAGCTTTACACTCTGCTGACAGAAGCCACATGGTGGACCACTGGAAGGAACATGCCCAAATAAACATCCACAAAGGAAACCCCCTTGTTTCAGGCCTCTGTAGCTCACTATTGGTCAGCCATCAGAAATGCTGTATCATTTGCAAGCCCACCCGGCTGTAAATTTTCACTTAGTTTATGCCAGTGCCTGGTAGATCAGTACTTGGCACCACACCTTTCAGTTGTCCTCTGCAGAAGAGTTTGTTAATCTATTTCCTTCCCAGACTTGTTCCCACACCTGCAATTCTCAATAGGTATTCACAGAGGTAACTCACAGATTTTCGAAAGGTGAGCCAGGAATGCTATCACTGAAGTGGAGAGTTGTGTGTTTAAAACACACAGTTAACATGTGGCTGAGCACCTGAGGCTGAAATAACGAAATGCCTGGACGCACCAAGTGAGGTGAGCAATACTGAATCTGGGCCCCTACTCGTGGAGCAGAGACAAAAGACTGATTATGTTTTGGGGTTTTTTACCTCAGTGTGAAAGCCGTGCCTCTCACTAGAGGCTCGTTGCTCATGTCCCAGCATCCCAAAGAAAGAATTCCTTTTTTTTTTTTTAAATTATTTTCTCCCCCGACTTCCACACAGGAAGTGACACTACAATGACTGCCATGAGAGAACATACAGAACTGTCCTAACCTGACCAAAGCATAGACAGTCATTAAAATGGAAAGACGGAAGAAAGAATAAAGCTTATAGAAGCCAAACCGTTAAAACCTGATATGAATTAAACCTGAGACAATTTAACTCTTCTGTATTAATTTTTAAGGAGAGGTATTTCCAAAAAGCACTCACTTAAAAGCCAGACACTGTATGTGATAAAAAAGTAGAGTAAAACACAGAAAGCATTAGCATGTGAAAGAAACATGTTGCAATTATGTCAAATACTGCTTTTTGTATTTTATTAACAAGCAAGCATCCCTGGAACTGGGTCTATATAAAAATACTTCATGAACCAATCAGAATACAAGGGTGTTATATAAATTTATTTTATGCAACACTGATTAGTTTTGAAAATTCCCATTTTTAATGTTTTAATTTCAACTTTTATTTTTAAAAAAATCACTAAAAGGACACAACCCACAAAAATACAATCTGTATCTGCTCTATATTTACAGATAACTGGTCACTATTAAGGCACAGATTTAAAACTAACATTTTATGTAGCAAGTCAAATATTTGTGCATAATATAACACTAACAATACGGTATACTGTACTGTTATATTCCCTTTGTGGAATCAAAGTAAGTGAGAAATTTTTTACTTCCAGTGTGTTCTTTTTTTCTGTGTGAAGCCCTATTGGAAAATAATGTTGTTCATGGGAAATTCTTCACTTTGGTGTAGCTGATATAAGAACTGCTCAGCAAAAGGCCACATCAACTTAACACTGTAATAAAATGAGTTTCTGAGTATAGTACCACCTGGATACATAGCTCATAAAAAAGACTAGAATGTAAATGATTTCTGATGCTTTTAAGCAAAATAAGTAGGAAGGGACTGTAGAAAATTCTGCCCAAAGTGTTACTGAATATTTATGCCATTAAAAACATTTTATAAAATAAGATGGCTGAATACAATTTGATTTACAAACACTGGCCTCGCAAATGCAAGCGCTGAAATGACAGCTTATCTGTAAGCACATTAGTCCATGTGAATGGAACTACCTACATACTTAGAAGTAAGCACAAGTGTAAGTAATTTTCCAATGAGAAGTCGTGGCTTCCAAGAGAGTTTCCATGAAGTTGCTCTTGCCTGTGTGATGCACATACACACAAATCTCTCTCAGATACGTGGATATTGACTCTTGGCATTGAGCACAGTAACTCTGATGTGAACAACTGCATGTGTACCAGATACAGCTTTGTCCATTTGGATCTGTAGTACCATTTGAAAACCAGACAAAGCTGCTGCTTCATCTAGAGGGGAAGTCATCCAGTTATACACCATTAAGTAGATATGGCCAAAATGAGTACTGAGCAGCAATCTTTAGCTAACCACAAGATGACTTTATACTATTGCTTGGTCATCCATGCCCTCAAGTAACAGTCTCTTTAAATTCCCTTTGTGTGTGCAAATTTCTCCATACATCATTTTGCATTCTCACCTTAAAAGAAGGAATTATCCATGGAAAGTGTCAGAACTCTTTCTCACCCATTTTTGCATAAAACCCAACTACTGCAAATGTTATTCTAATGCCTTCTGTTAAGAGCACTTGACAGTGGTTTATGTCCATCTCAAAAGGCTATACACTGAACATAAATAATACATTACAGTAGAGGTAATTCACAATATTTCTCATGGGAATGCTTTTCAATTAATGCTTGGAAACTACATATTGCATTGCAAAAAAGAGGCACTTTATGAATTCCTTCATTATATCGGAACCCTTCATAAACCCATAATACAACATCTGTCAAGACAGAGGCATAACATTGCCAAATCATTTGGACTTTCACAGTATAAGAATGCAAAAGCTGGCTCTAGCCACTTATAACATGGACTCTTTCTGTTGAACATAACTTGTTTCAGAAATAGTTCATCTCTGGAGTTTGAAACACTTCTGCAGCTGACAATTACAAATCTAGATCGAACAAAACAGATGCTATTACACCTATTTTATGTAGGTCACTTAATTGCTGCATGCATAGTCATGTAAGTAATATGGTCATTTATTAAATGGCAACAGTGCTGTCTTGTCAAATTAGATTAGTTGTCTGTTTAATCAAACTGACAGCCCAGAGCTCTAGTTTGAAGAATGCCTTTCATTTTCTACCATAAATCTGCAGTAGATCAGTTTAATCTGTTACGTATTGTAGGTGTATAGAATCTAAAAATAAAAGTC
>JAOXXN010000082.1:6274523-6296323 GCA_026770055.1 Myrmophylax atrothorax
ATATTTAAGGCATTTCGTTCAACACTTTTTACAATCACAGACTGTAGGGGAAGAAAACAACAAAAAAAGAAAACCAGCAGAAAAGGAAAATGAGTAACACATGTCCATAACATGGATCTGCAACACAGATAACTCTTCTTAATACTCCTCCATGGGTATCAATAACAGCAGTGTGAGAGAACATGAGCTAACATCTATTACCAACTAGTGAAATTCAGTGGCCTTGAGATGGAGGTTTGGGGATTTCATATGCACTTGCAATGAGAATGATGGAAGATCTTTGTGTCTAAGAGAATGAATTACTATTGTAGCTTGGTGCTATTTAGCACACCAAATGTTAAGCAACCTGAGATCTAGATAAGTGGATCAATAATTAAAATCTTATCTTCTCTTTTACCTTGAGGTGGACAAGAAAAGTTGTTCCTAATAAATTCAGCTAATAAATTCACAGCTGTCTGAGAATAAAGTAACAAATGCCTGGAAAATCAAATTACAGAAAACCATTGTTTCTTGTACATCCTCTGCAGGGTGTTTCTCTGTATTCATTTTATATATCCCTACACAGAGAAGCTTACCTACTGACACAATGGAATGATCAGTTAGTATTTCAGATTTTTGCCTGCCATGGCATTATATACAACCACACAGACAACTGCACAGTCCCCTATCCATACACACCTGAATATTTTACAATGAACACCTCTCATTAGAAGTATTTTGCATTTCTGTTTTTCATGGCTCTGTTCAACTTCTTACATATATAACAGCAAATTGTTTTATAGTCACATGATTTTTTGATTTGTTTTTTTTTTTTTTGTTTAATTCGTATTGCTAAAGAACACTGTGATTATTTCAGATGAATTTCTTTAAAAACCAGTCAAGGGTAGTTCTAGTCAGATACAACTTGTCTCCTCATAATTTATTTCCTTTGTCAGTATATTTCATATAAAAGCTAACTCCTGTATGATCAAACACTTAGTGAAAGTCAAATTACCACAAAGTAGAGCTGCTGGATCACTTAAACTGGCATTTCAGGCACGAAATATATATGCCTTTTACAAGTTTATGATCCATTAAGGTAGAGAGGAAGAGCACACATGTCAACTCTATGAAGCTGCCAAGAAAGCCTAGAAGGAATATATTAGCTCTGCACAAACCTTGCTTGGTTGCTTTGGCTTAGGCTTAATGCTTATGAAGACGTCTAACTGCTCCATTAGCTGGGTTATAAGCTGTGGTTCTACTTCAATTTCTTCCTTCATATCAAACATGAGCACAAGGGGAAGGCAACCCTGAAAATAAAAGGCACAAAAAATTCCCAACACTTAGAACTGACCCTTTTCCCATGAAAATGTTATCAATAAACTGAAATATAGACATTGTAACATTTACACATCATGATACCCAAAGTTCAGAAAAAAGAGCAAGGATGAAGTTTTAAGGAAAGCCATTTCCTTGTGTGCAAGAACACAGGTGTATCTCTCTGCCCTGGGAGTCTCAGCAAACAGTTTTGTAGTACAAGGGTGGAATGATTTGTTAAATATTTGACATTCCAAACAGCACATATGCACCCTGATTAGTTATTTATATAGAGTTAGAGGTGTCTGGAGGATTCAGATTCAGAAACCACTACAACTTACTAAATCAGAACAAAGTCTCGTTAGGAATTGATAGCAGAACTCATACCAAAATGTCTTTTGTTAAACTATGTTTGAGATAAGGAAACACAATCCTAAAAAGCTGCTTTGTAAGTCACTGTTGCCTAAGTCTTAACTTTTACCTTTCTCTTCCCCTGTCCCAGATCAGCCTGATAAGCATTTTCCATTGATATGGATGACATCTGTAACACACGTGAAATACTAAAACTCCAGAGTAAAAAAAAAAAAAGCACCCCAAAAACCTCAATGGTCACAGGAAACCTAAAAACTATCAGATTGCTACTTCTCATAAAATAACAAAGTCAGTGAAAAACAAATCCTACTTCTGGTGAATTTAGCTTCACAATAAACAGTGTGACATGTGTCAGGGGAAAACCCACGGTAGGATACACTCAAGGAAATGGGCTGTCTTAACCAGTTTCCTGCTTTGGTTTCAGAATGAAAAGCAGCAAATTGGTGTATTTAGTCTGCAGATCACTTGTTCAATATAACTTAATATTAAATAGCATTTCTCAACAGTTCCACTTATGGCTGCATAATACTTCCAAAACCTCAACTGAAGCAATTTTAACTTCAGAAAAATTAAAGCAAGGCATCTTAAATATTTTGACCACAGGAAGACTAACAAACACAGCTTAACTCCATGAGATGAACTTGTCTGAAAAGAATAGTTATGGATATAGTTTATTTAAAAACACCAAAATCAATAACCAAGGATTTAATGGTTGCAGAACTGCTGAGAGCATTTCATGCTTGGATATTCAAAATGTTTCTGTAAGAAAGTTGCAGAAAATACCATCAGAAGGTCTCACCAAAAGCCTGATGAATGAAAATGCAACTGAAGGTTACCAAGAAAAACACAAACCTCAAAACTTCCAAGTTGAAATGTCATGTTTTATAAGCATATTAAAAGGCCCTTTTTTAGCCTTAGCATTTGATTATTGTATGTTTAGAGCACCTACATGAAGATGATGGAGGAACAGGAACACATAATGTTCTTTGATAGGAACTAAATTAAAAAAGCCGAAGTTGTCAACGTTGCCTGTATTTACCTTTAATATAGTAGAGTCCTCATTATTATGTGAGGAACTAACAGAAAGCAAATCTCAATATTTATTGATGACAATCAAAATACATCTGAAACCAAGGGCTTTGGGGAGAGGAAGATGAAGAACATGAATATTTCAAACAAGACTTGTTTTCTCAACAACACTGGAAACAACAGTTTTGGGACATGCAAAGTCTGAGTCAAAGAGTCCAAGTTTCCTGCTCTGTACAGCTCTTAAAGGGTGATGTAGTGGATGTGGTGAGGGATACTAAGTTGTGCTGATGTGTTTGGAATAAAATCAAACTTAAGTATTTAAAAAAAAACACCTTACATAATTCTAAGTTTCTAGAATAAAGATGTCCTTTGATATTCATGACAGTTTGGTTGCATTTCCTCTACTTCATGAACCTTCAGGAAAGTACTACTTTCATACTCACCAAAGAAATACATAGGATATTTCTTGGAATTTACAGGCAATAATATCTTAGAACATAATAATCTGAATATAACTACAAACAGAAAGGCAACATGTTTTTTATTTTCTATTACATAGCAGGGCACAGTGCACTGCAAGGCACATGGGGACTCCTGGAATTAAAAGGTGCCATGGCTTATCCTCATACCAGCTTTGCACTGGATTTGAGTCCAGTCCTCCCATGTTTTGCCTTTAAATATTCACATATATAAAAAAGGTGTTTTTAATTAACACTAAAACAATGTCTAAAGGCTCCTATGAAGTTTAAAGACCAATATAACAAAAATCTCTACAAATAATAATATTCATCACCAGAGTTATTTTTACAAAAGGCCTCAAAGAACTGTGGCTATGATACTAATAAAAAAGGGGACACTGCAGAATGAGTAATTATTTCCTATGGTTTCCCAGTTTCATTGAAAACTTGCCTACGTGGGAACTAAGAAATTCCTGACATTTCCTCTTAAAAGAAACCTACTTACCTGACAAACACAGAAGAGACAGGTTGGCAAAACAAAACACAGCCCATCATCCAACACCAACAGAGCACTCCAAAAATCTGCCTCTACTCTGAAGCATATTGTTATCATCAATTTAAATTGCTTATGTTGCATTACCAAGGTCATTTTTTCAAATCATGTTACCAGAGATCACAAATATTTTAGATAACTGCAAACACTGACAAAAATAGAGCACTCAACTGAATCAGCCTTTTGCAGTGTGAGAGGTAATCCTCCCTCTCTAAGGCTGACTTACATTTGACACATAAATACATGCAGAATGAGTGTATTTTCTATAATCTGGCAATTTTTTCATGCAAGTCTCACTGAAAGTACTTACCATGAGATATTGCCTGGCAAGACAGACAGACTCAATTGTGCCCTGGAGGTAGACAGTGGATTTCTTCTGGGGGTTACTGGGATCAGGGAAGTGGATCTGAGCACCAGTCCTCTGCATGATATGTTTGATGTTGCTGCCATTTCGCCCCATCATAAAGAGATGATGCTGCGCTGCGATGTCGAGCTGTGTGCTCACAGGGATTGCAGAGGCCAGGCTCCCAGCCAGGTGTTCCAAGAGCATGGCTGTTCCTTCCTGGGGGGAATGAAGGAATCACAGGCATACAAAACATTCCAGAGCGCTTCATACTTGTCATGCACTCCACAGGCAAGATAAACAAAATACTGTTTGGTTTAAAACCACGACTAATTTGTTTAAGGTAACAAAGGGACTGAACTCCACCCACTACTCCCATTTTATGACCAAATGCAGCTTTTAAATGCCAATGAAAAAGGCAGTAAGAATGCCACATGGATTAGTCCCACCAGACCCTCTGTGGCCTCATATGGTTCTAAGAAAGTCAAGAGAGGTTTATTCGGATAATTATACTTGCAACATTTGTCTTTCAGTTTTGGCCTAAGATGTTCTTACTGGCTTGAGATACACCCATCCAGGACCACATCAATCTCTCATACTGCCAGTTCTCAACACAAACTTTTTATCTTATTAAGATAAATAGGCTCATGGCAGTTCCTCTTCCTGACTGTTAAACTCACACCTCCCAGTGCTGGTTTCGCAAGGACAGTTTCATTGACTGCTTGGGCAACTTTCAAGGTTATCTATTTGAGTGCATGTTGAGAAGAGCTAAGCATGAAAAATTTAAGGTGGGAGGGGTGGTTTGTGGCTTTTGTTTGGTTGTATGTTTTTTGGTTTTTTTTTAATTAAAAGATAGGTAAGATCAGCACATATTCCAGAATTGCTGGAAACCCAAACAGTGTGCAAGGGATGAAAACCAGATTGAAACCTTATGGCAAACTGTGCCAAATCCTAAACTTATAACTATTTTATATGCATTTTTACACCTCATCTATATCAGTTTTTAAAAAAAATTAAAATCAAGACCTCAGGCTTTCCAAGCGATTAACAAGATTAACAATAACATGTACTGATGAGGCAGGATGTACCACCAATACACTTCTAAGGTATCTAAATTATGACTATGAGATGCAGAAAGCGACTTGAGAGCCCACATTACCTTCACAGCGCTTGCGTTGTTTTGTGACCCTCTGACAATGACTGTAGCACCATACATTCGAGAGCGTTGTTTAAAGGAAACGGTAATGTTGTATGTCTGACATATATGCTGAATGGTCGGAGAATTAGGATCTGGGATGGGTTGGAGGATTCCAGCAATAGGCAATTCAAACATGAGTACCAATGGAAGCAGCTCCTGCAACAACATTGAACAGCAAATACTGGAAACCAAAATCATACTCACTGAAACTACAACAACTTTATTCCTCAATCATGATGTGCTGGTTAGTGATGATTAAACTGACATAATACATCCTCTGCCCAGAGTTCATTAATAAAAATATCATCAGTTGGAAAATGGCATCAACTTTTCCAGGGACAGTAGAGTGGGGGATTTTGCATAGGCTTTTTTGATTTTCTAGTTTTTTGGTGTTTTTTTTCCCCCTCCAAAATAGCAGGAGCATTTGTAACTATGTAGCAACAAGAAATCCAAGTAAATTCCCACACTTACCCATGCAGATCTACAAACAGGTCAATATTTGTAACACCTGCTAAGAAGTCTTTTCTGTCATGGATTAACTGGAAGTCTGAAGTCAGCTACAAAGCTGAGGAAACATGAGCCTGTTCCATGACTGTCCCAACCAAGGTTGTATAAGAGACATTTCTGACTAAACAATTGTGAGGAACTTGTCATAATTTATTTGGTTTAGAATTAGCCATGCCAAAATACATACACAAATCAAAACTGGATAGAAGGGATAGAAAATTGCTATGAGTAGAGAATGGCACTGAATTCAACCAAATTATTTACACAAATTATACATTAAAAATGGCTAAAATTTAAGAGGCAGCAATTGCCTTTCTTAAGTAATAGATTCACATAGGATGCCTGAGCTTCTACAGCCCATCTGTGGTGGGTAAGTTAAGATGCAGTTTTCAACACAGCATGGAATAATTTACATCCTGTTTATGCTGCAGACTTCTTGTTCAAGGCCCACCTTGGCCTCGTTAAAAATTTGGCCAGAATGTGAATCCCTGTTATAATACCCTTTGTGTATTACTCACATGGATACTCACATTTGTTCCTGTATTTCTGCTGTCATAAGACAGAGCCAGACAACCCTAGGGTTCTCAAATCTATATTTTTTTTCCCTTTCAGATGTTTTCAAGGGGACACTATCCTAAAATAGACTATTACCCGAATTCTAACTCTTGCGGACTCCACTCCAGCTGGCTGCCCGGCAATAGACACCTGGAGGAGCAAGAACACAGAAAACATCATATCACATCCTCAAATGAGGCATTGCAAAAGTTTTTCAGATACCAGTGTCTTCCTTACAAAAAGAAATGTAAAAAAAATCAACACTTTACACCTGGTGACACCCTAAGTGTTTTCTAAACACTAGCTGAAAACTATAAACAGATTAAAAAAAAAGATCTCTGCATGTTATATCTTAGGTTACACAGGTTTAAGTAACTAGAAACAAAATGGATACATCAAACAATACAGTGATTTGGGTCAAATAATGTAATGACTACTGCATGCATGTGCTCAGTGCTAACATTCAACAACAGCAGGTTTTCTTGACTGTTTTGAAATTACTGTATTTTGCTCAGCAGCCATCAGATACACGAGGGAATTCTAAGTACAGTGATGAGGGACTTGAAAGTAAACATTGCAGCAATTTGCACTAGAAAGTATGTACCATTCAGATTCAATAACTTATTCTAATGAAGCTGAACTCTTCAATAAGACACTCACTTTCAAAAGCAACCCACTAAGATTAGTCTTTAACTAAGTTACACCCTAAGCAAAAAGCACCAAGAAATTCATCACTGCTGAATAAATCAGGTGTTGATCAGGAAAAAAAATTAGAAAAGCAGATCTTTTCATAGTGCTTCTCTACCATTCACACCAAGTTGTTGACTTCTGTATGTGCAAAGTAATTTCAGCTTAAAAAAATTAAAATTTTTCATGAGCCATCACAAATTGTTTCCATCTGTTTTTAAAGATTTGCTCACTTAGGAAGCCCTGCACTTTCCACAGAGTGTAAATATCAAAAATCTATTTCCCTGAACATGAACTCACCAAAAACCCCATATTGACGACAGAAGTTGAGAAATGTTTTATACTCTCAGGAATTACAATATAAATGAGCTCAGTATTAAACAATACTTACTTGGTTGCTTTTCTCTGTTTGATTATTTCTATTTGAGTCTGGAAAATGGATATGGCATTCTGTTTCCTCCATCACTTTTTTAATATTATTGCCACCTTTACCTATCACATGAGAATGTTCTGTATGTGAAACATCCATCTTCAAGGTTACCCGATTGCTCTGGAAATCAAGCACCCACAGTTAGACCTGCCCACAGCAGAACCTGAGTGTTTAACAGCAATGTCACTTCAAGAATGACATTCAAAACCGCGTTTCCAATGTATTTTAGCCATGGCTTAGCCTCTATTCAAGGCTGATGCTTCTGATACAGATCATAGTTGGATGCTACGCTAGCCACATTTTCTTTCCAGTGAGGAAATAACATGAAAATAAATACCCCAAAAGATGCATCTCCAAAAAATGTCTAAGGCTTTTAAGATGCGCCCAAATTTTTTATCAGCTGTCTTAAGTGTCCTTTTGCAGTCCATTCTAATTTGTTTTAATTCTCTGTTCTTTCAGTTGCAATCATACACCCCCTTCTGACCTGACAGGATCACACAATGAAGACTTTGCAAATCAAAGCCATGGACCAAATAACAAATTGCAAATGTTCTGGTAAATGAATTTTTAAAATACACAAACACTGCCCACAGCTGTTCTTAAAAGCTAAATAGTTAGCAGTCCATAATAATGTTAAGAGTTGTTCAAACAATGGTGCCTATCACTGGACTGTTCCTTTTGGCAACCTGCTCAGAGAATCACAAAACTGCCACACAACCACACAGGAGCCACACACACTGCCCCAAAGACTTGCCCCCGCAAGAAAATCAAATCTGATGGACATAAGAGATCCCTGGCCAAGATCAGATGTTTTAGATATTTAGATATCTTAATGTTTCGGAGTGCAAGTATACAGTAACAGTTAAAAATAAAACTGCATGAATGCTCTTAGAATTGAATTTCAAATAAAATTTTAGATTCTCTGAAGTGGTTGCACAATCTAGTGTTTGCACTGAAGCAGTATTTCAGATTTTAAACTACAAAACCCAACCCAATGAACAAACCATGCATGCTTTTAGCCATAGGGCTGGAAATATTATTTCTATATATTACAGTTATGGAAAAGCTGCTTTAAGCAAGTATTTTATTGAAGAATGTTTAAATATGTGGGTATACACCAATATCAACATTTTAAAACATATATTGGAGACTTGGCTTCACAGAGAACATAAATACTTTCTTTTTAATTGTGCCCATTAAAGAGATCAATGCCACCACAATATTAGGGGTTAAGGTGTCATTTCTAAATAAGTTTCTTACTTTTGTGTCCAAGACAGACATGATTTTCTCTTTTGCTTCTCTAACATTTTCCTTTTTTCCAGAAACTTTGATATGGGGATCTATAAAAGAAATAAAAACTTGTAAGAAAAATACAGTAAAATATGTATCAAAAAAATTCCTCATTGCCTAAATAAATTTGAACCCATTATTTACAGTTCAGTGATAAACTGTACCACCAACCTTTGGGATTCAGCTCCATCCCCTCAGCCCCACGATCAGGATTACCAGATGAATTCATTAAATATGATAACCAAATGAAAATCAAGAGGAATCAAATGCCAAATGTACATCACAGTATTATAAACATTGCCTGCAATGCAACTACATAGCTAAGCCATCATGTCTTGTTAAACAAATAGCATTAGCTTTTTTGGCAGCCTTTCTCAAGCTTAACATGGGTCACGTCTAAAAAAAGCCCCATCCAACTCAAACCCTCCCTCAGCATCGCTTCATTATATTGAATGAGTCTCTAGAACTGTCCTCTGCAGTTTTAACCTGGCACTAGAAGGTGCCTCCACCCAAAGCTTTCTGATTACAGTTATCAAATCAAATTTAAATGACACTTGAATAAATCAACTATCTAAAGTGTCAGGTCCATAACTCTAGATTTGTTAGCAAGCTTTATACCCAGGAGGAACTGCAGCTGATGGCAGGTTTTGGCCAGTGAGATCTATAACACTGATTTACAACCCACTTGGTTTACAGTGCTATTTTGACCATTGCCCTTAAACTCCAGAAGGTTTTGGGCTGAGCTATCAGGTACACTTTTGCATCCTGGAATACACCTGGTCAGAAAAATACAGACCTGACTTTGGAACTAAATCCAAGTACCAGTTACTCAGAAGTGTGACAGTTCCACATTAGCCAGTTCAGCAGCACCATCTGGTGTCCAGAAGCATAAAGTGCCACAAGGCAAAATACTAAATGAAGGTTCAATTAAAACAAACAAGAAAATGCCCAAACTACCACCCACCCTTCTAACTATTAGAAACACAGATATAATAGTGCAGGTGATGCCTCTTTCCCCTGTTCTTGAGTCCTCTGCCCTTTTGCAATCTATCAGTGGGTTTTCTCCTGAGATGCAATGGACTGTTCTTAGAAAAAACCTTAATTCTCAACCCTCTTCTGACTCATGAATTAATCTAATTCATTATGCTGGACAGATACATGCATCTTAGGGAATATGAAAGTAAATTCTCAATGGCAGAAGAAAACACAGCTGTGACATAGCATATCTGCCTTTCCCATCATCTCAATGACTGAAATCACTTCCCTACCAAAGAAATGCCAAATAATACAACATGGATTGTAAACCTGTTCTATTCAATTGAAAGTTGAAACTGCTTAAGCCTTGCCTGGATACTCTTTACATTCCAACAATAAAAAAAAAAGCCTCTAGTCTTCACCACTGGGAAGTTCTGAGCGTATTCAGCTGGGGATGGAGAAACATTGAAGGAACACAGGATTCACTGCCAAGTTTTGTGAAAGTCAAGAAAAATGCAGCGTTTTGAGTTCTGAGAAACAGATTTTATTTTTAAAAATGGAAAAACTGTAGTCACAAAAACATGGTACGGACATAGAATCTACAGAAGCTTCAAAAATCTGCTGCTTCAGCCTTTTCACAATGAAGTGAAGTCAAACAAAACCCCAACAAAATAGCCTTAGGGGCAAATTTTCTTTTCTTTTTTAAGTTGACAGTAAGCCATGTGGTTCTAATGTGTTTAAGCTGCGAATGATATTTGAAGTGGATGTTGCAGTCAGAAATTCCCAGAAGCAGATCCTGGCACACTGTGTGTGCTCCAAATGCTCTTTAGATGCAACCAGGAAACACACAAGACCAGACCACCACCCCCCCCAGCCAATTTTCACATACTTGCAAACATTGTATTTTAATATACATTTGGTTATAAATATGAAAAATATCTGAAATCAAGCCAGTGAACAACCCACAAAGTGAAAAAGAATCCACTGATGCCAGTGACAACTCTAAAATATGCTATCAAATGGTTCAAAATTGGTCTTAAGTACCGACTCCCTGCATGACTTGTCAATGACAAAGTGGTTGGTAAGGGATAGGAAGAAGCTCAGTTTTAAGGCAAAGGAATTCTTCCTTTAAGACTTGTTCACTCTTCCTTCAGCTAAAAACAATTTAGACACAGCACTCCCATCAAATTTTGCTAGAGAAGAGTTACTTGTAACTAAAAGATTTTCCAATCTGAACTGGCTTTACAGGAGTTGAAAGTACATTGAAACTATGTAGGAGCTGCAGGAAAACCCACAGGTACCCAAATAACCCTGAATCAACAAACAGCTCCTTACAGGAATTGATTAAAAGTTTAGAGAGACAATTAGATCATATAACCTGATTTTCGGTGTATTACAGAAACTACATTTCTTACTATACCTATGGAATCAATTAGCTTGTTTGCTTGGAAAATTTGGAAAACTTTCTAATGGTTCATCACTTTCAGCCTCCCAGTTTCATGTCTGATTTCTGACATTAATGTTCACTGGTTCCCATTCTATCATTTCCCCTCACTGAGATTAAAGAACCCACAGCATTCAAGAGTGTCTTCCAGTGAAGGTCCATCTATGCCAATCAAATTACCTGTCATTATGCAACTCTTTTTCTAAGCTCAAGCCTAAATACTTTTTGATCAAGCATTAAGAAAAATAAGCTAGGGAACTTGGCTTTTTTTTTTCCTGGCCAAGTTTTTATATTTTCAAAGTAAAGGACTTTCTGTTTGTAAACACTACAGCACAGGCAGATTTACCAAGAGATAAGCAAAATGAAAATTTCTCCCAAACTTCTTGCAGTGCAGATCATGCTGCATTTGACCTCAAATGTCTGACAGAAAATCTGTCCCTAATGGAACCAGCATTAACCTTTGATTTCAGCTTTCTACTTCATTTGAACTATTTTGTGCTAAAGTCCAAAACTAGACAGTATCTGAAAATTGTCTTCAGGATCTCTGAGTAGGAATGAAATGACCAAGTAAGGTCTTTGTTCATCAACACAAGGGATTAGTTAAAACAGTTGACTTTAGCTTTCCAAGTGTTTTCTGAAGCTGTTGCCACTAGTAAGGAGCTAAATAACTGAGAAGGGTTCCAGACAATTTATTACTTCTTGTCACCACAAACTCGAGGTGTTTAATGCTTGCATTTGACAAGTGATGTCTGTTTGTTGTTGTATTTACAGTAGCAGGGCTGAACATGAAATTTTTCCTTGCCACCTATTTTCCAGATGCACCTGTTGGTGCCATGGATTACCAGTTAAATTTAATTTAGAAAAAAAAAAGACTACTTTGTCTTAGTACCAAGACAAAAATCTTTGTTGGATAAAGCTCTACATTTAGTATTTGAAATACCTACAGGGTGTGACAGCAGCAATGCACCAAGTCCACAAAAATATAAATGTCACTCCCAAAAGCACTAAGAGGATCATCAGGCATAGAAGTATAACAAGTGTGTTGCATGTCTAGTACTGGAAACATAGATAAGCATCAACTCACTCTCCAGTCAGGATCTACACTGGTCCAACTGGCCACAGTCCTAACTGGGGTGAAAGCACCCACTGAACAAGGGCAACCAACTCCCACAGAACTGGCTCTTGCTGTCACTGGGGCCACAACAATGCCATTTGTGCCCAGGTAATGGATATTATGTCATTCTTCATCCCTGAGCAACATGAGGTTTGATACCTATCTTTACTGGGGAAAAAAAAATCCACCCACTTTTTAAAGGCTCTGAATACAACTGGAAGAATACTTTTATAAACCTACAGCAAAAAACGGGGGCCCACACTGAAAACAGAAGTGAGACATCAAAGCTTTGCAAAATATTTGTAAACACAGAACTCTAGGCTCCAAGGCTTTAAATACAAGTGTAGTATCAGACACTGGAAAAGATCTTGACTCATAAGAAATAACATAATTTTGTCTTGCAAAGTATTAAAAATGCCATTGTATAATAAACTATCTTTTCAATGAAATTTGAAGAGCAGTTTATTTTTCTTTAAGAATGGAAAAGAAAAAATTAGTTTTAAAGCATTCCCCTCCCCACCCTTCACCAGAATGGAGAAATATTTACACAGAATAGAAAGCTAAAGTTACACAACAGAAAATGGTGGAAATTTTTCTCAACAGCCTTCGTTTTGCCAGATTCCTGCCTTCAAGTGGTCTTTTATTGCTGCTATCCTCAAATTCCTCACTCCACACTTTGGCAGGGTTTCTCCTCTCAGTCTTTGTCCACAGCTACACCAGCAAGCCTCCAGCTCTTTTGCTACTATTGTGTGCAAAACTCCAGTAAACAAAATAAAGTTCCTCCAAGCAAAAACATGTTTGTGCCAGTGCAAATGCGTCTACACCAACTTTTGCCAGGCAAGAAGTATTTCAAATAATTAATCCATTTAACTGTGTAGGCCTCTCCTGCAATTCAGACATTTAATGTCTGGGCGAGCTCTCCAACCACAGCTATGCATCCAGCTTGTTTACAGGATGAACAGCCTTTACTTAAGTCACACAAATACCACTACTCTAAAAATAGCCAGACAACTGGGCAACACCAGGGCAGATGACACTCATTCTTAATAAGTGGCTGATTAGGATCTGAACAGCCCAAGAGTATTATTGAACTTGAGCCATTCAAACAGAAACAAAGAAAAGAGACCCAGCATTTTTAAGGGACAAGTTATGAAAATAACTACCCCAAAAGTACCAGCAAAAACACACTAAGCTAAAATAAAAAGGGAAAGCCAAGTGAACACATGGAAGTTGGTGGGTTCTCAGCTGAAAAGGCAAGCACATTATTCAGCCTACAAGAAGATAGGCCTATAAAATAAGTGAATTAAGCAAAAAGGTCAAATAAGGCTTCCTATTAATATGGGAATAAAGGATAACTGAATTGAAACAATTTATTTAGTGATTTTTAAACAGATTAGGAAACATTGTGTGTACAGTTGTAGACCAAATTGGTAATAGCAAAGACAGACTTGACACAGGCTCAAACTCTTGCCACGGACAATAAACGTGAAGGTTAAAAGCATTCAGCAAATGCTCATGAGTAAGAGCACATGCAAAGTAACTTGATAGAATAATAAATTTGTCATGTGGGCACTTGTTGCTGTTGGCTTATCATTTAAAAGAAGCTCTCTGCAAAGCACCTCAATGCATTAACTTCACCTCTCAGGATCTAAACCACAGAAAAAAAGGTACTCATGTATTAAGGCAGAACACAATGAACCATTACCTACTGCAGACTCCTCAGTATCCTCAGACATCCCTGAGCTTTTTTTGGTTGTTTTTTCGGCTGTTGTTGAAATGAGACTGCAGCATCATGGTATCTGAATGAGATTTCAACTAGCTGACTTGGGCATGATCAAAAGCCTACCCAAAGTTCAACATGGGCTGCAAACAATTAATAGTGTCTTCAGAGTAGACATATCCTGAGGCTCTGGGCATTCTAGGGGATCTGTTTGTTGTGGACAAACAACTGATTATGAAATGTCCCTGGGAAGAGCTAGAAGTGCTGCCTATATGTGCACACACACTTGAAAGACTCTTTGTCTTCTCAGGACTTGTTGACTCTTAATTTACTGGCATCCAACTCCAAGCCATCTTTGGAAGACTTTCTGTTCAACTCAGAACGTGAGAAGGGAGGCTGAGAAAAAGTAAATACTTATTGCACTGCTCCAGGGAAAGCAGTTTCCATGCAACCCTTCACTCCTTTTCCAGTTTGGTTGCTGTTCCTCAGTCACCTGAGGAGCATTAACAACCAGAGCATTGCTTTCCAACCTGCCCTGTAACAACTGTATGATGTGAAGCCCCTCCTCACTTTCCTCCAGCATTTATAGTAATGCACTTACACATATATATACAGACAGACATACAGAGACATTCACAAAGCAGAGTGAGATAATGACCTTACACACACGGACACCAAGAACTGCTGTGCAACCTCAGGCAGACCAGAATAAAGAATCTTATTTCTCAAACATTTCAGTGTAGCGCAAAAGAAAACTTCAAAATCTGCAGCAGGCTACTTTAAATAAAATGGTTCCTTAAAGTGAAATATCTGTTTGATGCAGCATCACAAATGGAATGAGATGCACTTGTACATCAAATCATGGCTGAATCCACATTTGGGTCTCTTAGCAGCCTTGAAACAGCCCAGCAGAAGACTGAAAATTCATGTTCAGAATGCCCAGAATTAAGTAAAAAGTAGTCAGAAACATCAGATAAGCTTTGAAAAAGAGATTACCTGCACCTATGTTTGGAGAAATTAAACTATTGATGACTGGATTTCGGACCAGTGACAGAGGTTGAAAAGACTTCTCTTAAAGCATAAGCAAAGAGGTAAGACAGGGAAGAGGTAACAGATCTTATGGCAATTTAAACAGAAAAGTGACCATATTTGAAGGGGAAGGCCAAGGTGGAGAAGAAAACCTGAAAAGAAGAAATAAAAATGAATTAATTGCAATCACACAGAGACTTCATTTGAGTTACACAACTTCAATTTCTTACCAACCACAATTAGCTTAAATTCCTTATTTTATTTTTTTCTGAAAAAAGGCATTAGGGACATTTGGTGAACACAGTTGGCCACCAAAAGGCACATGCCATGCTGCAGTTCTGCTACTTCGTGGGCAGTTCTTCAACCTTTAGCCTAAGCAGCCACTCAAAAAAGCAAGGCAATGTCTCAGCAGGACACAAAGTCTGTTATGTCTTGCTTTTTTCCGGCATGGAACCAATGAATTCACACTTCATTACTTAAATGTGTGTTGTCATTGTATCTCAAAGCACAAACACAGAGCTACAATGCCTGGGAAAAAACATAAGACAAAAGGGAGGAAAATAGCTATAGGATCAAGTTGACAGAGGACATAAAAACCAACCCACAACATTCCTATCCAAAATAACAACATCATATCTTCACTGCACACAGACTCATACTCGGGTTTACAATTTTGATGCATAAGCCATGAGATAATTTTAGTTTCTTACACAAACATTCTCAAAAGGTAATAGTGTCTGTGTTTTCCTACATGACTTGTGAGCCTAGATGTACACCTCAGACTCGACCTTCTGTGCAGTCCTCCCACATCCAAACCCAGCTACACTCCCTTTGCACCTCCCTGCTCCCTGATTGCTGCACTTTGTATTATCTTGTTGCTCTGACTGACTGCTCTGCACTGTGAGAGCTGGTTTGGATGCAGCCACTGGGAAGTATTAATTCTGGGGCTAGACCAGGAGGATGCAGCAAATCTTACCAAAGTCCAATGCACTACATGCACCTGAGTCAACAGGACAAACAGAACTGTCCTCTTGAGAACAGTATGAAATTAAATGTTATTGGAAAGACAGAAACAGCTGGTTCTCAATAGGACAGCAGACATCTGGTGAGTGAAGACAAAGACAGCTAATATAATATTTTTGTCATTACAAATACTTTATTACTTTCTCTGTTTGAATATCATACTGTGAAATGAATTCTTCCCAGAAAAGTTTTTCTCTCCTGGTCTATCATACTTTTAGAGGTTATTTTAACTGTATTCCTGATGAACAGGTAGGGTGGTTTTTTTGTGTTTTGTCTTTTCTGAATAAAGAGCAAAATGAAAAGCTCAACAAAGAAATAAATATCTGAACAGCCTTCCTGAAAGCTAATCAAGTAGCAACAGCTACTTGGAGTACATGACAACGATTCCTATTCCAAGTTATTGGAAGGCATAATCAGATCATGCACTATGAATGCATTTATCGTTTAAAGAGTACATCTAAGCTTGCCACCCCAACCCAAGCACAGGGGCTGGAAGTGAACAACATCAAGGACTTTATCAGCTGCCAAGTAAAGATCTGAAGTGCAATGAACAGGGTGAAAAGATGCAGCACCCCATGGAGGAGCAGGGCACTCCAGTGAGGAGGTGCCCAGCAGCAAACAGCCTGGGCAGGGGAGTACAGGCAGGGCCTGATGATCCAGGACTGGAGGTAGAACAAGTAGCTGAAAAGCTGGAACAGGTCTGTGAGCCAAGGCAAGCCACAGACTGGTGCCTGCTGAGGCCCAAAGCCCAACATCAGGAATAGCCACAGTCAGGGGATACAAATAGTGACAGATGACCAGCTGGCAGGAAAGAGAGATGTTTCTGACTACTGCATTGCCAAAAGCAAGATCTGAACAAATATGCAAACATCAAGCACAAAAAGCCCCATCAGATGGTTTCTCTATTTGCATTAGACTGAACTATTGTTAAAGATTGAGTTTAGAGCTCTAACATAACTTTTCTTACTCATCTTGAACATGTTATTGGCAGTACTTTATTTTTCTTGCTTATAATAAAAATAAGACCTGTGTTTGTGGAAAGGTCTTACTGCTCATAAATCCCAGTGCACAAGTATCTGCACCAGCTGCCTGGGTGGTGTTGGGGCACAGGGATGTGACAGGGACAGGCATAGCCAGGACTCACAGCAGCACAACACAGAGGATTTCTTGCCAATCCAGTAAAACTCTAACAGTCCACAGCAACGCTGATTTAATGGCTGAGGAGGCTTTTATGAAACAGAATTCTAGTACAAGCAGATCATATTCACCACCTATTTTTTCATGTACCCGATACAAATTACAGCAGACAGGTACTAAAGTAAAACCTCCTTAACTCTTTCTGAAGCTGTAAGAAGGCAGTCATTTTCTCTGAGACACAAAGATGATGGTCACATACATTCCATCTCTACATCTTGGGCTTGAAATTTGAAATATCAATACATATTTGAAGTTATGATAATAGTAAATGTATGAAATTTGACTCAAATTGCTATGTTTGTTATCAACTAGTTTCTGCCATTCACTGAACAAGAGTATTTCTTTTATGATTTTTTAAAAGCACAGGGTGTATATTTTTGGTACAGCCAGCATGGCAGTGTATTAGCTTTCCCCCCATGGATCACTGCTGTGCAGGCTGGAGCCTCCAGGAAGTAAAAGGCAAATAGGCAGATGGGGGAAAACAGTGTTTCCATCTTCCTTCTAAACCCACTTGTGATGCACCTAATCAACAAAAAGATGAGCCATCTGGTGACAACTACTTCTAACTATTAAAAAATACTAGACGCTTTTATACAAACATTTTCTTATGTGAATTGTAAATCACACATTCTAATAACGCAATAATTACCATTTTGGGGGTTTCAGCATGGCAATATGGCACTGTAACAGCTGCATATCTTACATCAAAAGGCTATTCTTACTCACAGATATTAATTATTTTCTCCAGTATGACAGCCAGTTTGCAGCTGACCTGGGAAGGACAGAAATCTACTCCAAAGCTCCTGCTTTTCTTTTTAGGGAGGGGTTCATAGTAAGTAAACAACTCACTGCCCGCCCACACTGTTCTTCTGCAAGGATGATTTCTTTGTGATACACTGAAAACAAAAAAACAAACCAAAACACCAACCAAACAAAACCAAAAAAACACCTGAAAGATGTGCAGTGTTGCCTTTTAAATTAAGAAACCATTTCTGAGCTGTTCTCAGATGAATTTTCTCTGCATCATTTCTGTCCATCGGCCTCTCCCCAGTATTAGATCAAGAACAAAACTCACCTCTGGGAAATTAATCTCTAGCATTTCTGTGATGGAATTTCAGCAGTCAGTCTGATAAATTGCTTTTTGTGTCCCAAAAATTGAGTTTAAACAGAAGGATGGCAATCCATGTAAAACACTATGTCACTCTCCAGTTCACATATAGATGCAATGCTGAGCACATTGCAAGGTCCCTACTAATGTCTAGAAGCTCCTAAAAATCCAAACCCAGTACATGAACTAAGTCCAGTTTTCACTGAAATATTGTGATCAATTTGAACTCTCAAGTAATTTAATTACAGCAGTAAGAGTTTATATTACTACATTCCAGGGCCTGAAATTTCAGTTCTTACTACAGTTACTGCCAAGCACGCTGAGTGGATGTTAAGCCCCTTGATAATTCCCTTCAGATTACAACTGTGTTTGTTATTTTGCCTCTCCCTTATCTGCCCAAGTATAAGCAAACTGCTGTTCTTCACAGAAAGCTCAGCAAGTCTTGATTAAACACAAAAAAGCCCAAAATCTTGCTCCTGCTCTTCCTACAGGAATGAACAAAGTTCAAATCGCTCTTCTGTAAGTGTACTTAAAAGTACAATGCCCACCTGCTGGCTTCTGTGCTACCCAGAATTGGTTTTCTTAAAATATTCACCAATGTGGCCCTAAACGTATTTTATCTGAAACAATACAAATGAATGATTTTACAGTTCCATGTAGAAGCAGCACTCATGGCTACAGACACACACAGCCCAGAGCACAGAAAAACTGACAAGCCAACAAGAAACAAGACAAAAGGCTCAAGCAAATGTGATTTTAAAAGCTGTCTTGGTTGTCACCTACACTGCACGCTAAGGGGCAGAATTAATAGCTGGGTCTGGTTTCTCAAGTGGCTCGTGTAAATACTCCAGTAAATGAAGGATTTGCTGCCAGCTGCTGGCACAAGGGATGCTGTGGATTTGTGCATGTCTAACTGCTCCGATCTCAGGGAATCAACACGAACTCCTGGGGCCAAGTTTCAAATGCCCTGGGATGGTCTCTTCTGTCCATTTATTTATTGCAAAACAGGGAGGAGTCATCTATGCCTGAGTCAGCTGCTCCAGAAACAAAAGAAATAAATGAACTTGGGATCTAAACGCAACAGTTCTTTAATTTTTTAAGTACACAATTATAGGGTTTGGGGGAATTTTTCTTCAGAACATTAGAAACAGTATGCACTGACAGTTTCTCATTTACAGAGAAAGTTAATAAAAAGCAGATGGAGCTCATAATACAGCGACTGCAGTACATGCTGTAATTAATCTGGCATTCCAAACAATAAACACAATGTCAGCAAGAGACTCGCTTTAAATCTGAGTCAATTATGGATTGATTGCCTCAGCAACACATTATGGAAAATATTTACCCTTTACAAACTTGTGTTAGGGTAAGCAATCATTAAACTGCAACAGGTAGTCTGTAGGTTCATTAGGAAGCAGCCACTCACCAAAGACTAGGTAACTTGTGTGCATGCATTTCTGGGGGCAAAGTATGCAAATATTGTCACTCTTGGCAAATTATTAAAAAAATAGAAGATAGTGATGTATGGGAAGTCTGGGCTTTCAGACAGAAAATACGTCCACTTAGAAAAACTGTGCCAGTGGTATTTCTTTTGAGATGCTCCTACATCCATAGTTTGAAGTAAAAAAAAAAAAAAAAAAAAAAATCAAAAATCCCAGTGCTAGTTTTCCAGTAATTTTTTCTCAGTAGGAAAAAATAATTTCTAGCATCTCCTACAAATCTCTCATGTCCCACCACTCTGAACCAGGAAAACACAGAGCAACAGCTGTAGACAACATAAGTCAGCTGAAAATTGTCCCCACAGTTTAGCTGTCTATATATTTGTGGGAGAAGATAAAGTTTCCATTAACTGTAGAAAAATAAAAGTCTAGCTCACAAATATGGCTAAAAAATAAAAGGAAAGTTAAAAGTTGATAATTCAATCAATAAAAACTTCCGCCGTGTTCAAAAAGTTGCCTTCAACTGATTTTACTCTGATAAATTCCAACTGGAATTAAAACAAAGGATTTTTGTAAATACTTGGGTATTATACCAGGCATAAGAGTCACTCCCAAAATTACCTGCAAACACAAAACTTACAAACCAAGGAATTGCTTGAGAGAAACTAAATATGACTCAGTACTCTCCATACTCTACCACAGCAGTTTAACTCCTGAACGCCAATGCTGGGCATAGGATTATGTCAAGGTTTTGGTTAGCAGCTGTGGCATCACACACATTGCTATCTGGCCACTCTTTAGTCTGCACAGGCTAAAAAAACACAAACAAAACCCAAAAAACTGTCTCCTTAGGGTGCTTAAGCCAGTGGCAACTGAAGAAGCTCAGCAAGTAAGGGGGAAAAAAGTCTCTCTCAACAGCAGGAAGTAGAGATTTATTTGCAACATTTCCAGAACAAAGCCCTTCAGTAACAAATACAAACCCTGTCTCCCCCAAGTCCTCCAACCCTCTGGAGTCCCACCCTCCTTAGGAGAGGTTGGTACCTGTAACAAGTGGACTCTCCAGCCTCTCACAGCAGTTTCAGAGCCTGCCCTTTGAACTCGGCCCAAGTCTGAGAGCTGCTTGTCCTGCACTTTCCCTCTCCGCTGCTGCTGGGGGTTAAGCACAGACTGGCAGAGCTGCCACCACGTGCCTCTTTAAAACCACTCCCTGACCTGCTCCAAACATTTGCTCTGTACCTGTTGGCGTCTTACCACCTAAGGTGGGATGATAGGCCAGGGGAGGCACGGCTGAACAGCTGCACATCTCAGCCCTGCTTCAAAGGGCACCCCAAACCTGGGTCCCCTGCCACCCACTGCCAACACCGGCTGGGACACCACAGTATTCACCACTTGGCTTCAAATACCCAGGCACTGCTACTGGCAGAGTGTTGGTTGTGAATAAAAACAACTACATATGGTCAACTTTGTGGCAGGAACTTGAAAATTAAAAAGAGAACATATTCTGCAGGGTCTCCCCTGCGTGGAATGTGGCTCCCTCCCCACAGACACACACACTCTGCCCCAGCACCGACTCCCCCCCAACTCTTGCTCACCTGCCAGCAGATGAGAACAGAGCACCAAAGGACACCCACCACTTGCAGATACAGATTTAGGAACTCCAATTCGGGCAGTCAAATCTAAGTTACCAGATGTTCATTTTCAGCTGCTGCTGATGTTGGCAACAACTAGGGTTAAAGTTTTATTTATGAAAATAACAAAAGAAGATGATGCAGAAAATATGCAAAAAACCTCCCTGTCTGCCACTGTAGATTGGGGAGGAAAAAAAAGAAGAAAAGAGTTAATTGCCAAGAGTTTCTTAAAATTTTTTTCCTTTGGACTCATATACTACTTACACAGCTAAGTAGTAATTTTTAATATGAGTCAGCTGATTAAAAGCATAACCCATTTTGTCACAAGCTTTATTATCTTTGTCTGGCATTTTACCAATAATTCACGCTACAAAATGACTTCCCTATAGCAATTTCTTTTGCTTT